>CAKNYM010052874.1:124969-234303 GCA_932195095.1 Andricus curvator
TTGCAAAGGAAAGGTTAACTGTACTTGCCTGCTGCAGTTCTACTGGAGAAAAATTGAAGCGATTGGTTATCGGAAATGCTGAACGTCCTCGTGTATTCAAGGCAAATGGAGTCGATCCAAAAAATCTTCCCGTTACTTGGCGTTCCAATAAGAAGGCATGGATGACTGGAAATTTATTTGAGGAGTGGCTCACCGATTTGAATCAACAAATGGAAAAATCGAAACGGAAAATCCTGTTAATTGTTGATAATGCCACTAGTCACAAGTTTACAAAAATATTAAGCCATGTAACAGTGAAATTCCTTCCCCCTAATCTAACATCGGAAGTTCAACCGCTGGATCAAGGAATAATACGAGCTGTTAAAGCTCGTTACCGTAAAAAAATGCTACAACATCTTATCACCGTTGCTGAAGACTGCGATACACGATCTCAGTTTCTCAAATCAATTTCAGTCTTGCATGCAGTTCGTTGGGTGAATAGTGCCTGGCAGGAAATTTCACCAGAAACAATAAGCAAATGCTTTCAACGCTCAGGTTTTAAAGAAAGAACAGAGGAAATCGATGAAGACGAAGATGTAGGCTTAGCTGAGGTCATAAATTCTTTTCCACTTGAAATTCAAAATGACGTGCTCTCAGTTGATGAGATTATAAACGCCGATGCTGATTTGATTCTTCATGAAGAAATACCTACTACACCTAACGATGTTCTACAATCAATTTTGCAGCAAAAAGAACACTCTGATGCCGAGTTTTATGATAGTGACGATGAAAAAGTGAACGACGACAGTGCGCCAGTGCCAACTCATAAAGAAGCTCTACAATATTTAGCGCAACTGCTGAGGTACTCTTCCAGTCACCAGCCTCAGCTAATGGATAGTTTGTTTAAGGTGCAAAGTGACATCGAGAAACATCTCTTCTCTGCAGCAGTTACCAAGCAAATGAAAATTAGTGACTTTTTTGTCAACTCTAAGGAATAAAGTATGTAGTTGGAGATGTTACACTGAATTTACCATACAATTTGTCTCATTTGATACATATCGGCCCTTTTTAGGGCCACCAATTATTTTTTACGAGGAACACTTTGGAATTATTGACATGTTTGTTATTTAATACATACCCTATCTTATTCTAATAAAATGAATTTTTAAAAATTGTTTTGACTTGAGTTTGACTTCAGTGAGGAATGACATTACTCACAATGCCTGGGCAATTTGTGAAATAAGCAATTCCGTGTCAAATCATGAAGTTCAACACGTTTTTCTCATAAGAAAGAAAGACATTTTTGTAACTGTTATCCATAATCGATGATATCAAGCGAATCGTGCATAAATTTAAAAATTCTGATTACAATTAGCTATATAATACAAATCAAAACCTAATCTTTCAAACAAATTATTATTGTTCATAACTATCTTCTTTATTAATGCTAGATAGTTGCGCTTTTTTCTGAAATTCTTAACTTTTTATTCACTTTTCATATTTGCATTAATTATTATTACCTCATTTCAAGTACAGAGTGGACAATAAGTTGAAAAATTCGGAAACACCGTGACTTTCGAAATCCATTCTAACTGAGAATTGCTAGAATCAATAATAAATTGCTTGAATAATGTATAGAAACATCTAATATGAATTGTTTGTTTACACTCAATTTTTTAAGAAAATCCACTTTTGATTTTCTTCAAGTTCTGTTTAGAGATAGTTTACAATGTGCTGTAAAAGCCTTGTAAATATAAAAACGACATCTCCCTTACTTTTCGAGGAATAATTAAAAATGCACTGATATTTTTTTTTATTTGTTTGAATACGAATCCGAACTTATTTTTGGAATACCACCCCAGAAGTCTTTTTTATAGGGTCCAAAAAAATTCCCTATGTGGAAAATTGTGTTTTCTAAGTTTTTGGCGCAATTTCTGATTTTTTAGCGGGTTTTTAAAAATAAAAATGGTTTCTAATATAAAATTCTACTTTTTATTGATAATGAGATGTTTATATAAATTATTTGAATAATTTATAATTGTTCTTAGGAATTTTCACATAGAACAGAGTTCGAAAGTCGCGGTTTTTCTGAATTTTTCAACTTATTTACAACTTTTCAATTAGACTGGGGCAATAATGATTTATAGTTCACAAAATTAATTGTCGACACCATTTAGTATTAATTTGAATAATATTGTCTCTGAATAATGGTAGAAGGTTGTGTTTTCTCTAAGATATTCAAAATTGTTTATAACAAACTTCTTTTATAGTAATTTTTTGTAATCTAACCTAAAGGTTGCTAATAAGGTGAAAAATGCGTAACAAACCGCGACTTTTCAACTCTATACTAAGAGAAAATGTCTAACAAAAATAAGAAATTGTTTATATAATTTATACAAACATCTAGTTATTCAAGACCTTTCTTCATAAATCTGAAAATCATAAAAAATTGGACTTCTGAAATATAAATAAAAATCAACTTTGTTGTTGAATAACAAATGATTAGTATTCGTGAAAAAAAAGCAAAGTTCAGTGGCAATCAAAATGTCATTCCAGTACGCCATGTTGTCATAAATAGCGAGTAAACGTGCGTTGAATTCTATAAGTGCTCTTTAATTTATCATGTCCTTCTTTATCTGCATCATTATATTCAAAATCAAGATTATATACTTCACCTATTTCGTGCCGGGCATTATATAAAATGCCTAGATTATATACTTTGCCTGTTACATATATAATGCCTAGGCAATCTTTATAATAGAGAGTATCACATACTTTGCCTGGACTGTGTTGGGCATTATATACATACATAAATAAATAAATACATACATACATTAATATATATGATATCTGGGGATTATATAGAAATCCTAGGCAATGTATATCATAATTATTCGATTACATGATTTGCCTGACGTGGCCAGGAATTATATATAATGCCCAGGGATAATATATGTATATTGCCAGATTATATACTTTGCCTATAATAGTTTGTCCATCCTAAATGGTAAATACCTGTTTTGACATTCAGTGTATCTTGAAAGACAGAAAACCCAACCCATATAGCAAACTTATGGCGTTCTTTGGAAAAATTCTTTAATAAAAATCCCCGTATTATATTTTACAGCTGCAGCTCATCGACGAGGTATGGAACATTCATTATCATTCCAAGTTAGTGTAAGCTAAGAAACTATAGGGTTTCACAGAGGATCTAAAAACATTATAGAATGTATGGGGAGGTCAAGAAAATTATAAAGGGGTATCGCAAGCCAACAAAATTAAGGGTGCCAAAAAAATAAGAGGGCAAGACAGGTCAAAGGTTCGCCCTTTCTGTCAAAAAGGGTCAAAATACAGTACAAATAATTAATTTTGAACATTATATATTACGGGATCGAAAACAGGGTACACAGTTTTCAGAAACTTCATCACTCAAAAGAGGATATTCAAAATAACAAGGATCGAGAATACATTATACCAGGTTCAACATGTCAAAGAGAAATATTACACAACAATAAATTTTTGGGTATTCCGGCACTTAAAAAAAGGGTATTTAAAATATCGGGGATCGAGCGCATTGCAAGGGTCGAGAACATTACACAAAATATCGCTATAAAGGTATCATAGGTTCAAAAAAATATTACCGAAAGCTATTACTTTTTTTGGCATTTCGGCACTGCAATAAGCAATGGGAATCAATTAACGATAATTTAGCCAAGGAGTGGAATAAAAAAAAGTGCCAGATAAAACTAAGAAAAAGGCTTGGATAAACCATTAATAGGAAAAAGGTCATACCTTGGACGCTGTAAGGGACGACAGCAGCACCTCGTATTCCTGCGATGAGTGTACAGACGCTAAGAAAGAGTTTTTCGCGCTTACCGGCGTATTATAGAAACGTAATGAATCGCATGATAAGGGGAAAGGGCTGATGCGCACAACTTAATTTCTATAAATCGCAACGGTCGGCAGGAAGATAGCCGCTGAGATCAGCTTCCGATTCGTCCATCCTATCGTCCCATCCTTCTTTCGTTATTCATTATCAGCCGCTGTTTAGGAAAGGAGAGATTCCTAACTGGTTCCGACGAGAGGAAGTGAAAGGCGGGAATGGTTCCCGCGATACAAAGATCAGCTGTATTCCGGTGCTGAGGTGAAGAACTAAGAGCCCTTTCTCCTTATTGCAGGTCTGGAGAGGACTCTTCGATGCTCCCCATAAAAGAGAAAAAAATGGAGTAAAAAGGCAAGAAACGCCTGTTTATGACAGAAATAATTGTAGCGATAATAATTTTTAGGCGAGATTACCTATTCCTGTTCAGAATTTTGGTATACTCCTAGGTCAATCTTCACCAGAAACATGCCTCGGATCATAAGCGACCAAAAGAAATAATCCATTCTATCCTTTATGAGTAGAATCAGATATTCTACCCCGGATGTCAAAAGGATGAGCAATAAACGATATTCCAGAAGTTCATGTGTGGACTTGAGACGTGAAGGTCGGCTGAAGATGAAGGTGGGGTGGATCTAATCGATCATTTGCGTCGATAGTTCAACTCTGCATGGCTCTCGCTCGAGACCGTGGAATTAGGAAATTTAAAAAAAAACAAATTGAGACAGCCCTACATTTTTAAACTAACATTACAAAAAGAACGTACAACAGAGCAACAAAATAACGAGATAAGATATATATATATATATATATATATATATATATATATATATATGTTTTTCTGATTTTATATATATATATAAGAAAATAATGAGCACGAGAGCTGTTAACTGAAAAGCATCTACTCGAAACTAAATTTGTGAGTTGCAGAAAATCTGCAACGTCACAAGTTCTAAGGCAAGCTGAAAGCCCCTGAGAAGCTCCCCTGGCGCTTAAGCTATACATCCTATTGTGCCACACATATAACGGCCAACATTTTGAAAAATGTTTGGAACTGGATGAAACTGTCCGTACATAGGTTTTTCGGGTCACTGAATCCGAATACATTGTCAGATTTTCGAAACTCAAGACGGCGGATCCAATATGGTAGCCAAAATTTTGAAACATGTTTATTTTTTTCCATATTGGATCCGCCATCTTGAATTTCAAAAATCTGACACTAGATTCAAATTCAGAGACTCCAAAAACCTATGTACGGACAATTTCATCCAGTTTCAAACACTTTTCACAAATTTGGCCGTCATATTGGATCCACCATATTGAATTTCGTAAATCTGACACTAGATTCGAATCCAGCGAACCCAAAAACCTATGTACAGCCACTTTCACCAATATTCGTTGAAATCTGAGTGAAGCGTCCAAACACCATTTTGAAGATGATAACGACTTTTATGATGAAAACCAAAAGCATACTGTCAAACCACACGATTTTTGTGCACAGATGGTTCAAGAACGTGTAAAGTTTCCTTGCGATTTCAATGTAACATGGTTTTAGTTTAAAAATTTCCATTCCTTAATTTTAATAATGAGGCTGGAAAATGAATAAAAAATCGAAGTTCTTCGTCGTTAATGGGTTAAACGGTGACTCTGGGATACCGGGCGACCTCTCAGAATATGCAGGCTTATCCTTGCACGGGGGGTTCTACGAAAATGGACGAACCCTTTCCCTAGCTGCTCGTGGGAACAACAATGACACCACCTCCTCCTGACACCGATCCTCCTAGAGTTCGAGGTGCTGAAAATAATTTTTATGGACACACGACGGCGAAGAGGCAAAACACCCATATTGAGTGGACGGTTCAACTCAAGGATGACTTACTAGACTGCTACGATGCCAGCATTATCCCTGTTCCCCGAGGCATTATGGCGCGTATACACACTCTGTGGTGCCAGAAACACCCAGAGCTTCAGCACGTTTCGCAGCAGTCTTTGCGAAATCAAGCCGACTACCTCCGGAAAACTGAGTATGTACGCAGAGCGCTTCCCCAAACACTGCTTGATCAAGCTGCAGACGAAGATGAGAAAGCGACATTAAGACCAACCGCGGAAGGCAAGCACCTTCTGAGAGATGATCGCGATTTCAGGACAAGGAGGAGCATTAACATGCAAGTTCCTCCTAAGCCCCAAGATCTGGCTGAAATGGATGCCTCCCATCGTGGAGATATCTCTCAAGAGTCTGAAATCTGGACCATCAATTTATCAGTTATTGGTGCTGCGAGAGCTTCAGCTTAGTCAAATCAAAGGCTAAAACCGACGATGGATCAAAAGACCAAAAGATGCTTGCATTAACTGAACCAGAAGATTGGATGGACAAGACAGAATGCATCTCGTATTCAAAGTGTGGTTGACTACATAACATCTGGCAGACCGTTCACGGAAAGGGTTCGAAGGTGCACCCAAGAACTATGGATCTTGAATCACACTCTAAACAAGTCAAAGCTGCTGACAATCAAGCAGCATATTGTTGACAAAATACGGCTGTTATTTGACGCAAGGAGGAGAATACAGAGGAGCGAGACATGGACCAGAGACAATCAACAGTTTCTTGCTGACCTATCGCGCCTCTTCAGCAATCTCCCTGATTCTGTAAAAAATCCAACCAAGCCCAAGTAGGCAGAGACTTTTCGCAGAGAGTTATACAGGATCCTGAAAACACTAAAGTTGAAAGAAGATACTGAGAATATCATCCACTTCAAAGAATTTAGCGACAACTTCATAAAATCTGAGAAGAAATTTCCATCAATCACTGCCCAAGAGGTGAAAAAAGCATTTAGAGGCACAAAGAACTTTTTCGCTGCTGGGCCAGATTCTATCAAGAACTCCTGGTGGAAGGAGTTTACTTTCACGCACCAACATTTGACGAATTGAGCATGTGTGGCGAGAGATGTACGAACAACGTGGCTCGAAAAAAGGTGTAGCAGGCTGTGGAGAGAACCTGCTAAGTGACAGGTGTGTCTGTAAAGATGCTGCAGCCAATCAGCGCGTCCTGTCAATGGCCTGGGTTGACTACCGGAAAGCTTTCGATTCAACCTCTCATAGACTTATCATCTGTCTGTTGGAAAGCTTGAAGGTAAATCCACACATAGTGAGATGCATAGAGAGATTGATGCCTGTTTGGAAAACTAGATTTACTATCTCATCTAGAAATTATCGTGTGACAACGAACAACGTCACCTTCCAGAGGGGCGTCTTTCAAGGTGATACCATGAGCCCTTTGCTTTTTTGCATCACACTTCTGCCTCCAACTCTCGCACTACGAAATTCTCCTGGATACCCCTGTGGCGACACTAATCAGCGCGATCATAAGGTCACTTATGTATTTTATAGGGATGCCCTGAAGATCTATGCCTCTGGTAAAAGCAAACTTCAAACTGCTACAAATATCGTCAGGAACCTTACAGGAGAGATTGGGATGGACTTCGGTTTGGACAAGTGTGCCAAAATTAATCTGAAGAAAGGAAAGATTACTGGTGTTCCCAAGGACCCTGACAATGTGGATATAAGTATAATTAGACATTTTAATACTGGAAAGACCTATACATATCTGGGCGTGCCTCAAAGCCACATTCAAGACGTAAAATCAGTGGAGGAGTCACTCCGAAGCAGATACAAGAATCATCTTAAACAGATTTGGTCTTCCAATCTGTCGGCGTTGAACAAGGTATCTGCGACTAACATGCTTGCCGTCCCGGTTCTACTCTACTCGTTTGGGGTAGTTCAATGGACGAAGAACGGGCTTAAGGCCCTTGATGTCATTACACGTAAGATCATGCATATGCATAAAAGCTTACACATCAATTCGTCAGTCCCCCGATTATACATTTCACGCCGTCAAGACGGACGCAGAATTCTGAATCTCCAGTGTCTTCATAACCGAATTGTTCTAAGTACAGCTTACATCGTTGCGAATGGCAGAGATCCTCTCCTAAAAATGGTCAGGAATGGTCGGCAATAATATGCCAAGGAGAAACAAAAGGAGGAGAGGTGTCAAGACCTTAAAAGAGAGCTCCAACGACTGTACCCAAAATATTCGGTACAAGTAATTGTCCTTGTGATAGGTGCTCTCAGAGATGCGAAACTCTCACTGGTTCGTAACCTTAAAGCCATACCCGCGTACCAAAAATTCGCCAAGGCATTTGCGAGATGGATGCAGAAAGCTGTTATCATTGGATCGGTTCGTGTCCTCAAGACACACAAGGGTTTCACCAGCCTGTCGTTGTGATTTCATCGTGCCCTGTGACCACCCATCTCACAGTTGTGAGACGTGGCCATAAGTGTGATTTACCGCGGTTCTACTGGGAGCCAGTGTCATTCTTTATATGGCAGTTGCTCTCAGTGGGGCCCTGCAGTGTTTGTTTAACCCTTTTTTTGAAATTATATATATCATAATAGTACGTATTAGTAGTCGCAATCCATTTTTCTCTGAGTTTAATTATTAATCCAAGTCTATTAGTACAGTCGGACCCAAAATTAGTGACAGTGTCGGGAGTTGCCAGCTAAAAGCTTTGTCACTAAATCGGGGGCATCGAAACGTAAACAGTCAGGGCCGCCTGGACGGTTTTCAATTGGAATGCATAATATTGAGTAATATACCCCACTGAGTACTCGAGCATTGTGGCCCTGCCGAAGCGAGAGTCGCAATCGTCTCTCGCCCTGCGCGCTGAGAAACTGCGTGGACCTGCAATTCTAGGAATCACTAAGCCGGGGGTTACTAAATGAGGGTCCCAGTGTATATTGTAATTCGTTTGAACGAAGAAAAAAATGATATTCATAAGAAAAAATCCAAAGTTTATCTCTTAACCGCGAATACATTTTTCTCGCTGAATGGCTTTGGCCCCTGGAGGCTTTTGAAACAAGTTTTGAATTTTAACTTAAAAGTGCCGATTTTAATACGTTTTTTATACATATCTGATGAGGGAAACCAGCTGTGTTTCCGAAACGTAATCGAGTCGTATTTTTTCAAATAAATCTCAACTATTAGCCTGGAAGATGTTGCATTTATTAGGTTAATTGAACTACAGACAAAAAATCACAAGACTAAGGACAATATTAATATTGACAATACTATTCAAAACTCAAAAGCAATCATCTCAATATCCTTTCTAGGCCAAAGTTTACATAACATTAAAAGACTTCTAAATGAAACTGATAATATTAGAACTGTCTTCAACGTTGATACTAAACTTGACAAATTTGTTAAATTAGGGAAAGACAGACTTGATACTTTGGACCAATGTGATGTTATTTACAGAATTTCCTGTCGCCAATCGAAACGTCCGCTACGAATCAGAGTTAAAGAACATAAGAATAACATCAGATTAGATGAAAAATATCATAAAACTATAAGTCAACACTTAACACAAGAACACCGAGATGACTCTAGTTTCATAAAATGGAATGAGGTAGAAATATTGTATATTGAACCTTATGGACATAAATTACTGATTTACTGAATTACTGATTTAGATTATTTTAATACTTCTTATAATAACGTTGTTGAATTAATAAGTAAATAACAAATTCTCTAAGTTCATGTCAAACATCAATACCACAAATTTGAACTATAACAAACATATAATTGAGAAAAACACTGTCACAAAAATAGTACTATAAAATTTGTTACTGACCTTTACCCTTCTTACACCAACGTATCGCTCTCCGATGTGTTGCATTGTAATTCTTAATGTGTGCGTTCACAAAGTTTCCAAAAAGATGTCGTATTCATTAGGTTCCATCCTTTTATAAATTATACATTTTCCCATACGTAAAAAAAGAAAATTTTATTCTTCTTTTAAATCAAACCGGGCATGGAGATGTCTGATGTCTTCAGGTTGTCCTTACAATGACTAACTACCATGCCCACTCGGTAGGTATTAATCTTTTTTTTTTGCAAGTTACTTATCTGCCTTCGATTTCACAAAGTCGTTTATTTGTTTTAGGTATTTTCTTAGCATGTAACAAAAAGTAAATTAAAAAAAAATCAATAATTTTTATTACAGTTTTACTGTTGTTTATGTGATGATGTATAATGACGTTTACATATTTGTCTTTGTCATTGGCTAGTGAAATCTCAAGGTTTATTCATAAGGGTGGTACAAATTTCTTTTTAAATTTCCTTGCCCCTCCCCCCGCCACCGATTTGTTTGAATACCAAGAATAGTAAGGACGCATTTTTCATTTTGAAATCAGTTGATTTTTAGGGGTTGTTCACAGTCCATAAAGTTTTACCTTGAGATTTCACTAATCAATTACATGGACAAACATGTAACCTGTCATTATAAACAACCACATAAACAACAGTAAAGCTGTGATAATAATTTTTTTTTTAATTCAGATTTTGTGACATCATAAGAAAGTACCTAAAATAAATAACCAATTTTGTAAAATCAAAGACAGAAAAGTAACATCAGACGTCTCCATGCCAACTGGGAAGCTCAAAGAAGCATAGGGCTTAATAAAAGAAAGTATTACAAAATGTATCTAAAAAGAGATTTTCACATATCTATAATCATTCGGGAGAAATATTATCACAAAAATAATCTTTAAAATATTTGTAAACTGACTTTTGAAAAGTTAATATGCTTCACCCCAGTCGGTTTGAATAATAATTTTAACTTTTAAAAATTTATTATACGTAGATAGAAAGGACCACTCTCGTATAAAACCTTGCGTACGGACATAAACGTGCACAGTTAGGAAAGTGACATCTGTGCGCGTCCAACAGCCTCTCAAAAAGACCTACAAATTTATTAATAATCAATACTTCGATAGGAAAGCGTAGTTTTTGACAAGTTAGTTTTCGCAGCATGAAGTTGTTTCTCTTCCAAGCTAATATATTCTCTTCGCAGAATGGAGTTGGTTCGCAAAGATGCTTTTGTTTTTTTACTCCAGTTTTTTTAGCCACACGCGTCAATTTTGTATATTTGTATCCCAAAAACATTGAAAATCATTGGAAAATCAAAATTTAACAAAGCATTCATGTTCAGCACCTTTTTCACATAAGATGACTATGCTTTGACTATAATGGAGGATGTTATACAAAAGAGAAACACAATGTTCTACAAGCGTCGAAAAAAAACTTTTGACCTTCGAAAACACTTTTTACGTCGTAAAATGTGCTAGGTCATGCACAATTCATATATCGAAAGCATATGTCGAAACCTCGAAAATGGTTTGGTTTCATTTTTACATCTTTAAAAATTGCATGGTTTGAAAATAATTATATTTTATAGTTGAAAGACAAATTTAAACCAATTGCTAGTTAAATAATTAATTTTAACCTAAAAAGTCCTCAAGTACTTGAATAAGCGTTTGAAATTAAATAATTTTAAAGGATGCTTCTAGTTGTCCTGAAAAATTGGGAATTCAAAGAATTCATGGACTTCAAGGAATTCATGGAATTCAAGGCATTCATGGAATTTGAACAATTTATGGAATTCAAAGAATTAAAGGAATTCATGGAATTCAAGAAATTGATGGAATGACGGAATTCATAAAATTCATGCAAATTATGAAATTCAGAGAATTCGTGGAAATCAAGAAATTCATGAAACTAAGCGAACTCATGGAATTCACGGAATTTAAGGAATTCATGGAATTCATGAAATTCAAGTATTACGATTCAAACATCCTTTTTGGATGAACAACTTTTGTCTTATCTTTTTTCATAGTTTGTCTTGTTTGTCCAAAAATTTAATCCGATTACTGTCGAATGTTTTTTTTTGCGAATAAAATAAAAACTACGTATCTAATGAAAAAGTGATTGGACAACAAATTTGTAGATCTTTTTTGAGTGCACAATATATGCTGATCACAAATTTTTTTTGTTATTTAAAGAAAATTCAAAAATTGTTATGATACTCTTATATGGTTTTTGAAAGGTAACGTTTTTCTTCTCTTGACTTTTTTTCCTATCGTGTTTTGTTCGGTATTAGTCCTTTGATATGGCGTTAAGCCATATCCCTTTCGGGGTAAGGGTATTTAAATTCATAATTATAATAATTATTATTGATATTCAGTTCCAGATTTATTAACTTGATGAGGTCGTGCACTTTAAATCTTCAAATGATGTCTCACCCTTTATTGTTAATAATATTAATCGTAAATAAAATACTCATACGTTACATGGATTCACTGAATGAATTCTTTCAGAATCTGATTTCAGCGACAATCTCAGTGTTCAAAAATTTGTAATGAATGAATAATTCTTCGAAAATTAGATAAATTATAAAAATTAAGACAAAAGTTGGCGCACGCGTATAGTGGCATTAACATGAGTAGTAAAGCATACATATACCATTAAGCCATTTCCCTTTCAGGGTAGGCGTGACACTACCCGATTCGGGTAGTGTTTCTAGGTGGATAGTTTTCTTGTAGTTATAAATAACTACAAGTTTGGGCTCACCACACCCATAATGTGCCAACAGCACACAGTATTCTCGAATAGTCACCCATCCAAGTACTAACCGCGCCCAACGCTGCTTATACATACACTGTTAGAAAAATCTGTACTAGATTTAGTATAGATGTAATCGAAGCAAGAATGCACAACATGAAATTAAATTCAGTATGCCAGCGTACAGGAAATTTAGTATATTTGTGCTGAATTTAGTACACGCTTATACTCAATTTCATTTACGTGTATACTAAATTCAGTATGAATATAATACTAAATTTACTGTACGCTGGTATACTAAGTTTAATTTCATGTTGTGCATTCTTGCTTCCATTACACGTATACTATATTTTGTACAGATTTTTCTAACAGTGTATTTTCCGTAAATTTCATCACAAAATTACGAGAATTAGCCAAATTTACAACTTTTTGTTGATGAAAAAAGATGCCCCATTAAATTTTGTATAAGAATATATATAATTTAAAATAAAAACATAAGAAATTGTTTAAAACTTTCCACCGGTCAACGCCGCGCCGTTTAGCGATCAAAATGTATAGACGGCTATTACTATCATAATTTTTTTTCATCATAAATGTTATTTTTTAACGAAAACTCAACGGTTTCATTGTACACGTATGTAGCATGCGCAAATATTATATATACACTGTAAACAATTTTTTGATGAATTTTCCCCAAAACTGTGTTGAAGCTAATTCCTACACATTTTGAGGGATTTTCCCAGAGTTTAGTAGGAAAATTCCTCGAACATTCTTGTGTAATATTAACCAAAAAGTGGTGAATTTTCCCCAAGTTTTAAAGAAAAAAATTCTCTATGCTATTATGTAATGATACCTCAAATTTCGGAAATTTTCCCGTTTATGTAGGGAAAATTCGCTAAAATTTGTGGAATATTGCTTAAAACTTTGGAATTATTAATACTCATTATTTAGAAAAATATTATTGAAAAAAGCAAGGGTCACCGACCTTAGCAATAAAAGAACCTCGCCTTGAGCTTGAAGAAACCGCCTTCTTGTTCACGGTAGCCTCTGCGCCAGACACGTATGCTTCGCTTCGCGTCGAATGCTCACTTAAACACTCAACGCGTCATTTCTGTTACGAGAGAGGCGGCACGTCAC
Source organism: Andricus curvator (assembly GCA_932195095.1). Taxonomy (NCBI): domain Eukaryota; kingdom Metazoa; phylum Arthropoda; class Insecta; order Hymenoptera; family Cynipidae; genus Andricus; species Andricus curvator. The sequence goes on from CAKNYM010052874.1 coordinate 138,421, forward strand.
GCCCTGGCGGATATTCTCCCGAACTACCAGCTCAGAGCAGCAAGATTTAAATATTAGCGCCTATTGAAAGCAAAGCACTGCAAACAAATTTTCAAATAAAAACGATAAATACATTTGTTTGCATGTAACATGTAAGTCATTTATTGTAGTCTGACGTGAACAACAAAATTTCATGAAGATAAATCTTTAAAATGACATTAATACAACTTTTTCCAAAAAAATGTGTACAATTATTCGAAATATTGTGCTAGTTTATCAAATATTTGAGGGCAAAATATCTTCCTGAACATGCGGTAATACTACAAGAATTTTTAGAAAATTTACCTGATCTACGTAAACATTATTTTTCAACGATTGCCTACAGTCAGTAGAGAGTATTCAATTCCCCAAATTGTAGGTATTATCTAATTTCCTGAATTTTATGGAATTTTCCCCAGTTTTTTAGTGAATTACAATAACTTTTAGGGAAATTTCCCTAAATCTTGGGGAAAATGATTTTCCCCAATGAAAATGTGGATTTTTTTCCCACTAAAAAGTTGAAAAAATTTTCACAAATTATCCAAAGAATAGTTATCGCTTTTTTTGTATTTTAGATAGTAGGTGCTATGGAATACAAACATTTCGTATTAATATTAATTTCATACTTTGAACTTAAAATTGCGAGAGGCGACATAAAAATAGCACTCGTGGCACGCCGACTTGTTCGTAGTCCTCTAATAAAAATCGATATATTATTTTCTACAGGATCACGTGCTGTACCACCCACGATATATGCTCACAATGATGCAGCTCATCATCCTCTGGGTCAAATAGTGATTTATCAACGAGAATTTTATTTAGTCATAGCCAGGCCGGATAGGCGTGATGGTAAAGGCATTAGAAAACTGGGAGATAGTGAAGTCCTGATGGCTGTTTACAGAAAGATGTGGAAGCGACACCTCACCAACCCAAGTATAAGTTCTAACAATAAATCTGAGCACTAAAATAACTTAAATAAAGAATTTTGTAAATAACTCGATTTTTATAAACAAATGGTATATGTAATTACACAAACCTGAGATTGGTATACACAGGAAACTTTTTGTTTTACTATAATTGGTGCGATTCGATATTTGGGGGTTGAACTACCGACGGATATTATTGGACCACCTAACCCCATGACTTACTGAAAATTATTCTTGACTTTAAAAGGTAATAGAGCTGCCCAAAATATAGGGAGCTAAGAATATTTCCAAAAAACCTTTGAAAAGCTAATTGAATTCTGCGTTTAATGAGCCCTAGATAAATTAATTTGTCCTTCTGGATATTAAATTATGACGTGAGAAACCCAAGAATGAAATTCTGATTTTTAAGGAATTTTAACTCTTGGTAGGAGATTGAAAAATAAATTTATTATTATTATACCATTGAGCGACTTTCTTTTCGGGGTAAGCGTGACTCACTCAGTGAGGAAGGAAGTAATGTAGGGAAGGGGGTATAGTTTTTTCGATTGATCTAGAATTCCCGTGTTATTTATTTAAAAAACACGTTTGTTCCGCTACATTGCTCTGACCCAGGTTGCTGATCAATCTCTCTAGCGATCACCTCAAGTGAATAGCCTCAAAAAGTCATCATGTAACACTCGAATTTAATATTTCACGAAAGCGATGTTTAGGATTTTCGCATTTTCGCACAAAAAATTACTAGTTCTTTAACCCGCAAAGATTTTTGAATGTTTAATATCTCAAATGAAATGTGGCGTCCTACATATAACTTTTGTCAAATTTCAAATTAAATGATTCATTTTCCTCGCTCCTGCCAAAAGTTGATGTTAAAGTACGGAATTCCTTAAAACTTGGAACTTAATTTTATTCTTCTCACGTGATAATTCAGTAACCACAAGACCAAATTACTAATTTTTGATAAGTCATCCGGTTATTGTTACAATCCTATCCGTCAGTAGCCTATCTCGAATAAAAAATCTATGAGTGAATAATTTGCATTGTTATAAAAAAAGTCTATAGGCAAATATTAAAAATGCATACATTGCAAGAATTTAGGAATAATTTGAAAAATTTCAATCCAACATTCAATTACTGAATAATTACAGATAAATAAACGTATATAAAGAATGCCGTAATTTGAGTAAATTTTTTTCTTTTAGATAGGCAGAAATAGTTTTCACGACTCAATAAATTTCATTTCCAAGTTTGAAAAGTTAAAAATCCTCAAATAAATGTTATATTTAGAAAATGTTGCAAAATTTGAAAGATTACGATACAATCCATATAATCTAAACAAAATTTCAAAAGTTATTAATGTCATTATAGAAAGGGGCATTATTTTGAATTGTATTCATGACTTTAAAATTTTGGTTTTCATTTTCAAGCTTTCAGGATTTAAAAATGAAAGGCAAGCAATCCATGAGTAGGCCCATGTGCGCATGCGCAGTTGAATCTAGCTAAACTCACTTTTTTAAAATCGAAAACTTAATTTTGAATCACTATTCATCTTTGAGAAAACGTGTCCCTCGAGCACTCCGTGTGGAAGACTATTCTGGCAGTCAGTTTACAAATCTGTACCAGGTCTGGATTTATCTAGACCGACTAGTCTGGAAGGTCTGCTCTGTTCCAGGACTGGCGCTGATCAGCGAGCCAGGAACAAAAAAACTTCCAAGTTCGATCAGCCAACTTCTTGGACATATTTCAAAAAATGTATAGGGTGCCTAAAATGATGGAAAAGAAGAAATTCACACTATCGAAACAAGACTTTTATTCGCTGTCACCTTGACAGTCTGTTCTGGTCCAGGTTTGGCACTGATCAGCTAGCCAAGACCAATAATTGTGAGTTCGGTCTGCAAGGTCTGACCTGGCCTAGACCTGGCGCTGATCAGCAAGACAAGATTACAAAAAAACTCAAGGTCGATCAGCAAATTTTTTTGTTAAATATTTCGAAAATGTTACGGGATGTCTAAAATGATAAAAAATAAGAAATTCACACTATCAGAAAAAAAGACTTTTTTCTAATCACCTTGACAGTTTTGTCTGGTCCAGGTTTGGCGCTGATCAGCTAGCCAAGAACATAAAAGGTTCTAAGTTCAATCAGAAAATTTTTTTTTTACATATTTCAAAAAAAATTACAGGTTGTTTAAAAATGATAGAATATAAGAAATTCACACTATCAAAACAAGAATTTTTTTCTTATCCCATAACGAGCGGTTGACCGGACGCTCTGGCCTGGGGCTAGCCAATGAAAACGTTAGACTTTTGGCCAGGCCCGGGCCAGACAGTCTGGCCAGCGTCAAGACTGGAAACCAGACTATCTGGTCTGGGCCAGGCCAGCGCCAGAACATCGTTCCACACGGGACAGAAAAAACTTTTGCTCCATTCTTTCTTAAACTAATAGTATTCTTTTATCAAATCTTTTTTATCGATTCAGCGACTAAGTAGCTCGAAAGCAGTTTCTTACGTTTTGGAAATTGAAAATTGGATGTTTCATAACCGTCTAATGTTGAAAAAGCGTGCATCTCGCACGAAAAAAAAATTCTCATTAAATTTTCTCGGAACCTAATAACGTTTTTCAATAAAAATTTTCAGGGTTTAATTCGGCACTATTTTCGAAAGAACTTTCCTTTTTTCTTAAATCAAAAATTCGATTTTTGGAAACATTTTTATTCTCTTCAGTGAAATCGTAAAAATTTAAGTTAGGCTCTTATGTCATACTACCTTCCAAATGTCTGAAATATTCATTCCAAACTGAAACTTTCAAATTAAATTTTTTTTAAATTGATCATTTACAAACTCGAAACAACATATATTGAATAGGTTTTCATTTAAAATGCTTTAACTTGTACACTATAAAATTAGCAATTTCAAATATCGAGGAATATAAAATTGTATTGCATAATTGCATAAGTACAATTTTTTCACTAAGTGTCCTATAAGTGAAAAAATCACAGAAATAATAATAAATTTACCATTAGTGGCTTTTAAGTAGTAAAAAGGACTGATTAGTAAATTTGAAAAGTGCTAAATCTTTAAAATCGAAGTCACTTAAATTTCAAAACTTTAAACTATTGGGCAGATCCAAAATTGAACGATACAGAACGTTCTTTTAAAGTATACTGAATTTGAAATTCAGATGTATAATTGTTTAACTTTCGATTGGCAAACCTTCCATTCATAAACTTTTCAATTGAAATTTTTTATGTTTTAGGGATTCTTGATTAAAATTAGTAAGTGAATCAATTTTCAATTACAAAGTTTTAAACTTCCTAATTATGCAGTTTCGATTTACTTATTCGAATACTAAAAATTGTATAAATATTGGAGATTAACTTCGAAATTGTCTGAGTACGAGGTTTTTAATCTATGATTGCTCAAAGGTCAAGAATTTGCATTGAGAATTATTAAATTAGTAAATCTTGAGCACTTAATTCAGAATTTTTATTTGTACCTGGAGACTTATGCAATTTAAAAAGCTTGAATTACAATTATTTCAATTTGTATCATTTATAAATGTAAATAGTTGTTTAACTATTACGAATTTCTATTCAGAAATACAATTTGGAAAGAAACGATTAAATATCAAGAGACTTGAAAATGAAAAAATATAAATTAAAACATTCAAAATTATAAACATATTGATGTAAATGAAGTGAAATATATATATATATATATATATATATATATAAAAAATTTTTTCGCTGCGAAAATGTTAGAATTGTGTACTTCTTAATATGCAGTGTTTAAATAAATACCAATTGTAAATCTGTATAATTTTCTTTTCAATTGGCAAGGGGTTACTTTTACTGTAACATAAGACAACCTTTATAGATTCTAGGAAAATGATTTTTACTCTAAATAATTTTTTTGAAATAAGAAAATATTTTTGGGATTCAAAAAAAATGATCGAAATTTCATTTCTTGTTGCAGTATTAGTAGACTGACAACTTAGTACAATTTGGTAGTTCTGAGTGAAGGAATTTTGTATCGTTAAAATAACTAGTGAATATATTTTTCTACAGGAGACTATCGACTAGAGCCAATCGAATATCAGCCGTGGGATTTACTTCTTCGTAAAAATGGTGCTGGTATTAAAGTAGTTGCAGAATGCTTTAGCGAAGGCACGATGCTTTCAATAGAACCTCATACCTATGGTAATTTAAAAAAAAAATTCTTAAAAATATTAGAGAACTCTGCCTATAAAGACTACTTTTCTCCTAAGCATGGAGTGTTTTACTCACTTGTATCACAAATAACTATTTTACACGTAGTAAAGTGCCTGGTAATTCTGAACTAATAATTTTTTTAATTCTTCAACTTAAATAATTACTATATTTTTCTTACATAATCAGGTCAACCAACTGGACCACTAGAAGGTGATTTTTTCTTTCGTCGCACACAACCTTATATACAATATCACCAAGGTAATGAATGGGAGCATTACGCCACATGCCTGAGTGATATATTGATCGAAAAGGATCTGCTTTCTTAAGGTGAAGGTAATGTAAAAATTAAAATACAATCTGAAACAAAGATATAACAGATATGTGCTCTGAAAAATACTCGTAGTTTTCATCCCAGGTTAATCAAATATAAAATATCTCATGAAGAAAACCACGTGTTAATGATCAGAATAATTGAAATTTCAAATTTTTTTCTCACAGAATAGGAGCAGGAGCAGCCCCATCACTAAATGTTAGGATAAAATCTTCACAATAATTAGTGTGATTAATCTAGTCTGCCATAGACATAAATATCTGGTTTGGATTAAGGCTCTTATGAGTCAAATAGTTGGTAAGAGATTTGGCTCCTCCTGGGGGTTTTTCTCCACAAGTGGGTTTTTCCGGTCGGGTTGCACTGAAACACAATTGTATGGAGGTGCAGGCAAATGCGGGAGCTTGTAGAAATAAAGCTACTAAATAAATGATATTTGATGTATTTTCTGGTTGACTCATTTCGGAACCATTCCCCTCGTCTGGCTCCAAGTTTATTCGACCGCCGATGTAAAAGTATTTCGTCTTGGGTTTGTCTTCAAGACGTTGCAGTCTAGTTCCGTCTTATAATCCACACTTCATAACGTTACAAATTTGTAAAATTTTTAGTGTTTGGAAAATTAAATTGAAATCTACATAGTTAAAAAGCATCAAATGTACAACTCTGCATTTCAAATTAAAACTTTTAATTCAAACATTGTCTTCTTTTAAAGAAAGTTCAGAATCGTTCAATTTTGGGTTTTTCCTATTTGAAATTATTTAGTTTGAAACATTCTGAAAATTATTTATAAAAATTCCAAATTCCGATCAAGCCATTTTGACTACTTAAAGGCCAAAAATATGAAATTCATTATTATTTCTGAAATTTTTAAGTTTTTGCAGAATTTAATAAAACAATTTAATTGTGCAAAACGATGTCAAATTCCTTAATATTAGACAAAAATACAAGTTTCTATTTGAGTATTATCTAATTTTTGATTCTTTCAAATATAATGTATTTTCTGATCTTCTAGGCTTTGACTTTGGTTTTATTTCATTTTTGTTCTTGCCTTTTCTAATTCAGGAAATGTCGTTTCCTCTTACAATTAATTGAGCCAAGAAACTAAAAAAACTGTATTGTAAAAACTTTGAGGCTGTGAATTTCGACGGGGTATACAAGGGTGAATACAATGGGTAATAATAATGTGTATTAACACATAATAATTTGTGATATTGCGTATTAACGCAAATATCACACATAATAATGCGTAATAACGCGTAATTTTCGGGTAATAGCGAGTGAAATTCTTCGTTTACGCGGTACTTTGTTAATTTTTTTTCATACTCGATTCTCCCTACTGTATCCTCTTCTGAAGATATTACAAAAATTACTTTAAGTGAATTTTATTATTATTTTATGAATATTAAAATCTCAAGGTTGAATATGTTTCTATGAACAACACAATCAATGAGTGACAGAAAGAAATAAGAAACAATTATGCAGTCAATTTATTCGAGAACTAGGACTTAGAACAAAATTTACCTTGAGCGATCACTGAATATATATATAATATACATGTATTTTTTTCTTCAATTTTTACAGAAATCAGGTGTTATTTTAAAAGGAATAATTTGATATCTTGGGGACATAGTATACCATAATTTTTAGCAAAAATGAATTTTTTAAATTTCATATTACGCTATGCCCAAAATCGATTTTCCACATCAGCGGTAGCTTCATTTTGAGCGGGAAGCACACACATTTACACAGCGTATAATGCATGACGCACAAGATTCTCGACCTATCACAGTCCTTATTTCCATCGCTTTGATTCTCGCTCATCATGACGCAGAAGGCGTCGTAAAGTTTGTAAAGGTGAACTTTCATGCATTTTGCAGCCTTCTTGTGCAATCTACAGCCATTTGTGGCAGACGATTTTCAATTCTTTTTCATAATCAAAGACAGGCGAAGAAGATATTTGAAATAAAATCACTTGTTTGTATGAATATCTGATTAATTGTCCACGAAAAATACAGTGTTCACAATTCTCACGTAACCACTTTACAGATTGAGTTTATAAAACGCTGGTCGACGCCACATGACGCTAGCTTGCTAAAGCCCCGTGAATAGGAAGGAACCATGCAGATCCGTGTGCGTTCATGCGTGTTCTATTGTGCGTGCAGCCTTGTGTAGTGTCGCTGGAATCAAATGGGAGGCCAAGCACCTCTGCGGCCCTATCTGAGGCACGGTATAGAAACGCCGCAGCATTGACGAATTCATGTTGATGTACCAAACGTCTAAAGCAGTATAGGAACGCCCAGCATATCGTTCGCCTCGATCTTATTCTTTCCAGATAATTCGGAAGCCCAAATTTCTCGGAGAATTTGGCGATCCTTGTTTTCAAGGGCCGTTTCTAGCACACACACACATCTTGGGTTTCTGCTTGCGGTATTCCAAGATATGTATACGCTTCTCCAATACCAAGATCTTGAATGGTATTTCCGCCAATGAGTTGAACATCTTGATCGTCACGCGATGATGTAGTTTCTAGTCTTCCTTAGTGTAGGTGGACGCAGGCACACTTGTCCAGTCCGAAGCTCATGCCAATCGCTTTAGAGTACCGATTTACCGCCTCCACAAGGATGTTAAGGTCCTCTTTTGAGGAAGCAAAGAGTTTAAGGTCGTCCATGTATAAAAGGTGGTTGACCTTATATTCTCTTTTGTTTGGCGGGCCACATAGGTATCCAGAGCTTTGGCCTCGGAGCACAATAGATAGAGGCAAAAGGGAGATGCAGAAAAGTATCGGACTTAAAGAGTCTCCTTGGGAGACCCCCCTCTTATATGTGATATAGCTTGTGGTCACATGTCTTTTGTCAGATGTTATGACAAATCTTGTCCGCCACAAGAGCATAAGCTCTTTTATGCATCTCACTATTTTTGGATGCACCTCCAGGACAGACTGTTTATTTCGAAACACTGCTCCGACCCAGGTTGCTGATCAATCTCTCTAGCGATCACCCCAAGTGAGCAGCCTCACAAAATTCTTATGTGTGGTTCCCCACTTGGGCCCATTACTATCCAAGGTCTTTGTTTCAGGCGTCATTCACTCTATTGTCACTCTGTTTACAAACGATTTGTCGCCACACTTTTCTGTCCTGGCATCTCGTTTCGGACTTTGTCCATCAGTGTTTTCCCGCATATTATGCGGAGACTTTTCATGCCGATCGCGTTAATTTTACTCCTGTCATTCTCTTGACAGGTCCATGTCTCGCTACCGTATAATACAGTCGGTAGGAATATAGAATTGTGTATGGCCATTTTAGCTTTTTTTGATATGTTTTTATTTCTGAGAATGGACCCTGCTCTACCGATAACCTGCTTGCCCTTATTTATGCGCCTATCTAACTCCCCATCTATTTTTCCGTTGATAGTGAATAGACTACCTAGATATACGTACTTGTCAACTTGTTCTAATCTCTCATCATTTAGGACAATGTTGCACATTGTTTTCTCACCTTTTCCTTCAAATATCATGATTTTTGTTTTATTTACGTTAATTTTGAGGCCGATGTTCTTCATGCTTGTATTAAGTTTATTCAACATTCTTTGCAAGGCCTCGATTGATTCTCTCATAACAATCTTGTCATCTGCGACAGCTAACCCACGTACCTTCACAGTTTCGAGATCTACGCCTTATTCGTCGAGGAGGGCCGTTCTTAAATACTTATCTATAAATATGATGAATAGCCATGAGGACATAACGCATCCTTGTTTCACGCCTTGGATAATATCGAACCAGTCACTCAGTTTCCCATTTACCTTTACACTCGCTTTACTACCTGTATATATTGTTTTTATTGCTTGTAGGAGCCATCCATTGACTGCGTACTCTTTAAGGACTTCCCAAAGTTCGCTTCTATTTACATTGTCAAATGCTTTTTCTAGGTCAATAAATGCACAGAAAACTTTCTTTCCTACTCTCAAGCTTTTTTCTGTGATCTGTCTTAGGCTAAATATCTGATCTGTGCATGATCTTCCTGGCATAAAACCACTTTGGACTTCCCATATCTTTTCTTCTGTGATTTCCATTACCCTACGAATAAGTATTTTTGAGTATATTTTACTTACGGTACTTAGTAGACTGATACCTCTGTAATTACTGCAGTTGCTTTCGTCTCCAGAACATGGAAAGCATTAAATCATTGCTTTCATCGAAACACTCAAATAATGTTGATTTTCTATTGTTCTGAAAATTTCAGTCATCAATAACCTTTTAAACTAATTCCAGAAAAAATGAAAACGTGTGTGCATATAATTTTGAAAATTGAATTCAGATAATCATATCAAATCATCAGAAACATTTTAAAACTTATGTCAATAATCAATCAGTCAGTTTATAAAATAAAAAGCCTTAAACAATTATTTTCATTACAAAATTCAAATAATTTTAACTTTATATATTTTTTTAAACTTGAAATTTCATTTGTGAAAATTTTAATTATCAAGAACCTTTTATAATAATTTTCTGACAAAAATAAAGCACATGAACATTGTACATATAATTTTGAAAATTAAATTCCGATACTCATTTAACATCATAAATCTTATAAAAAATTACATGATTGTAATAGAGATGGGTTCAAAAAAATGAAGTTTTATTTTACTAATTATATCCAATATTCAATCACATCACCTTGAAGTAAATAATTAATTTATGTTGCTTGATAGAGAAAAATTGAAAATAAATATTTATGTTATTTGATTTTGTGAAAAAATTAATCAGCCAATAATTAATTAATTACTTCATAACACAAAAAGCATTGAAGAATTATTTTTTTCGAATCATTCAAATAATTTTTACTTCATATTTTTCTGGAAATTTGTATTATAAATAACCTTTTAAACTATTCCAGAGAAAAAATAAATAAATGAATTCTGAATTGAGATTAATTTTACTTGTTGTATTTGCTTTTTTTTTAATGTTTAGCTGCACTGGAGACTCTCGGCCAGTGAAACTCCTCATCCAGATCTACACCTTAAAATAAAGGAAGACCTTAATCACGAGTTTTTTAAAAAGAAATATAAGTACTGTGAGTTATTAACTCATTGATTTAAACTTACCTAATATATATTCCAACTGTTCAGTTTTTAACTCGGCGAGTAACTATTTGGGGATTCACGTGGTCTTACGAAGATTCTTTATAAAAACTAGTTTTTCTGAGTTTGGTTGAAATACTCTTCTCGTTCACTGGGAGAAGATACTGGTACTGGTCCTGGCGGTTATTGGTTTAGTACGGCGACGTTGATTGTCCTTCTGCTCATTCACGGTTGCAATGGTTGACACATTAAAAACTTTTATTATACAAATTATAGTCAATATTTAGTTACACAACCTCGAAGTGAATAATCAGTTTATGTTACCTAATCAAAAGCAATTAAAATTCAATCATCATGTAATTTAAAATTGTGGAAAAAAGTAATCAGCCAATCTAAGCTTGAAAAACTAAAATTATTCTCTAAAATTATCTCATGACCTTCAAATGAAGGAGATTGTTGAGTTTGCACATACGTGAACAAAAATTGCTCCTTTTTCTTATATGCTTGAAAGTTTTTTTGTCATTACAGTGCTTTTTCAATTTTTTGTAATTTTTTCGCTAAATTTTTCCTATGAAGATTTTTTTGAGAGTGTCAATTTGATTTTGAGCTGTACGAAATTTTCAATACAGAATAAAGTTATTATTAAATATAAAGTTATTATTAAATTCCGGATCTCGCGGCTCGCGATCAGTTCTTTATTCTTTGCACTTAGAATGCTCGAATGAAACTTCACCAAGAACATATTTTTTTATATCACAGTATTTGTATGCATCTTCGTATTCTGAATTTTCTACGTAATTAAAAATAGTTAAGATAGGATGTTTGTTTTCGTATTATTTTTGATGGATAAAACGAAATATCCTACAAGTCTTTTGACGTAATATGGAAATTTTTTATTTTAGCATTGAAATTCCGAAAGAATAAATTAAAAACCAGAAGTTCTGTAAAAAAATGATTTAAAGAAAGGTTTTAGGAATTTTTAAACGCTGAAATTCCTTCAAAAACTTTTTTCGAAATTGGAATTTTTAATTTTCTGCATAGTAATTTCGATAAATAAAACCAAAAAGATAAGTCCTATCAAAAGATTGTTAGAAGAAATTTTTCAGCACTTTTTAAAAGCTATGATTGATTCGAAAGACTCCCGTATTTTGCGTCGTTTGCTTCAAAATTTTAATTTTTGATATTTTTCATGGTATTTTTGAAAAATAAAGCCAAAACATCAAGTCCCATCAAAAAATGGTTGAGTGAAGAATTGTAGGTCCCACTAAGAAATGGTTCAAACAAAAATTGTACATATGTTGAAGAGCCTTAATTCTTCTCTCAAACTTTTGCTACGCATCTATCGTCGTTTGGCGTAAAAATGGAATATTCTATTTTTGAATTGCATTTTCGATGGATAAAACCATAGCCGTTGGTCGAAGAACGCTGGTTAACAAACTCGTTCTTTCTTCTAGGACCTAAAAAGAGTGTGCCAAAGCTCGATTTGAACCGTTTATTTTTGCGAGAGTTATCGTGTTTGCGGACGGAAGGACGGACGCACAGACTGACGTCATGGCCAAAACTTGATTTTCGGCTTCAGAGGGTCTCAAAACGTGGAGATTCGTTGAAAAATTGTGGTATGAAATTTCGGACAATTGTAATACTTTCTCAATCATAAATGACGAGAATGCAAAGAAATATTTTTATTTTCATTCACAAAACACGCTAAGATAATGTACACTGTATTCCTCTTAATTTCTAAGTATCATATCTCATCGCTATGAGTTTTTCGTTATTTTTAATCACTAGTAGGCAGAGTGATAATCTAGGTACTAAATCTATGTTAATCACTACATCCGGCTTATTTGCATTAGAAGAAATTATGTATGCGTGATAATAATGATTAAAAAGTATAGAGTGTCAAATTCGTTTGCTTGGATGTGAATGTTAACACGATGAAATATTTTTTGTATAATTCCAAATTGAGGACCCTCTTCAGTGATCCTACTTACAAATATAGATCCTGCAGAATAGGGGTTTCCTAATATCTCTATGTTCTTTACAGTTACCACGGGCATTTCTTCTTTAATGCCTGGCACAAGCTTTTTCAAAGACCCTTGAGCATCATCTTGATCTATCGGTCCAATTATTACTTCTCCATGAGTATTGGGGAAAAATTCTGTGACGAAACACAGTTGCAATTGCTGTCTAATTGCTATTATCAGGGGTAGGTTTGTACTTGATGCAGTTCCAGTTGCAACCTCCTTCAATGCTCGATTCTTCCTTTCATACTTCACGGATGAATAATAAGTTGCTGGACCATTCAACAGCATCACTCTCGTGTAATGTGTCAATAAATGCATTTCCGGCTTCAATTTTCCAAACAGTGTGATGTACAAAGTGTTTTGTTGTTCAACAAGTTTCTGGAAATTTATTATCTGACCTCTAGTCAATTTAGGAGAAGTCAGAACATCAATTTTCCTGAGGCATTGATACAGTTTCCAATACTCGTCTTTCGCAGGTATTAAATCTCCAATCATAAGACCCAAATATCGTGTTAAACAAAGCATCTCCGATGCAGACTGCTTAACTTTTCACCTCCTTTCTCACCCTGTGTGAAATATAAAGGTCTTGGTTTATTAGATTTTTCGCAGTCACTATAACTGAAAGTTACGATCCTGTTATTAATACTGTTTAAAGACAACACTTTATTTTTAATTAAGGCCTGCAATAAATTCTGCACAGTGCACGGTGCAACTCCTTCATAGAGATGGTGAATGACATCAAGTGTCGGATTTTCAGAAATGTGAAATTTCTTTATTTTATTGAAGACGCATCGTTCTTTTATACCCGTCTTAATAGAGATTTTTAATAAATCACTATTGTAGGATTGAACTGTTCTTATCAGATTTTCGTTCTCCAGGGTCATATGTTGACACTGAGTAAACGCCCTCGCCGGCATGACTACCTGAAGGATTTCCTGTCTGCCACTCATCGAAGAATACATAGAGGGGATGAATCTCTCTATCGGTAACACTGTATTTTTTCCTCCACAAATCTCCTTGTATAAAATTTGATACGTGTGTTTTTTCTTTTGATAGATCATTAACATAATTTCGAATTTGCTTCAATACTGCTGGAACTGCTAAAACCGTCTCGCATACATCTATCAGTGGAAGGTAGGCAGCATATCTGGATTTCATCTCAACTTTTATTGTCTGTCGGTCGACAATTACGAATATTGGCTCTTCTCCAATTTCAAAAAGTTGAGGATGTATACGAACTCTCCTGTTCATACGTCTTGAATCTTAAATGCTCCGTTGAACATTTTTGAAAAAGATTTTTATTTTTTTCCAAGATAAATTTGACTTTAAAATATGATGGTTCATGAACATTTTGAGGACATCATCAAATCCTTTGCGTGACAAATGCGGATTGTTGTACAAGGAAAGGGCGAACTTCAACATTTCCCTATCTAAATCTTTTTTAGTCAGTTTACCCTGAATGAAATCCATTTTCAACGTTTTTGTATTATTACGAAGATTCGATACATTACAGAATGCAACTTCAGCACTTCGAAAGAACAACAATCACAAACAACATAATACTAGTCACAATTGATTATACTTGGGATATCACGAATGAGTTTTAACAACAAACAAATAAAATACTTTTTGGCACTTGGAACGAGTTTAAACATTGAACAACCTAATATTAATAGTAATTGATTGCATACATATGATACTTTATTACATCTTCCGTAATTTGTCTATCACTCCTGTCACTGCAGAGCATGAAGTAGGTACTTGGAAATTGTACAATTGAGTGCATCCCTTAAATTTTCAGTTTCCTGCTGTAACATTATTCTTTTTCTTAAATTCTAATTATCATGAGAATTGATCCCAAAATCATGAGAATCTTTAATTTGTGACGTTTTTCTTTCGTGTGTGAGCTTTAAATCCATTCTTCAGATACATCAGGCCATAAGGACAATTTTTATCGTTAATCTCTTGATTTTGACTGCTAGATTTAATTTAAATTTTCTATTTCTGGCGCATGAAAACTTGAGAACAACCCTCCTCATTAATTAATATGATTTTATTTATAGATTTATTTGTATCAAGTTTTCCCTCTCGTTATTATATTTGACGGAAAACAGGATTGCTTGACAATTTACTGTCTCCTGTTCAAGGATTTGGCCCCGAGTATGCACGTCGGTTCCAAATTTGAGAGGACGATAAACCTGAAACGGATTAAATTATTACCAACAAGAATATTAAAAGAAACTTTATCCATTAATTGAGGTTCCCAATCTGCATTAAAAGAAACTTCACTCTTTTCAATTTTTAGCCCCTTAATTTTAAAGTAGCTTTCAACCAAGACATTTTTAGAAATATAATTATCCTCAAGCTCTGGATGTAAGATAGCCCTTAATTGAAATGTCCTCATACTTGTGAATTTTCTCCAAAAATCAAGATTATTAAAAGAAATTGTGGGATCACAGAAGCGAAGTTCGAACTGCCACCGCCTCGTAAATTCTTTTTCGATTTCTGCCTTCAGGATTTCTAACTATCAATCACGCCTGAATATGCCATTGTTCAATTCGCATTATTCCCGAGCATATTATCTTAGTTTCGTGAATCAGTTGGCTTTCGCGAGTTCTAGCCTTGCGCTCGTTTTTAAGTAAGAATTCCTATTAATTTTCCCTCCCATGAGAAGAACTGAGGACTAGATGATTACTGAATTTATTAAATGAGACGCCATTCTGTGCAAACTTAAGTGCAAGGTTTGTCCTCCAGAATGTTGTCTCACTTTCCTATTTGCTTGTGAATTGATCAATTTAAGTAATTTGAGACCACGAATTTGACTAGTGGCATTCGTTAAAATCCAAACTAACGTTTTTCTACCTTTCCGAAGCCATGCCAATCTTGATTAGAAAAGACTCATCGATCCATGTTGGCAATTTTACTAATTCCTGAGAATGCCAAGAATCTTTTCATCAAAATTTATTGATCAACTATTGGCAATAGTTTTTCTTCTTGTTTTGGCAATTTATCAATTATCACTGGTTGAGCTCCCGTATGGAAACGGGTTGAAATACCAATGATAAATTGATGGAGCTTGCAAACACATCACCAATAGTTGCTCAATTTGTCACGCCCTCAATATCCTTATTGTCACTTGAATAAACCAACTCAGAGCGGCTTTGCTGGCATTCTTGAGCTCCCGTATGGAAACGGGTAGAAAAAGAATGAGCAATCTTACTGATCTCCAGTTTGGCTCTGATTCCTAATAATTACACATCTTACTAAAGTATATCCAGCTGGATGGGTAAGATTAGGAAGGGTAGTGAATGCAGTTTTGATGTCACACGGCTTAAAAAAGTATCTCTTTTCCTCCTTCGCTGTGGAACCCAATTCTCTTAAGTAACATTCATAAATTATTCGTTATTCGTACCCAGTTAAGGGAAATCGTTCATAGTTTAGTTGGTAACCATGTAGTGCACAATCCCTCTAATGGGCGCGCTGTAATCAGAAACTCGGTTAACTCCGATTCCGACGTAGGTTCTAGGATTTAGCGTAGAAATCGTGGTTTTAATTATATCGATTATATTTATGTTAATGTTTTCGCGAATATGGTTACGGAATATTGTCACACCTTTAGTCAACGATAAATGGTTAGTTCATAGTTTTACCTGTAGTTGCGCTGTGACTTAAGGTTTGTGAACACGCCTTCATGCGAGCACCCTTTGAGTTCACGGCCTTGGTGAATCGCATGAAATCTGTCACTTTCGTTCTTGGTTTCCGTTAGAGTGGAAGTATTGAGCTTCGTTCCTTGCTCAACCCAGTTTTCTATTGTACTGGATGTTGGTTGCCTGTAAGCGGACGATCAGAGGAGGGAATTATATTATTGTAACGGAATACGATTGTAAAGATTGGAACGAAACCAAAATGGTAGAACCAGGAATGTCCAAGGTAAATCCTTTTCTTAACTTCGGCGGGCGACGCAACGGACAAATCGGGCCTCTGGAATAATGGATTTTGGCTCCGATTCAGACCGATGCCTCACCGGCCTCTCCTTGAGTGCTCAGGCGTTAATTATCTTGTTTCAATTTTTTTTCTGAGAATGTGTTAGTTTGAGTCAGTGCGTAGAATTCTCGCGGTAAAATTTTCTTATTGTGTTGCTCCGACTTAGTTGCGTGACCTCATGTTCGGGATTTGTGCGCCATTGACCACGTGGTCTCTATCGAGTTTTCCTTTCTTGTTTCGTCGGTTTCCTCTTAATCGGTAGCTTTTCGCGTTATTCTGGACATAGTCTCGTTCAATGTGTCGGGAAAATTTGTAGAAAAGAAAATTGTTCCGGGACTGCTTAATTAATTATTCAAATAAATGCCAAGTTGTTCTCCCTTCTTTTTTTGAATGATTGTCCGTTGTGATTTGAAGAACCACCCCTGAGATCCCTCACTTCCGTAGCTTCTCATGTTAGGTTTCAGGCTTAGGATAATTTTATCTTATAACAAAAAAAATTTTGCCGGGTCACAGATTCTGTCCGATATTCTCTCATCGCTGTTACGGGCCTGGCTGGCGCCCAGGTTACACCAGTACTATATAAAAATACGTATACCTATGCATATAAGTACACTGTTAAAAATGTTTGGAATTCTCAAACACTTCTTCAATAAAAGCGTAAGGTAAAATTGCAAACACGGTATTGGAATGACGAAATTACAATACATGTATTGTAAGTGCTGTAAATCGTGAAGCACCGTCGAGCATTCCAATACATGTATTGTAGCGTTTATAAATCGAAAATTGTGCACAAGGAATTCACGGAATTCATGGAATTCATAAAACTAAAGGAATTCACGAAATTGATAAAATTCATGGAATTCACGGAATTTAAGAAATTCACATTTATGGAATTCGCGGAATTCACTAAATTTATGGAACTCACAGAATTCATGGAATTCACGGAATACACGAAATTTATGGAAATCATGGAATTTTCACGGAATTCATGGGATTTATGGAATTCATGAAACTTAAGGAATTCACAAAATTTATGGAATTCGCGGAATTCAATAAATTTATGGAACTCACAGAATTCATGGAATTCACGGAATTAATTGAATTCACGAAAATTTGGAATTCACGGAATTCATGGAATTAACGGGATTTATGGAATTCACGGAATTCATGAAACTGAAGGAATTCACGGAATTCATGAAACTTAAGGAATTAACTAAATTTATTGAATTCACGAAATTTATAGAATTCATGGAATTCACGGATTTTGCCGAATTCACAGAATTCACGGAACTCACGGAATTCGCCGAATTCACGGAACTCACGGAATTCGCGGAATTCACGGAATTCGCTGAATTCATGGAATTCACGATATTCATGGAATTCACGGAATTCATGAAATCCGTGCTGTGCATAATTTATTTGATGAAAATATTACATTTTTAATAAAATAATAATATTTATGAAGAAAGCTATCTCTTAAATTGTTCACATTTGAGAATTTTCTGTCTGGAATTTTAGTAATCACGAATTTTCAAATTCAGTAATATTATAAACTGTAGGCAATCCCGTCATTTGGGAATTTTTCAATTCGAGATTTTCATATTTCGGAAATTTTATCATTTTCGGAGTTTCATCATTCGGGAATTTTCCAATTCGGGAACTTTGAATTGCCGGGAATTTAATTTTTCGAAATTTTTAATGTGTCGGGAATTTCATTTTTAAGATGTTTCATTTGTCCCGAATGTTGCCTAATGTTTTGTAATCTTGCAGAATGAAAAACTTTTACTCTAATTCTTTATTTTTTTTGAAATTTAAGGAAACCTTTTTCAAATTTTTGGAAATATTTTTGAATTTCCTGTTTGAATTTAAATTTCATAATAAAAAATTATTTGAAATTTTCTCATGAATCTTTAAAAAAATGCTTTTATCCTCCAGCAACCTTTGGAAATTCTTAAAATGCTTCTAAATTTTGTTTCGAAATCTTCGAAGATCCACGTTTTGTTTTAAATTTTTAAAAAATTTTTAAAATTTGTTACAAGCTTTAAATTATTTTTTAAACTTCTCGAAACTCGTAAATTTTCTAAATATCTTTTTAAATGATTCCAATTTTTCAAAAATTTTGCAATATTTCTAAATTTTCTCCTAAAATTTGGTTTCAAAAACAGAATGCAATAAACTTGTTACTTGTGAATTTCACCTCACGTAAAAGAAGTTTACATTACTAATAATGTATAAATGCGCAGCAGACAACCTCGAAATAAAAGGTCAAATCGTACAATCTCGCGTTTCGACATTAAAAAAACTAGGCTATTCCTTATCTCTTAAATTCAGTGCAATATTTACTTGACGGGCGAATAAGAAATGTTTTCAAATGAAAATTCAACTATTCCACGTTTGGTTGAAAATTTATCATCTGCAGTTGAAAATTCAACTACTGTATTGCAAATTTCTGTACTGTCTCGGATCTTTATCTTTTGTGTTGGAATATTTTTCTTGGTTCACAAATCACCTTTTTGTTTAAAAATTCATGTATTTTGTTAAGAATTAATCTTCTGGTTTAAAATTAATTTCTTTGGCTTGAAAATTAGCTTCTTTTTTACAATTAATTTCTCTCACTGCGAATTTAACTAAATTTTTTTCGTATTTTTTTTAATTCATTGGTTTGGTTGAAAATTTAACTATTTTGTACAAAATTCATTTTATTTACTTTAAAAATGATTTCTCTAACTGGGTTGAACATTCAATTATTTGGTTACGAATTTATATTTTTGATTGAAGATGCATGATTTTAGTTAAAAGTTTGTTTCTTTGGTTGAAAATTTAACAGATTTGATTAAATTTTTTCAAATTGAATTTAATATAGTATCCACGTCAATTTTACCTATTTTAAGTATAGAAGACAAAATAAAAATTTCTTTGAATTATTATTCAAATTCATCATCTTTAGAGACAAATTCAAGCAATAATTGATTATGTTTTCAGAATTATCATTTTATTGTTTAATTAATCGATGGTGCTAATATATTAAACAATATTTTGTAATATAATTTGTCGTTTTAAAAAATGCGAAATATTTAAATGGCTGCGTACTATGAAAGATGACACATGGAAAAAACCTGGAATTGTCAGGGAATTCTTTCCCAGGATTTGGGTAGACACCCTGAATAAGGAAAGTCGACATCTTTAAAAATATTGAAATTTCGAATTCTTCGGACTAAAATCAATTGAATAAAATCAATCAATTGAAATTAAATCAATTTATTTAAATCGTTTGAATCTTTCGACCTCAAATAGAGACTGATATTTTTTCCTAAAGTCACTTTGGCCATTTACCAACCTATTTTACAGTAACTAATTGCGTTTTTGAAAAAAAGCTTTTTATCTTCTCTATTTGTGAACTTATCGTCTTTTGCCATTCTTTTTCAACAATGTTTTTCTTTAGTTAGTTTCTTTCATTTCGAACCCTATTTTATATGTATCATATTAAAATCTGAAATGAAAATATGATATACACAATATTGAATATGTGTCCCTTTTTGAATAATAATCTTTCTCTAAAAAATTGACGTGTATCGAAAATCTCGAAAGAATTGTTGTCTCTTAATGCCGATTGGGTAATTTACAAAATTCTTAGTAAGGAATGTTGCCAAATTTACACACAAGGTTGAGCATATTGAGCTTCAGTTGAAGGGCAGTGACAAACAATTTCACACTTGTCTGCATAATAGAAATGACACAAATTTAATATTTATGAATATAAAATTCCATTATCACTATTTCAGTTAAAATAATTAATTTTCAACAAAGAAAAAAGAAATTTTCAACAGAATAGTTGAATTTTCAACCAACTGATAAATCTTTGATGAGAAAATGAATTTTTAGCAAAGAGTGTAATAGTTGATAGTTTCACCAAAAAATATTTTATTTTTCAATTAAAAAACTGTGAAATTGAACCAGAGATCTATGTTATGACATCGATGGAATTTGTTTTATTAAAAAAAAATATTCAAGAAAAAGAGAAAAAATTTCAAACAAGAAGATGAATTTTCAACGAAAAAAGATAAATTTTCAAAGAAAAATAGAATAGTTCAATTTCAAGTAGGAGAAATACGTTTTTAACCTAAGAAAATAACTTTTCAACAAAACAGTTAAATTTTAAATCAACAGATGAATTTCCAACCAAAATATTGAATATTTATGGAAAATTTTCGACGACAAATTAAATAGTTAAATTTTTAGTTACAAAAATTAATTTTCAACAAAAAAACTAATTTTCAACGAAAGAAACGAAATTTTAACCAAAAGAATAATTTTCTGCTGAAAAAGAATCAGTTTCAATAATATACATAAATTTTCAACAAAAAATGTTAATTTTCTACCAAATGAGGACAAATTTTCAACAAAACAGATACATTTTTATCTGAAAAAGACACATTCTGAACAAAGAATAAGTTGAATTTTGAAGCAAAACATATTTTTCATTCGCTATTCACGATTGGTATAGTAAATAATCAGATATATTCAAATATTTCCTAAAATGTAATGTTCGGTATACTGAAGAGGAAAGATTTTTATTTTTCTTGAAATGTGACACAATTCCAAAGTTTAAAGACTGGTAAATACTATTTCGTTCTTGGCATTGAAAGCAAGCTCCGAGGCCACTTATCTGGTTAAGTATCATGTTAGATAGGAAGTGTCTCGGCTCACCGAGATTATTCTACAATAATTATTTCAACAAAATTTAAAAAATATTAAATTCAAATAACTGGAACATTTTGCGCGCTACGCGCGCACTAATTGCCCTTACCTATTTTGTTAAAAATTAATTTTTTTCTTTGATTATTCATCATTTTAGTTGACAAATGTTCTTTTTTTTTTGTTAAAAATTTTAATATTTTTTAGGATACAAAAAAAATGTAACCTGAAAGTTAAACTATTCCATGTTTGGCTCAATATTTACCCTCTTTACTTTATTCTATTTGTTTGAAAATTTCTGTATTTTGTTGAAACATTGTCTTTTGTGGCAGAAAAATCATCTTCTTGGCGACTAAGTCACTTTTTTGGCTGAAAATTCAACTATTAGGTGAACAATTTTATTGCAAATTAAAAAATGTTGATGAAAATTGATCTATTTTATTTATAATTATTCTTTTCTAGTAAAAAATTAATATTTTTGATTGAAAATTAGTTTTCTTTACATTGAAAATTAAGTTTATTAGCCAAAAATTTAATTTAATTCTTTGTCGATTTTTTTAAAGACATATAATATTTTTGGTAGTAAATTCATTTGTTTGTTAGAAATTGAACAATTTCGTGGAAAACTTATTTCATTTGCTCAAAAACATTTTTCTTTAACTGAAAATTAAACTATTTCATTTCCTTGTTGAAAATTTATCTATTGTATTTAATTTTATTCTATTTTGTTGGTAGAAAATTAAATAAGTCCCTGTAACGAAAAAAAAATCGTTATACTTACAAATTTGTTCGTAACTAGACATGACTAACTATATTAGTAAATTCAACAACCTACAGACAGTCGTTTTGAAAAACTAAAGTAGTTAGCCTACCTAATTAGATAGTCACGGCAACTACTTGTGCCCCAACTAACAAAAATAGTTCTCACAACTAACTAAATACCAGTACCATTATTTACTAACTAAAATAGTTGTCCCAACAATTTTATTAGTTGCCCCAACTAATCTTTTTTTCAGTGATATTTTTGATATGCTGATTTAGTTTCAGATGATAATCTGATCTGAAAACTATTTCAAAGCCAGGGATATGAACGATATCTGTTTCGTGTAATCGAGTTTCAATAAATATTGATACATCAGCCTGATTAACCCATGGATCACGCAAAACATGCTTTATATTTATTTTTAAAGAACAAACGTTTTGATAAATTTTGTTAATTCGTAGCCAGGAATTGTAATATCATATGATAATTTAAGTTTATTTTCATTTCTGAATCTATCTAATTCCTTCTCAAAAGCAAGGCTTTTTGAAAAATTCTTCATAACCAGGACCATTTTCGAAAATAATCGAAGTGGTTTCCTCTCCGATTTTTTGAGGTGGTCAACAATCATCATATTTTTTTCGGATGTTAGAATGACTATACCTTGCTTGTCCAAGGGATAATCATTCTAACACACCCTGGAACACACTCACGTCGTCAGATTCGCTTCTATAAAGTACCACTAAATTCTATACAGCTGGAAGGATTCGGGGAATATTTATCCATCTTACCGCTCGGCAATGGAGAAGAATTCCCAAATAATCATTTTTATTGGCACTCTGATTTTTTGAGGTGATCCTCAGACCATGGTTTGTCATTCTACTCCCCCTCCCTTCAATCCACCCTCTTCTTATCCTTGGGAGAAAGGAAAATTTCTGGGAATATTCAAAGTTGTTGCCTCTCTGATTTTTCGAGGTGGTCCTCAGGCTATGAGTTGTCATTATAGAAGTCCCCTTAACCCACCCATACAGTGGAACTGAATTCTGCAAAGCTGGAAAGTTTGGGTGAATATTTTGCCCTTCACATCCTTTGGAAAAATGACAATTTATACGGTGAATATGTTCCATTTTCATCCTTCGGAAAAATGATAATTTTTTGGAAAAATCGAAGGTATTGTTCCTCTGATTTTTTTGACGTGGTTTTCAGGCTATGGATGGTCATTCTGATACCCGCCCCCCCTCTCTCCCGGAACCCACCCAAGCAGTGAATTTAAATTCTATGAACTGGAATAGTTCAGTGGATATTTTCCCTTATTATTTAGAAAAAGGGCAATGTTTTGGAAAAACAGAAGTTATTGCGCCTCTGCTTTGCGAAGAAAGCATTCATTTGTTAATAAATATATATTTCTGAACATATTTGGGGCCCTCTATTTGGCCACCTCGTCCTCCTTGGCCACCTAGCCCTCGTTGGCCTCCTCTTCCTCTTCCTCTAGTGAGCCAGGAAATTTTCGGGCTGAGGATGCGTACCAGCCAGAAAATTTCTTCTTTGTCTGCGCTTTCTAGATCTTCTTCGAGGGGCATTTCGTTCCTCCAGCTGTAAAGAAAAAATAATATTTTTGCATTGATATCATATAAATACACACGAAATGCTATAATTAACATATACATATTTTAAAAAACTATATATACTATGTTTTTGTTACTTACGTTGTCCTTCTCTGGGATCCATTTTTGCTTCTGGAGTCTGTTGACAGCTTGCATGTGGTAAACATTTTATGCAGATGAGACTGCAGCTAGCGGGAAATTTGAAGAACTTTTCACCAAAATATTAAAACTTGAAGACAAACACGCGAATTTTTACTCTTCTGTAAAGCATTTTTTTATTAAATGATCAGGTAATATGATACAGACAAAGCTACAAAAAGTAAGGATTTTTCGACGAAATTCGAAAAAGGTTTTTTTTTTAAATGACCGTATCTCGAAACCGATTAGAGAAAGATAGTTCGTTGTTTTTAGTTTTCTTAGAATTGTTTATACTATCTTTTTAGTTTTAAACTATATTTTCACAATGCAATGGAAAAGTTCCATCCATGCAAATGTGAATTTTGATAATTTTTTAAAAATCCCTACAAATTTTCAGAGGTCATTCACGACACCGTCTAGAAGCTATTTCATAAAATAATCGCATCTGGGAGTTCTTCAGAAAAAAATATCAGTTACCTGGACTATCGGATTACATAAATATTTACCGACACATATTTTATTAATTTAAAATTGAGGACATATGAATTTTGATAATTTTTTATTTTAATACTAAAATTGAAAGGCTTTGAAAGTTTGTAAGATATAAATAAATGTAAACAATTTTAAATGAATAATAAAGAAAAAAATTGTACAATATTGATTTTTTAAAACGAAACTATAAATTTTTTTCAATTTTCAACCGTTTTACTACTTTCTTTATCTATTTTGAACTTATTTCATTTCACGCGTCAAATTTGGGCGCTTTCTTTTGAATGTGTAGCATGCAAGAAAATGCCACCTGGGATCAAGATCAGGCAGCTAAAGCAGATAAAATATTGAATGAAGTGGATATTCAAAACTGGGTAAATTATTTAAGGCGTGATGATCCTGCTCTCTTAAAATGAACCAGTGAAATCTCACTGATTTCCAGTGAAATCTCACTGGTTGAAATAGCCAGAAGTGTGTCACTGAAAATCAGTGAGCATTCACTGGTTCATTCAGTGAAGTTCCGACACTGGTTTAATCAGTGAGGTTCACTGGTTTCTCAGTACCAGTAGTCACCTGGTCGTACGCCTTGTCGCCTGTCAGCTGTTTAGGTATGGCACTTATCATTCATCGCACTTTTGTGGTAAGAGTTGTAAAATTAAATTTTAAAAACCTCACTTTATCCTCACAACAATAAATGAAGGCCGGGCTGCAATATAATGGGATATAATATGTTGCGCCTGATTGTGGAAAGACCCGTCGTTATGTTAACGTGTCGCGTTGCTCAAAGTCAAACCCATGGCCAGGGACCTACCACTATCAAGCGAAAGATATTATATCCCCTGCTCATTGCAGACAGGCACCAAATATTTATAAAACAAACACTTGTACACAATAAGATTCGTTTTCACTCGAGAAATGCCAAAGACCTGACCGACGACGGGCGCGTACCAGACGACTGGAGGTTCATGTCTTGCCCGCGTGGAGCGCTATATCACTGGTTCAATCTATCATTTGGCGTAACTGGTAGAATCAGTAGCGCTATTGTAGTTGAATCTCTTACTGGTTCGTCCAGTCAAAGTGGAAAAATCACTGGTTCACCAGTGATAATTAAAAATACTGATTCAACCAGTGACAATTTCACTGGTTCAGTTTAAGAGAGTGCTTAAAAGGAAATCGATAAAGTTGGCCAAGTTTTCAAATTCAGTGCACGGCAATAGTTGCTACAGCAATAGTTGCAAGTAAAAGCATACATCCAACGCAATGGTCATCTAGCATCGTAGATTGTGTTGCAATTGACGGTGATAAGTTGTACAGGGATAGCTTTGAATCACGTCATCCCGTATTAGAAGGCGAAATAGCGAATACCAAATATCTCATGCCCATCGAAATTAAGAGGAAGGCTGAAATATTATCAACTGAATGTTTTATAAATGTAAGAGGAGATTGTTTTGGTCGTTTAGACAATGCTAATGCGGAATCCCTTCTATCCAATTTACAAAATGGATTGAATGATATGTTAGCAAGTAACATTTCTCTAAATCTGACAAGCATTGGGTTGTTTATTGTTCTTTTCAAAATGGACCAGATAATTTGGATGTTTGATTCACATAGTAGAAATGCTGCAGGCAAACGTTACGAAAGTGGAACCGCGTGTTCAATCGGGTTTGCAAGCGTTCAGTCCCTATTAGAAGTTCTAAGATAAACCATAGCTAGTCAGAAGGGATGAAATGACATGTACATTCTAACAGAAGTTACAGTAACTTTGGTTGTGCAACATCCACAAATTGAAGATAAATATCATGTGGAGAATTATCCTCAGTTGATGAATTATGAAGATGCCACAAATTTCACGAATGCGTGACCCGTTTCGGATAACAGTTTCATAGACGAAGAAGACTTCATTTCATCACTTTATCCTCATCAACAGTTTGTTAACAAAGAACAAAGGAACTTGTTTCATATGCTGAAAATGACGATTCTTCCGAAAGTGAAGATGGAAATATTGATACCGGTGAAGCAGAAGAGGCTTCCGAAGGACATGAAATAAACGTCGAAAGTAGTAGTGAGGAATGTTAATGTCAAATATATGATGCATCACCTGGATGGCGCGAATTCCATTAATGGCGGACGGTAGCTGGACGACAAGATCGTACAAAAAAGTATTTATATCATGGTCAGGAATGGCAGCAGCGGTAGGTTTTCGTACCAAAAAGTTGTTTTGCATGAAACTATAAATCAAAAATGTGGTCCTTTTGATTGGGCCGCAGCAAGGGGTACGGTTCTCAAAACACACGTCTGTCATCAAAGTTACGCACCTCATCTAAGTTCCAATAGTATGGAGAGTGACATTGTAGTGAATATGTTCAAAACTGTAGTGTCTACGTGAGAAGTAATTTTTAATGTGTGAATAGCAGGTAGTAACAGCATTTCATATAATAAAATTAAAAATTCTAGACCAGATAAGCACGGCGATGTAGAAATAAAGAAAGTTGTATGTGAGAACCATTCTCTATGGTCCACTTATAACTCTATCGTTCACGTATCGGAAAACAAATGTCCATTATGTGTACTCGGGAAAATTAGAAAAGCTGTGCGTAATTGTGGCGCGAGATTAACAAGATATGTTAGGAAAGCTAGAAATTACAGAGTAGGTGAGAGAAAAACCTGACAAAAAACAAAAGACAACTTGAAACGAGACATCCTTAATATTTCTGGTCATTTATTTGGTGAGCGTAAGGAATGTGCATCACTTGGATATTTTTGCGACGGAGTGCGAAAATCTGGCGAGAAAAATATCGTTCTGGAGTTGCGACAATTCGGAATATATGAGGAAATTAGGGAAGTGATGCATAGTCTCGATTGAGATGTAGCTAGTTTGGTGTACGGTGTTACAAGCAATAACGTGGAATGCTTGAATTCACTAATAGCCAAACGAATAATATCCAAGCGTGTCAATCTCGGAAAGAGAAAGGAATATGATGCTCGAGTTGCTGCAGCAATAATACACTTTAATACACAAGGAGTTGTCAGCAGAAATTACGAATTTTTCAAGTAAGGAACCACCACTAATTGTGAAGCAGATAGAGGTATGCAATTACAAAGCAAACCAAAAGCAGCAAAAGAGAAAACGAAGATTTGGAGAAAGTGGTGCAGAATATGAAAATCACAAAAAAAGAAAGCTCATTGCTGATAAGGAATATGGACCTTAGTGCAAAAAGCTTGCTATGGATTCCAAAACTTATGAAGCAGAACTGAAGGGACTGTATGAAAAATTGGACAATTAGATTGCGAATCGAGATGCAGTTAAAAGAGAAACTATTAGACAAGCTGATAGTCCTTTATGGATAAGATCAAGACGTTGGCTTTTAACTGCATCTTGGTTTGCAAAAGTGTTTGGGATGAAACAGGTAACATGTTGTGCCTCAACGGTTAAAAATATAACACGGCCATCTCGTTCACAAGTATATTCGTGCATTAGGAGCAACACCAGACGATCTCATTGATAAAAATGCAATTGCACATAGCAGACAGGGATTACAGCTTGTATATTGTGTGGACAAAAAGGGGCTATAGAATAGCGTAAGTATGGGGAGATAGCACTTTTTAGAAGTGGAACACATGGAACCTGTCCTTGTAAGATTTTATAAGGACTGCTTGTCACCTGAATTAGTGGATAGCCGGTTAGAACGAAGTCTACAGATAAGGGAACCTTCTTACGGTAAATTAAGACACACAGAATAATCTATCAAAGAGAAGGAATTCGAGAATTCCCAGATAATAACACGGAAAATTACATGCGCATTCTTGATAAGAGGCTCATTTTGCATTATCTTTTTCCCAAGGATAAAAAGATAAAATATTTACCAAATCTTGCCAGCTCTATAGAACTTAGTAGTACTGCGTGAGTGGGTTCAGAAGGGTGTTAGATTGACAACCCATGGCCTGAGAAACACCTCAAAGAATCAGAGAGGCAATAACTTTGAATATTCTGAAAAATCGTTCTTTCTCCCAAGGATCAGAAGAGAAAATATTCACCGAATCTTTCCAGGTCTATGGAATTCAGTTGCACTGCGTGGGTGGGTTGATGCGGTTTTTAGACCTGAAAAAATCAGAGGAGCAATAAATTCGATTCTGTCGAAAAAATTTTCTTTCTCCCAAGTATCAGAAGAGAAAACATTTATTCAATCTTTCCTGAGCGACGACCAACAACAGCGCCAGGAGGGATGAAGATGGTGCCTTATGTTGAGGTAATTGTAAAATATATTTACTAAGGGACATGCGGGAGGAGTATATTTATTATTATATTCATAGCCTAAGGACCACCTGAAAAAATTAGAGGAGCAATAACATCGACTTTTCAGACAAATTGTCATTTTTCCGAAGGATCAGAAGGGAAAATTATTACCGAATCTTTCCAACTCTAGAGAATTTAGCTTTACTATGTGAGTTGTCTCAAGAGGGTGTTGGAATGATATCCCATATCCTGAGAACAACCTCAAAAAATCAGAGAAGCAATAACTTTGACCTTTCCGAAAAATTCTAATTTTTTGGAAGGAAAGGAAGGGAAAATATTCACCGAATCTTTCCAGCTCTATAGAATTTATTTCTACTGCGTGAGTGGGTAGAGGAGGTGGGAAGGGGGGGGCGAGTAGAATAACAATCCATAGCCTAAGGACCATCTAAAAAAATCATAGGAACAATAAAATTAGCTTTTCCGAAATAGTTCAGGTGGCTGCTAAAATGACTATCCATAGCGTGAAGACAACGTCAAAAAAGCAGAGAGGCAATAACTTTGCATATTCTCAGAAATCTGACAGCGTGGGTGGGTTCAAGAGGGTGTTATAATAACTATTCCTTGCACAGGCAATGGGTAGTCATTCTAACACCCGAAAAAAAGGTGAGAGGCAACCAGTTCGATTATTTTCGAAAATGTTCGGATTAATTTTTCTATTCTGAATATTGCGCCAGAAGTCCATTTAAATTGATTTTAGAGATCAATAGTGAGACCAGGCGGCATTGTTGACATTCTTAATTTTTTTCGGCTGCTTTGGAGATGCAGTATTTCAGAAATTTAACATATTTATCGCAAGTGTTAACTATCCGCAGGGACTTTCTGCCTCAAATATGGATTTGGGCTTTCAAGAGGAAACAAATTTCCCCCCGATAATCATTACTTGTGCTAGCATTTCGAATTGATTTTTTCAGATGAGTTTTCTAGGTTACATTACCCCCTACATGAGCCTTAAGCAATCAACAACCTGGTAATATCAATATATTAATTTATTTTCACAATTTTTTTTAAATATTTGTGTTCATTTTCTGAGGTCCTACAACTTAAAGAACCCCAGATCTTTGTACTGCTTTTTCACGTCATATCACGTCCCCTGAGACCCGGTTGGTTTTAAACAAAAGTGCAGGACCTGACAGATGCTGCTTTCTTGCGTGATTTTAGGTGCCGTATTCGAGCCATCGTGTAACACTTCATGCAGATAAGTAAAACTTTCTGCAAACCCGGCTTTCTTACCTAAAACGACTCGACAAAATTTTAGAACCGGCTTTTTTACAATAATTATTAAAAAATTATCTTTAATTATATTAAAATTAAGAAAAAAACAAATTTTTAGAAACAGATGTATCTTTTTTTAAGATTCCAACTATATAAAAAACTCATTTTCGATTTTTCGTGGATTCTGCTTTCTTAAGTATCACGGCAGTTTTGCTCCGACTCTTTTTTTTTAGTCCCTTTTTGCTATCATCCCCGCAATTGAGAAACATTTCTCAAAATTCTTTATTATTATATCGTCATACAACATCTATCATTTTCAATTCTGTAATTTTCCATATCGAATTTGAAATAATCAGCAAGTGTCCACAAGAATCCGCAAGTAACAATTTTTCAGAATATTGACACAAGTTTTTGCGTTTGTGTAAATTGGTTCGGAATTTGTCGCTTCTTTCCAAATGACACGTTTAGATCGAGTCGACTTCCCGAGTATCTAGCATTTTCAAGGATGGTAAATAGATGTTCGTTATAAGGAAAAAACGCCACTTCATCGCCCAAATATAGGGATAATGTTTGTCAATATGACGTGAAGGCTAGAATCTATATGAGTACAGCTACTTTAAGGTCTTTGCAGTTGAAGTTCAAGAAAGTCTCCAGAGAGCAGTTTTTTCTTCCAGAAAGATGAAAACTGTGACGTGTATACTGTTCTTCTACGCGCTAATATTTTTCCGCAATGCTGTTCGTGAGTAGAATATAATATAATACTAAAGCAATCACACGTTAAAATGTCTTACATCCAGATATCCACTATATCCAAAAATTCGCATTCCACCTTGAAACATTCGAAACATATGTTCATTATCATTGTACCTATTTTGCAAAATACTTTGTTCGGGGTGCGGCAAAACATTGAATGCTACAGTTTTGAAACTGAACGAGGCCACATTTTTAGATACGGAGACGGATGGAAATAAATGTGGGGTATAATTTTTCTCACATATGTTAGAAGGAAATTGAGTTTATGGGTACACGTAAAGATTGAATATGAAATTTGTGAACCTAGTTTGGTGAAAATTTCATTTTATATGCTATGTAATAAAGATTTTTTTCAATTTATTACAGCTTGAACTACATTTTTCCCAACATGTGTTACAAACATTAATATTTACGTGTACCCATAATTTTGAAACTTTGAATAAATAATTAAAATTAATAAGGTTTGAACGGAAATTTTCGCCAACATATGCTCGGCAATTTTACGTTATAGCCACACGCGTATGCCAACATATGTTCCAAAAATTTTTCTTTACAATCTGTTTCCGTCCGCCTGTGCATCTTAAACTTCCTTTTCATTATTATATTGACCTATGGCGTATTACACGTATTGCGCTACTGCACATACGTCCAGAAAAAGTGTTATTAAAAGTTACCGTTAAATCACCATACATTTCCATCAATTTCAGTAAGTTACCATACATTTTCACAATTTTCATAAATTTTCTTGAATCTTTATAAAATTTTCATAAATTTCTTAAATTTCCATTAATATCTCAAATTATAGCTCGGGCAAATATTTCAAAAAAGCAGTATCCGGTTAAGCACTTATTTATGTACCTCAAGTGCCACATTGAAAACAAAAAATTATTCACAAAAGTTAGGAACAAATTAAAAAAAAAAAAAATTCGAATTTCACAAAGTTAGCTCAACCGATTTTTATGGCTCAAATATATGCTGTGCTGGGTATTGGGGCAACGAAAAAAAATGAAAATTAATTAATTCTACGAGATGAAGCTAAACAAATATTGTTATTTTGTAACCATTTTTTTTTTGCAATGAAATATTGGTGGCCATACAGCCATTCTTTCTGTAATATACTCACACCCAAGGTAACAGCATATATTTTTGGGATAAGATCAAAGGATTACTTTGTGGTGAACAAAATTATATAAAAAATTATGTCTTTTTATATGTATATAATTCCATGAGAATGAGGGGCCAACTTAATTTTTAGCGAATACAAATTGCTTAAGGAGTTAGCTACCCCCGCAAATGACCTACTATCCAGGAATGCAAAAGACAGGTTTAGAGGTTCATATGCACATCTAAAATAATAAAAATGGCAATGTTGATTTTCGATACCTGAAAATTGACAAATGTCATATATCTTATTTCTTTATACCCTTTTTTTATACGTTTTTTAATTTTCAAATATCAAAAATCAAACTTGTCATTTTCAACACTTGACAATTTTATATATTCATTTATTTGTCATTGTAGTTCCAAGTATTCGCTCATTATATATAAGTATATTTGAATGAGGTGGACAATCAGGGGGGGGGGGGGGCCATTGTAGCGATTACCCTAATTATAATTTTCCCATTTTGAAGCAATATAACTTGTTGGTGGAGCTAATTTAGCCTATGTACAAGTTGCACAGTAATGTCTTTTCATTGTTTCAATAGAGATGACAATTTTACACAATCGCGTTCTCTTTTCGAATATCTGATTTGTCATGTTTCCCATTGCTGTAACTTTTCGCTTAATTCAAATAAGGAAGAACCTTCTCAGCAAGGTTCTTCCTTCTTGAAATCTTTCCTACATGATTTCCATACGTGAAAAGTAAAGATAATAATCCCCATCGCTTATCGTTTTATACTTATTTTAATTAATATATGAGTAGCTTCCAAATCTTTGTAAATTTGGACTATGACATTTTTTTTTAATACAACTTTGAAGAAACTTTTGAAGTATAATTTTTTATTATTTCACACCCAATGTTGGCAAAAAATAAAAAAATTTTAAATTGAAAATCATATTCGTAGTCTATAGAAAAGTGTTCATATGCAAAAATTACGTTTATCTGAATTTTCTGTACATACAGATGGATTCGAGGAAGATTTCTTTTGTGAAGAATTAACTGAACGACTTTTCAAAGAATGTTTTTAATTAATTCAAACACCAACGAATTATTCCGCTAGTACCTCAACAACGCAATTCGAATATTTTCTTCATGCCATAATTTTGGGCTTTGTTAGACTTTTTTTGGGCACTAATGCCGATTTTTGGGCTCTATTAGTCTTCTGAAAGAACCGACTTATGGGTGGAGGTGCTGGCCGCCAGCAGCGCCAGAATTTCGGATTTTTTTGGGCACTCCAAAACTGCAAAAATGGATATTCAAAAAACAACCCCTGTCTCCTAAAAATTACCCTTCAAATAACGTACGCACCTTGCCTAAATACGCTTGGATCCAAATTTCGGGCTATTTTTGAGCTGGCCCTAGCACTCAAAAATTATTTTAAAAAATCAACCCTGATCCTTAAAAAAACCAAAAGAGAAAGATATCGAATAAGTACGAGAAAACATATACCGTAGGCCTGAGGTAGTTTTGAGGTCACTAAAAATAACAAATTAAATTGTCCGAAAACAACCCATAACACTAACACCTATCTCTGATTAAAAATCTAGATATTGAACAAAACCAAAAAAAAAAAAACATAAATCAGAAGTCAATGATTTTGCGGGGATCACAAGACACTTTCGGAAAATTTTCAAATGAAGAAAAATCATACTAATCACCTTCGAAAAGTCTCAACTGAACCCCCAACTCCACAGTCATAATCAAAAAACCAAAATTCTTTTTCATATCCTCATTTCCACAGTAATATTCCACAACCCTTAAGAACTACCCGTATCACATTTAACGAACCATGTGTCAGCTGTCTACTACTAAAAACGCCAAAAAAGTTTGAAATAAAAATTAATTACCTGAGACAATTTTTCAAGACTCGAAATATTATATCTATTCTCACAGTGATATTCTATAACTCTTAGGAACTACCCTTATCACATTTAACAAACCAAGTCACAGCCGCCTTCAACTAAAACCGCAAAAAAAAATTTATTTTAAATAATTACCACAAACAACTTTCGAATTCTCTAGTTGATATATCTACCCTCACAGTAATATTCCATAACCCCTCGAAACTACCCCTGTCACATTAAAGGAACCAAGTCACAGCTGCCTTCAACTAGAACCACAAAAAAAATTCAAATTAAAAATAAGCACACCAGACAGCATTCCAAGACTCTAACTAATAACTACCTTCACAGTAATATTAGACAACCCCTAGCAGATGAGACAGAATTTGTTGAATGTGATAGAGGTAGTTTCTAGGGATCGCTGAATATTACTGTGAGGGTATGCGTATTAAATAGTCTTCAAAAGTTTCCTGTGGTGATTATTTTTAATTTGAAATTGTTTTGGCAATTTTCGTTAATAGCAGCTGAGACTTGGTTCGTTAATTGTTATAGGGGTAGATTCTAGTGATTGTGGAATATTAAAGTGGAAATAAATATATCAACTGGAGTCTTGAAAAGTTGTCTGTGGGAATTAGTTTTTATTCAAAATTTTTTTGCGGTATGAGTTTAAGGCAGCTGAGACGGGGTCCGTAAAATGTAATAGGGGTAGTTCCTAGGTGTTGTGGAATACTACTGTGGAAAAAGATATCAACTGGAGTCTTGAAAATTTGTCTGTGGTAATTGTTTTCATTTTAAAATGTTTCGGTGGTCTTAGTTGTAGGCAGCTGAGACGGGGTTCGTTAAATCTGATAGGGGTAGTTTCTAGTGGGTTTGGAATAGTTACTGTGGCGGTGGATATATTAACTAGTCTCTGAGAAAGTTGTCTGGAGTGATTATTTTTAAAATGAAAATTTTGGCGGCTTTAGTTGTAGGCAGCTGACTAGTATGATTAGCATGTTTCCTCGTAATATTCCACATCTCTTTCTTTGGCTTATTTATTGGCTGTTGATTTTTTCAAATTCTCAAATTTTCTGTAGTGGAGGCTGCCAGCACCTCCACCCCAAAAGTCCGGCTTTTCGAGAGAACTAAAAGGGCCCACAAATCAACATAGGTGCCCAAGAAAAACGTAGAGTAAAAAGTTACGTAGAGCAAAAAACTTTAGCTTTCTTTCAGGCCTAGAAGATATTTTTAAAGAAGTGTGTTATAAAAAAGTCAAATTTATTTTTGACCTTTATTTTTGAAAGTCAAGTATTTATTTCCAAATAAAATTGTTATGAATAATGAAAACGGCGTGTAAACCCCTATTTCAATTGTAGCAGAGAAACTTTTTTTCTTTCGCTACTTAAAAAGTTAAAAATCGCAAAAGTGAATTGTATAATCTCAAAAACCACTCACTGCTTATTTTCGTCAATAAAAAATAAAAATATTGGCTTAGAAGTTCTTTAAAATTCCACCGAACATTGTGATGTAAAATTTAAATTGAAATAGTTCAAATAATTTTTATTCACACAGTTTGTTTTAATATTCAAGATACACAAAAACTAATAGCGTCATTCAATTCTGTGGAACAAATTACATCAAGTCCATGTATTTGACATTCTTTTGCTCCACCAAGTTAGTTACATTATTATTATTATGTTACCATTAAGCAGTATCCCTTTGGAAATAAGCGTGACTCACTCGGGGAGCAAGGGAGTTGTAAGATGCAGTAATGGGGGGGGGGGGGTGATTTTCAGTTTGATCTCGAATTCCCGCGTTGTTTATTTAAATTCCAGGTTTTCCAAGTCGAGAAATCAACTTTTTCCACGTCTCATTTTTTTACATGAAATAATGAATTCTCTGTCAAGTCTTTGAAATCATTGAAATCTTCTAAATCTTTGTGAAATCTTTTGAAATATTTGTGAATTCGTTGGAATTTTTTGAAGTATTACAAACCTTAATGAAAGCTTGAAATTTCGGTGAAATCTTCAAGAAATGTTTTTGAATTTTTTAAAGCTTTTGTAAAATCTCTGAAATCCTTAAAATCTTTGAAGTAATTGGGTAATTTTTCTAAATCTTTTTAAATCTAAATGAAATCTTTAAAATATTTGTGAAATCTTTCTTCAATCTTTTTCTGCGAAATCTCTTATGCTCATTTGAAATCATTGGAATCTTCTCAAATGTGCTAAAACCTTTCGGAATCACTTAAAACCTTTGGAATGCTTCAAAATCTTTGAAATCTGGTGTATTGTACACTTTTTGAAATCTTGAAATTCTTGAAATCTTTTGAAATCTTGATGAATTCTTTGAAACATTTGTGAAGTCTTTCTGAAATATTTTCTATTTCTTTTAGATCGCTGGAATATTTCTAATATTTGTGAACTCTTTCTGAAATTTTTTTTCAATCGTTTAAAATCTTTGTCGAATCATTTGAAATCTCCTGAAAAAATTTGATATCGTTTAAAATCTTTGAAGTGTCTTGAAATCTTCGAAATCTAGTGTACTGTATCCTTGTTTAAATCTTTGAAATATTTGTGAAATTTTTTGAAATCTTTATGAAATGTTTGGGATATTTGTGAAATCTTTCTTTTTTCTTTATTTGCTAAAACTTTTTCATTCGTTTGAAATCATTAAATTCCTTCGAAATCTTCTAAATTGGGTTAAAATCTTTTGAAATCTTTATAAATTCTTTTAAATATTTGTGAAATCTTTCAGAAATATTTTGTCATCCTTTGTAATCACTAGAATATTTGAAATCTTTTTTAAATCTCTTGAAATATTCTCCAAAATTTTTAAATCGTTTAAAACCTTTGATAATGTTTAAAATCCTTGAAATCTGGTGTATGGTATACCGTTCTTGAATTCTTTGAAATTCTCGTATTCTATTGACATATTTATTTATGTCCTAAAAAGTTCCTTGGAATCTTTTTTTTTATTCTGTAATAAACAAAAGATGAATTATATCTTGATGATTGAAAGCTTTTCAGAAGCAAGATTTTTTTCTCAACGAGATGTTTATTTCATAGTAGACTGAAATATTTAAATCTTCTTTATTCATAATGTGTCCCCTAAGGGTTTACATGACTTCCATTTCTTACAACACTCCCTTCTACATGTTTTATAAAATCTTATCCTTACTATTTACAGTTATTTACACCTATTTACAGAAAATCTTATATCTATATCCTTATTTCTATTCTTGAGGATAGCGCAATTTGGCACGTGTTAGCGAACGAGTGAGCGAGTGATCGAAAGCGAGAAAGCGAGAGTGCAAGCGAGAGAGAAAGAGAGAGAGAGAGAGCGGTAACGCAAACGCATCTTAATTTACTTATGCTATTACATAACCATTACTTACAAATCTTTACGCTTCTAATTTAAGCGACTTCCGTTTCCTTTTTCTTTTACTTCTCTTGTACCTTCATTTTGCCATTTTTTTGCATCCACTCTTCCCTACAATCTTTACCACATTCTCGTGCCAGCTTCCTTTATCTTCCATTCCTCTCCTACATCCTTCCTTGACATGCTCCCATGCTTTCTCTTTCCATTCACAGATTCTGCACTTCTTGTTCTCTTTCTGTTCCCAATACATACCTGCCCTTACCTCGTTTCCCATTCTGAATCTTGCTATTCTGGTACATCTCATCTCTCCCCATCCCTTTTCTGAATACTTTGGTACTCCGTCCTTTTTGATCATCTTATACCATTTATTATATTTTCATTCCTTAATCATCCCCCATCTTTCTATTAATTGTCTTTCTCTCTCCCTTTGTTCCACTTCTTCATAGTTTACTCCAGTCCCGTCTTCTATATCTCTAGCCTTAAGGAACTCCCTCCTTTCTTTTTCTCATCTCGTTAATTCCATCGCCCTCCCTCTCCTTTCTTCTACCTCCATCAAACACTTTCTCGCTAACTCCCCTCCCTTGCCCTCCCTTGCCCTCCCTTAGCTTCGTCTCAAAATTCCATGCCCTCTTTCTCGCTCTAATACTTAATTTATCCCTTTGCGCTTCTTCTCTCACCATATATCCCGGTGTCCTCCAGTCTACCCCTAGCTTCCACCTTATATACCTTTCTTATAAACTCTCAAGCTCTTCCCTCTCTTTCCATCCCAATATCTCTGCTCCATAACCTAATACCGGCCATAACAGCGTATCAAATAACCACATTCTCCTTCTCCAATTTTCTTAAACCTTCTGCTTCCTATTCCCCATATCTGTTTCATTACCCCTGCTGCTTTTTTCATCCTTTCTCTTTTATAAGTTCTATGATCTCAATTTGCTTGCAAGGTATATCCCAAATACTCAAACTCTTTTACTTCTTCTAATTTTATTCCCTTACATCTCCCCGCCCATTCTTTCTTTCTTCCCCCTCCTTTTCTAAACCTCATCATCTTTGTCTTTTCTACATTTAAGTTCAACTTTTTTCCATTTAAGTATTTCTCTAATCCTGTAATCAAGCCCGCCACCCCTTCTTCATCCTCTGCCATCAACACTATATCGTCTGCGTATGCCAGCGTATATATCTTTTCGTTTCCTATCCGAACTCCCCCCCCCCCTTCACCCTTTTCTCTCCATTTCTTCTTCCAAGCCTGATATTAATATATTAAATAAAAGTGAGCTCAGAGGACATCCTTGTCTTACGCCTCTCACCAACCATAAACTCTCTCCTACTTACGCTCCTACCTTTACCTTGCTTTTTGCCTCTCTAAAAATTTCCGATACTCTCTTTATTGATCCCTCCCGTATCCCCCTTTTCACTATAACTTTTGCTATCTCGCCTCGGTCTAATGAGGCAAACGCCGCCTTTAAGTTCACGAACACTGCTATCATTGCTCCTTTCTCTTGTTTAATCCTCTTATTTACTAAATAGTTCAGAACATATATATTGTCAATCAGCCCCATCCCTTTTCTAAACCCTGACTGATTCGGTGGCTCTATCTTTTTCTCCGCAACTTCTTTTTTTAACCTCTCTGATAAAACAGTCACATATACTTTATACAGTGTTGGCATTTCCATATTTCATCACCCCTAATACCTTGACTATTTCCGTCCTTGCAATGTCCTCCTCCTCATCTGTTTCTCTACAATTTTCTCCTCCTTTAGCCTTTAGCCTTCTCCGTTTCTTCTTTCAACCTTTTCTTTTCTTTGCCTTTGTTTTTTGATCACACAACTCAGTATACTCTTTCTTTTTTCTTCTATATTCTTCTCCACTACTTGTCCCTTTTCTCCATTTTCTTAATTTCCTTTTCACTTCTTTCTTCTTTTGTTTACAATTCTTATGCCATCCACTTCTATCCCCTCCTTCACCAACTTCTTTTTTGCTTGTGCACTCTAATACTCTTTTTTTATTTCTCCTACCATTATTTCCATTTTGATATTCCTGACTTTTACTTTAAACTGTTCTTTGCCTTCAATTGACCAATACTGCCTCTAGTTTCTTAACCTTCTCTCTTACCTCGTCATCCACTACCACATAATCAATTACCGTTCCAGTCTTTTCTTCTGGACGTGTATATTCCCCTTCCTCATCCCCCTCTATACCACCGTTTAGGATAAACCATCCCAGCTCCCCTAGGCTCTTTAACAACTTATTTCCCTCTCCATTCAGTATCTTGTCTTTCGATTTCCTTCCTCGTTCTCCATCCCGTTCTCTTTCTTCGTTCTCGCATTAAAATCTCCTCCTATTATAAGCCTAATCCCTTGCCTATTTTCTTTCATCAGTTCTCTCATCTCCTCTGATTTCTCCTGCTTATCGCCGTTCATCAAAACCCCCACTGTCTTCCACCTCTCTCCTCTCATATTTATCTCTTCTACTAATAATCCTTCTTCCCTCCCACTGTGTCCAATTTCTTATAAACTCCCTATCCTTTCTTTCTAAGCCTGCTTTATTCCAGTAGCATATCTTCCAAATTTCTCTACTTTCGTTTCTCGTCTCTTTTTGTTTCCTAATATTTTTTATTTCTTTACCTCCCGTTCCTTTCTCTCCTAGTTTCCCGATATCTTATTTTTTACTAACTCTTCTCTATCCTATTCCCAACTCCACCGTACATCTTATATCTGTATTCTCCCATACTTAACCCATGTTCTGCTTCCCTTTTTTCTTTCCTCTTCCGCTATTTTCCTTAACTTATAATGCATGTTTCTTTCTAACCATGTCAAATTATCCTATATTTTCTCCGAGCTTCCATATGACACCCTATTCTTTGTCATCACTTCCCTCTTATGTTCCCATTTCTTTAGTTTCACTAGTACCATTTTCTTGCCTCTCCGCTCTCCCCTTCCTACATTTCGCACTTCCTCTATCTCTACCTTAGCATCAATCCTTTTGAGTACTTCTTCCACTCCTTCCATCAGCTCCTTCTCCTCTAATCTTAGACCCTTTATCACTATGTTTCTTTTTCTTTCTACTCTCTCTTTCTTTTCTATTCTTTCTTCTATTTTTCTCAGTCATTCTTTCTCCTTATTCCCACTCGCCCCACCATCAAACTCACGCTTTGAGCTTTCAATTTTTTTATTCTACCTTCCAACTCATCCAACTTTTTATTAGGCTCTTCCTTCTTTTCCAGTCTTTGCTCCAACGTCTGCATCCTTTTCTCTAACTTTTCCCTGACTTCTTCCCATTTCCTCATTTCTTTCCTAAGTTCGGCCATTTCCTGCCTAATTTCTTTTCTTATTTCCTCTACCCTACCCTTTTTTGAAGTTATCAATTTCATCCCTAACCTTAGAGGCACACACTCGCTTAATTAAGTTTCCTAACGCATCATGTGCTATATAGCAGTTTTGGTGCCCTATAATTTGATCTCCCAATAATTCCTTATGAGATTCTCTCAAAGCATATAGTGTCCCGTCTGTATCATGCAGCATTTCGGCCTTGCGATCCCTACAAAAAACGTCAGATTGAAAAGTATTCAAAAGTATTGCACTTCAAACGCGATGTTGAAGAAAAGCAGATTTCCAGAGAACATCTCGTGAATGCGATTCAATACTTAGCAATCGCATATTTTCTGCTTCGCTTTCAATCGGATTCAACAGCAATGAGAGAACTTCTGTTTCGCATTTAATCGCATTCTATAGCATTGTAACATATGATAACTCTCGCATTAACACTCGTTGAACGAAAAATCGCTCACTACGCATTCAGACTTATTCAAGAATCATAAGTTATATGCAAACTCTCGCATTGAAAAGTATTGGGCTTTCGTCTCAATCCATGGTTGTCGCAAAGCAGATTTCCAGAGAACATGTCGTGTATGCGAAGCAATATTTTTTAATCTGACGCTTTTTGCAGGAATTTCTCATGCTACTTAACTCTATACTTTTACCTCCCTTCACATTGATGAATGTCCATTTATGAAACAGTTTTTCCCTTCCTTCAACATCGTTTTACATTTTCTTTTCTTCTTGTAAATGTGAAATAAAATTTGTATAACATAAATTAGCAGGAAATTCAGTTTATCAGTACTCGCCGGTTGAATGTGAAATTGTTCAGCCTAAAATATGTTACTGACGTTAACATTTACGTGTACCTGTACGTTTGAACTTTTGGATAAATGATAAAAATTATTAAGGTTTGACTCGAAAATTTTTCCAACATATGCTCGGGAATTTTCGTTGAAGCCCCGCGTGTATGGCAACATATATTCCAAAAGTTTATCTTTACTATCCGTTTTCTTCCGTCTGTGCATCTAAAACTTACTTTTCATTATATTACGCTGTTGCGTATCACGTATTGTGCTATTGCACATACATCCAGCAGAAGTGTTATAAAAAGATACCTGTAAATGACCATACATTACCAGACATTTCCGTTAATTCATGTAAGTTACCATGAATTTCCACAACTTTAATAAATTTCCACAACTTTGATCAAAAATGTATCAAAGTTTATAAAATTAGTGGAAATATAGGACATTTATGGAGTGCTAACTTCACGCTGCGCAACAAAATTCAATCTTTCTCAACAATTTTTTCACCAATCGTTTGGCTTTCGTTAGGATGCGTTTGGAAGCTCACTTTTGACGTTTGGACGATGAAATTCTGTGAGTTATCGAATAAAAAAGTCATTAGCACCATACTCGCAAGCGGCGCCTTCTCAAGTGATAGTGACCTTCATTGGTCAGCCGTCTCCTCAAATATAATATGATGTGTCACCGCGAAAACTGTGGTACCGAAACTTTCCAAGAATTTTGAAAATTTTTGTATTATCTAAATTTCCGTATATTTTCAAGATTTTCAAAATTTCTAAAATGTTCAAAATTTCTGACATTATGGAAATTATCAAAATTTCTCAATTTTTCCAAATGTTCAAATTTCCCAAATTTTCTAAAATTTGTGAAATTTTTTAAAATTTGTCAAATATTCAAAATTTGTAAAATGTTCAAAACTTTCAATCTTATCAAAATTCTAATATTTCTGAATTTTCTGAAATGTTAAAAATTTCTAAAATCATTCAAATTTCTGAAATTTCTAGAATATTCCAAATGCACAATATTATCAATATTTGTAAAGTTATAAAATCATCTCGAATTTTGAAAATTTCTAAATTTACCAAAATTCCTGAAATTTCTAAATTTTCA
Organism: Andricus curvator; assembly: GCA_932195095.1. Taxonomy (NCBI): domain Eukaryota; kingdom Metazoa; phylum Arthropoda; class Insecta; order Hymenoptera; family Cynipidae; genus Andricus; species Andricus curvator. The sequence goes on from CAKNYM010052874.1 coordinate 180,520, forward strand.
CAATGGCTGAAATATCTAAAATTTTCAAAAATTATAAAAATTGGTAAAATTATCAACATTTCGAAACTGTTGAAAATTTCTAAAATTATAAAAACTTCTCGGATTTCCAACATTGATAAAATTACAGAAATTTCTAACATTTCTAAAATATCTAGAATTTCCGAAATTTTAAAAAGTTTTGAAATTATCAAAATTTCTTAAATGTTCAAAATTTACAAAATTATCAAAATTTCTGAAATGTTCACAATTTATAAAATTATCAAAATTTATAAAATGTTCAAAATTTTTGAAAAAATTAAAAAATTTCTATTGTTTTCAAAAAATATTATTATTTATATTATTAACATATATTTCACCAATTTTAGAACTTTTCAAAATTTCCTAAATTCATACAGAAATAGAAATAACGACAACTTAAAATTGGGACAGGAGACGCAGTCGCAATGAGTTTTGTGATTATTTCTTATTAATGTGTTCAATTTTATTTTATATTTCACATATTCACTCACAATTTCTTTTATATTTGCTTCTGCACACACATACTGTACTATATAATAATATAAAATTTGTAATGAAAACTAGTTCCACGGTATCGCAATGATGTCAAAAATTTCATATTTTGACAATAAAAAACAATTCCTCATAATAAAATATTTTTGAGTACAAATTTAAAACAACGGTTGCAATATGACGGCTATTTGTTTTAAAATATGCTAAAACTGAGTACAACGATGGACACTTTTTTTCTCTCAATATTTCCTCCACATTAATTGATAAAAGTGATTGGAATAATGCATTTTTGAAAAAAGGACATAATGGAAAATTTTGGAAGAAATACAAAAAATTATGGATAAAAGGATACGTCAAGTTCTTTTCCTCACATTTTATCAAGCATTCGAAGTATGCTTTTTGAAAATAATGAAGTATACAATTGATGATCTGAAATGGCAGATAAAACTGTTGCTAAATATTTTATTTTGTGAATATACATGTGATTAGCGTACAAAAATCTTGAAAATCTAGTTTCTGCAGGGTCAACCGCCTTCGCAGAAAGTTCAATTGAAACACATAAGAAACGGATACATTTTTTTTAATTTATAAATTAATTGTCTCTTCTAAATCATTTTTTATAAAATTTTATTTTGATATTTACGTTTGAGTGTTTTACATTTTATTCAATAATTTTGAAATCTTACCATTTCTTTCGGGAAAATAATTTTATTTATTTTCCGCTACACGTCCTAAGGTTCAAAACTTTGCCTTGCTTTTTTTGACATGGAAATATTTCTTTTATGAATAATACGTGAAAAATATATAATATATATTGAATATTGCAGATGCATAAGAAAAAATCTTATATTTTCAACAATTATCAGTTAAGATATTTACTTTTCATAAAATCTGGCCTCCAAATAACGTTCAGCAAGATAATACTCTAAAAATATATAATTCAGGGTGTCTAGAATCTAAAAATGTATTTACTTCATCGAAATTTTTACCCTTGGTTTTGTCAATAACAACTGACTTTGGTATTATATTTTGGGCTATATTTATCTTGGACCAATAGAAAATGTTTAGGGTTCGTTGAAAAAATTCTTTAAGAAAAATCCCTATATTATATCTTATAGATGGAGCTGATGAGGAGCGGTGGCCACCTAGACTTCGAACTCAAAGCCAGGAGCGTGCATTTGATCCTCTTGGATTTGGACAAGAGACTCCCAGTCGCAATCTACGTGTTCGAGGTCAAGGAACCAGCAGTTCACGTTAGTATATTAGAATTCTTTCGAACTAGCAGAAAATTGTCAGCATTCAGACAAAAATCCAAATTTTATTTCCTAACCGCCAATTCATTGTTCTCGCTGGACAGCGTTTGCCCCTGGATTCCTTTGAAACAAGTTTCGAATTTTAACTTAACAAGTACATATTAGTATAAGAAATTTAATTGTGCATGTTTTTTAAAGAAACGAAAATGTTGTAGCTTTCCTCGTTTCCAAAGTAAGCCCGAAAAACCCGTTAAAAAAAAACAACTTTCGGTAAATTTTAGAAATTTATGAATGCTTATAAAATTCGTGAAAATTAATGATAAATTATGGAAATAAATTCGGGAAAACAGCGTAACCGGCAGTAACTTGACGGAATGCCGTTCATGGTAGAAGAATATGAAATAATTGAATTATTACAACTTAAAGCACTGAATATTTCCTTCACTAAAACCTATAATTTTTTTATTCAATTATTTTAATCCTTATATTTCAAGCAGGAAAACCTTGATATATCTATGTTTAATTCTTTATCAAATTTTAAAGAATATATTCGTGAAAATAGAATTGCTTCATATAATTTCAAAAATTTTCAAATATTTAAAGATTTTCAATTATAATGATTTGGAATTATTGTGAGGTATTCGAAGGAATTTTCAATTTATTTTAATTCTTTGAAAGAATTTGCAAAATTTTTCTTCTAAAAATTCTGACATATTAGGGCCTTTTGACAGACTTGAGAGATTAATTTAGTGGCTTTCACTGAATTTTAAAATAAGATTTTAATCTTTTCCCAATTAATTTGCTCACAATGAATCAAGGACTTCACAGTATTTCAGAGATTTTTACATATTCGAGAGTATCTCAGAAAAATCTTCTTAAAACACTCAATGTTTCCAACGCACAGTGGGGCTAAATGTAAAAACGATGTTCAAAATAACCTGTAGGTCATCAGAGCTGCAAATATCGAAAAAAATGTTGATTTTTTTAATTTTTCCTTTTAATTCTCTGTCAAAATTTTTCTCAGTGGCATCAGACCTTATGTTTGATGCACAATCGTCGGTAAAGGAGACATATTCGTTGACATGTCAAGTTATTTGTTATAAACCAACATTTGCAGCAAATAGCCAGTATGATAGATTAGGTTTTTGTGAAGTATATTTATGCATCGAAATCGCTTGTGCGGAGTATCGCGGTGAAATGTGATCATGAAAATGTGGTATCCGATTTAATTTGTTAACTTTGTCAACAATTATTATAAACAAATGCATGATTTGAACAGTTTCAGACTGAAACGAATCGATTTTTCTTCTGATTGTCTTCGAATCTCATTGCCTGTGATGCACATTGATGTATTTCGCAGGCAATGAGATTTGAAGACTATCAGAAGCAATTTCGGTTCGTTTCTGCCTAAAACTATTCCAAGCATGCGTTTTTTTATATTAGTTGTTGATAAATTCAACAAATTATATCACATGACAAAAACATATCAATGAGCATCACAGGCAGTGAGATTCGAAGACAATCGGAAGAAAATATGGTTTGTTTCTGCCTAAAACTGTTCAAATCATGCAATTGTTTATATTATTTGTTGATAAAGTTAACAATTGATATCGGATACCATATTTTCATGATCAGATTGCACCTCGTTGCTCTGAACGAGCGATTTGAATGCATAACTATACTTCATAAAAACAAAATCCTTCATACTGGCTATTTGTTGCAAATATTTGTTTATAACAAATCACTTGACATGTCAACACATTTTTTTTTCTTCCGCCAACCCTTATGCATCAAACCTGAGGCCTGATGCCATTGAGAAAAATGTTCACAGAGGAATGGAAAGAAAAATTTAAAAAATCAACATTTTTCTCGCTATTTGCAGCTCTATAAAAATTCAAACGAACAAAATTCAAAAATCTGCCTCGACAGATGCGTTTAAAATAAGAATTCCTCATACTAAAAACTTCAAATAACGCTGAAAGTTTCTTTTTGATACAAATTTATACTTCCGCGCCTCATGTGATGATGGAGCCGGGGGGGGGGGGGGTCGCTCACATATATCTATGTTTAATGATTTTTACTTCAAATAGACGAAAATATTTGTGTATGTATGTATGTATATATGTATATGTGTAACCCGGAGCCATGCCCGGTAGCCTGGTCAAAGGCGCCGGGAGCAGTAGTAGTAATAATAGTAGTATACATAATTTTAAAAAAAGGGTTGAACAACCACCGCAGGGTCCCACTGAGAGCAACTGCCATCTACGACAATGACACTGGCTCCCAGTAGAACCGCGGTAAATCACACTTATGGCCACATCTCACAACCGTGAGATGGGTGGTCACAGGGCATGACGAAATCACAACGACAGGCCGGCGAAACCTCGTGTGTCTTGAGGACACGAAGCGACCCAAGGATAACAGGTTTACGCATCCATCTCGCAAGTGCTTTAGTATATTTTTGGCATGCGAGTATGGCTTTAAGGTTACGAACCAGTAATAGTTTCTCTCCTCCGAGAGCACCTATCACGAGTGCAAAGACTTGTACCAAATATCTTGGGTACAGTCGTTGCAGCTCGCTTTTAAAGTCTTGATACCTCTCCTTCTTTTCTTTCTCCTTGGCAGTGATGTTGTATTCGGACTGAGCCGAGAATTCGATCAAGAATATAGTTCGTTTCTCAAAGTCTTGGAGTGCAATGTCAGGCCTCGAGTTCACAACAGAGACTGCTGCCCGAAAATCGTAGTTCTAGAAAATTTGGCACTTCTCATTTCGGAAAATTGACTCTATGTGCCTTGGAGCATTCGGCAGGGCAGGGTCGCGGCCAACACCGTAAGAGCGACAAGGATGGTGATAAAGCACTCTTAGGGCCGCATTATGTCTATAGATATACGTTGTTCCCGTGTGGGTCGGACACCCCGATAGTATGTCTTCTAGGTACTAAGCGTGTGCATGACACGATTTGCACCTATCACTGGCGACTTCTTGACATAAAATGCGGTCACGGTATGCTAAGGTGGAAATGACACGGTCCTGGCATGCGAAAATAAAACCCTCTGTACCTGAATTAAGCCCTGATGATCTGAGAGAAGCAAAAGTTTGCTCCTTCGATAAGGACCTCAAACAAGTAGAGTAGAACCGGGACGGCAAGCACGATAGTCGCAGATACCTTGTTCAACGCCGACAGATTGGAAGATCAAATCTGTCGAAGAAGATGCTTTTATCTGCTTCGAAAAGACTCCTTCACTGATGTTACGTCCTGAATGCGGGTGTGAGGCACGCCCAGGTATGTATAGGTCTTTGTAGTATTAAAAAGTCTAATAATACTTATATCCACAAGGTCAGGGTCCTTGGGAACGCCAGAAGTCTTTCCTTTCTTCAGATTAAGTTTGGCAAACTTGTCCAATCCAAAGTTTATCCCAATCTCTCCTGTGTACTTCTTGACGATATTTATAGCAGATTGAAGTTTGCTTTCACCACAGACATAGATCTTCAGGTTATCTATATGAAATACATGAGTGACCTTATGCTCGCGCTGATTATTATCGCCACAGAGGTATCCAGGAGAATTTTGTAGTGCGAGATATAGGCTCTATGCATCTCACTATGTGTGGATGCACCTTCAAGCTTTCCAACAGAGAGATGGTGAGTCTATGAGAGGTTGAATCAAAAGCTTTCCGGTAGTCAATCCAGGCCATTGACAGGACGCACTAATAGGCTGCAGCGTCTTTACAGACACAACTGTCAATTATCCGGTTCTCTCGACAGCCTGCTACACCTTTTTTTGAGCCACGTTCGTACATCTCTCGCCACACAGGCTCAATTTGTCGAACAATCCTGTTGTTTAGGACAACTGTAAAGATCTTATACAGTGTGTTCAAACAAGTCATTGGCCTGTAATTCTCTGGGTTGGACAAGTTGCCTTTTTTCGCAAGGAGTATAGTGCGTCCTAACACCAGCCACTGCAGAATAAGCGTCTTCGACTTTAAATATGAGGTGAGTATTCGGGCCAAATGTTGGTGTGTCAAAGTAAACCTCTTCCAAAAGAATTTCTGGATACAATCTGGTCCAGCAGTGGAAGAGTTCTTCGTTCTTCTAAGTGCTTTTTTCACCTCTTCAGCAGTGATTGATGGACATCCCTCCTCAGATTTTATGAGGCTGTCGCAAAACTCCTTGAAGCGGATGATATTTTCAGTATCTTCTTTCAACTCTAGTGTTTTCGGGATCTTGTACACCTCTCTCCAAAAAGTCTCTACCTCCTTGGGCTTGGGTGGATTTTTTACAGAAACAGGGAGATCGCTGAAGAGGCGCGATGGGTCAGCGAGAAACTGTTGATTCTCCCTGATCCATCTCTCCCTCTTCTGTATTCTCCTTCTTGCGTCAGATAACAGCCGTATTTTGTCAAAAATATGCTGCTCGATTTTCAGCAGCTTTTACTTGTTCAGCATGTGATTCAAGATCCTGAGTTCTTGGACGAACTTTCGAACCCTTTTCGTGAAACGTCTACCAGATGTTATGTAGTCAATCACACATTGAACACGGGACGCATTCTGTCTTGCCCATCCAATCCTCTTGTTCAGTTGATGCAAGCGTCTTTTGGTCTTTTGATCCATCGTCGGTTTCAGCCTTCGATTTGTATCAGCCAAAGCTCTCGCAGCGCCATAAAATGAACAATTAACGGTTCACAGGTCGGACTCTTGCGAGATATCTCCACGAAGGGAGGCATCCATTTCAGACAGATCTTGGGGCTTAGGAGGAACTTTCACGTTGATTTTGCAATGATTGAATCGAAACGTGCTGAAGCTCTGGGTGTTTCTGGCACCACAGAGTGTGGATACGCGTCATAAAGCCTCGGTGAACAGGGATAATGCTGGTATCGTAGCAAGTCATCCTTGAGTTGATCCGTTCACTCAATGTGGGCGTTTCGCCGGTTCCTTGTCGTGTTTCCATCTAAATTATTTTCAGCACCCCGAACTCTAGAATGATCGGCATTGTTTGCCGACCCATTGTCGGGTTCTCTGTGCGTTCGATCGTATTGAACCGCATCTACAACTTTTTGGTGTTTTGGTGGTGTAACTTTGTTCCCACGAGCAGCTAGGGTAAGGGTTCGCCCATCCTTGTAGAGCCTCGCGTGCAAGGATAAGGCTGCATACTCTGAGAGGTCGCCCGGTATCCCAGAGTCACCGTTTAAGACACGTCACCCAGCAGCTATTTAGCTTTCGGCACGGATATATTACGGATATATTATATATACGGATATATATATATATATATATATATATATATATATATATATATATATATATTACGGATATATTACGGATATATATCACGAGAAGCTATGCACGCAAGAAAGCTAGATATTTTATGTATATATGAGACGGTTTTAAATATGGTCAGGTGTAGATAATCAATCACATGGTAGACAAGGTTTCGGTTCGATTATGAATGAAAAAGCAAGACAACGTCTCAAAGATCATGATCTTTTATTCCCCAGATTGTTGTGGGCTAGAATGAAGGTAGGAATCAGAAGATTATTTATCATAGCATGCTGCGCTAAGTTGATAGTGATCCGAGAGTAGTCAAAGACGCTTTCTGGGACACTTTAAATGATACAATAAGTACTTGCTGTCATGGTGAAAGAATTATTCTGCTAGGAGATATGAACGGATGGGTCGGCGTTCAACGTCAGGATACAGATGCAGGAAGAGTGCTAGGTAATTTTGGGGATCCATGAAAAATTATAAAAAAGATAAATTAGTCAGCTTATGCTTAGAGAAGGGCGATCCACATGTACACCTCGTGTAAATAAAATAACCACAGTATCATTGAGTTCGTTATTGTGGATGAAACACTAAGAACTAGTCAAAGGTACAAGAGCATTGAGAAGTTCTGAATGCAATACTGATCATTACCTTCTAGTCTCCAAAATAAACTTAGAGCGGAGATGGAGAAAAAAGAGAACAAAAAGCGAGACAAACGCAAAGCAAGATTGTAAATTTAAAGAAACGGGAAATGCGAATAGATTTTCAGAAAAATATCAACGAACGCATAGATAGGGCAACTTGGGATGCGCTTAGAAACAATAAAGATATAGAGGGCATGCGGACTTTGTCACGGGATATCATTGTTAAAATTCCGATTGAAGTGTGTGGTACGGCAGTGGTAGGAAGAAAGTCTGGTGATGCGTGGTGGAATGATGAAATTCAGGCAGCCTGGCAAGAAAATAAAAAGGCGTACAAGAGAACATTAAACATCAAAGGTCTTAGCGATTAGGAGAGAAATACACTTAAAAGCGATTACAGAAACAAAAAGAGGAAATTCAAACGTCTAGTCAAGGAAAGTAAAGATAAAATCAGAACAGAGGAAGAGTAAAAAATACAAAAAGACTTTAAAGGAATCATGAAAAACTGTGCTCTACGGTGGCGAGACATGGACATGTCAAGAAAAGGACAAGAGTAAAATTAACGCGATTGGCATGAAACCTCTGCGCACAATATGCGGGAAAACACTGATGGACAAAGTCCGAAACAAGATAATCCTCAAAGAATGTGGTACAGATGAGACACTAGTTGACATATGGGAAAGAAATCAATTAAGATGGTTCAGGCATGTTGAAAGAATGAAAGATGAACGAGTGACGAAGCAAGTGTATAAAGGTAGAGTGAATGGCAGAATGCCCAGAGGTACACCGCCGAAAGAATGTTTGGAATGTGTGAATGAGACCTTAATCCGAAGAGACGCAAGAAGCCATAGAAACACGAGAGCTTGCATGGAAAAATGCATGGACGTAAAGGAAGCTAGAGAAGTATGCCAGGACAGAAAAGTGTGGTGACAAATAGTTTATAAAAAGAGTGACAGTAGAGTGAATGACACCTGAGACAAAAGACTTTGGATACTAATGGGCCCAAATGGGGAACCACACATAACAGCCTTGTGAGACTCTTCAATTGGGGTGATCGCTAGAGAGATTGATCAGCAACCTGGGTCGAAGCAGTGTTGCAGAATGAACGTGATCTTTGAGTAAATAACACGAGAATTCTAGATCAATCTAAAAAAATCTATACCCCGTTCCTCACATTCCACCTTTCCTCACCGAGCGAGTCACGCCTACTCCGAAAGAGCTTAATGGTGTAATAATAAGAATAATTATTTCCTCATGATTCTAATTATTATCAAATATTACATATCATTAGTATTATTATGAATCATTTGTAAATTTCCAATAGTAAATTGTCAGAATCAATTACTCTTCAATTTCAAAAAGGTAAAATTGACCATTTTTGAACTTTGAAAATAATATATTTGAAGACTTGCAATGAAAAATTCTTTAATTTTAACGACTTGCAGCTGCTCTTCTATTTTTAAGATTTAGAATTAAAAACTCTCAAATTTTGAAATTTTTTTGAATAGTAATTATCAAATTGTGATGATTTTGGTGATCAAAAATAAAGATTTTTCAATTTTTAATTTTTAAAATTGATGAAATTTTAAATCGAAATCATTAAAATGACAGCATTTTTATTTTTAAAACTTAAAACTCAAATAATTTTCAAATTATAAATTTCAAAAATTTAAAGATTTACGTAATTTTTTGTTTACAAATATATAGCAGGACAAAAATTTGTCTTTGAAATTATTTGTGACAATAACAATAGTGAATCGCTATGGAGGTTTCTAAAAAAAGTTTATTATCAATCAATTGTTGTCGGGAGATAGCACAAAGCCATTAATAAATAGCAGTCTGCCAATACCCTAAAAAAACGCAATTCTTGCTTGAAAAATGTCTAAGTTGATAAGATTTTGTTAAAACAATTGTTGTTAAAAATAAAAGTTGTTGATTGTCATATAAGCTCCCTCAAAGTTTATAAATTAGTTACTAACGCTACATAACGTTGGAAAAATCAATTTTTCACCTGTAAACATAGATAGACAGTGCATTTGTTAATTTAATTTGTTTAAACGATCATCTCTTGTGAAACTTGATTTATTTCAACATAACTACATGCTGTGGATGACTGTTTATACAATTTATTTATAAAATAACAATTCATTCATTATATTTCATGAATTTAATTTAAAAAAGGTTTTTGTCTATCAACTGTTCAAATTTATTGAAAATCAATTCACGAATCACTGCCAAAATCAATGAAACAATTTTCGCTTACTTATTTGTATACAACAAATTTAATAAATTTTTAAACGATTTCTAAGCTATTGGGCAACTTTTCTGGATAGTTGCTGCATTGATTACAGGTATTTTGGATTGAATTCAAGTATTTTTCAAAAACCGGTACTTTTCGAAAAAAAAGTAAATTTCTGTTAATAAATAAACACAAAATCTGCCTAGGGCTTTAATTAACGTTATATTGCATTCGGTGTCATTTTTCCAATAACTTAATTTGTTTATTTCCAAGGTTATTTTTTACGAATAAAGCAAAAACTACGCGTTCTACGAGAAAATAATTGATATTAGATTTGTAGTTAGTTTTCGGATGAACAACTTTTTTCCTTTCATTTTTGTCGTACCTTGTGCCGTTGTCCAAAAATTTTATTACATTCTCATCCTATAATGAGAAGGTATTAGATTTGTGTAAAATTTGACCACCCCTGTTTTTGTCAAATCTCCACGTTTTGAGACCCCCTGAACCCAAAAAACAGGTTTTCACAAAATGTCTGTCTGTTAGTCTGTCTGTCTGTAGACTTTTAGTTTGTTAGCACGATAGCTTTTAAAAGAATTAACCTATTCGATTGGGCTTTGGTGTACTCTTCAGGTTTCCTGAAATGAAGATCAAGTTTGTTAGCCAGCCATTTTTGATAAAAATTCAAAAAGTGAGCACATTTTTAAAATTTTGGAGAACACTTTTTTTGATATTTAAAAATTCTATGGACGGGTATTGATAGTACTCAAAAAGGTGAACAAAATATTCTTATGACTTTTTCTGATAGAAGAAAAATTACCAGAGTTATAGCATTTAAAAAATTCCAAAAAAAAACAAACGAAATTGAACATCTTAAGCTAAACAACGCACGATATGAAAAAACTCAAGAGGAAAACAAATTTCTTTTTTCACACCCTACAATATTGTTATAAGACTTTTTTTAATTTTCTTGAAAAATCAAAAATTCAAATTTTTATCGCACAAAAAAATAATGAAGAATAAAAAGTTCCATTTTGCGACAAACTATACAAGATACGAAAAAGGAGAAATAGTCAAAAATCTTGAATATCATTTTGTTATGATTAGAATAGAAACTAGGCGTCCCATCAAAAAATGATTTATAACAAAATTATAGTTCTTTTTCGGCTAAACAACTTTCACCTGTTCATTTATTTTTATCTTGCACAGTTTGAACACAAAATGGAATTATTTTATTTTTTATATTGTTTTTTATCAATAAAAAAAAACTACGCGTCATATCAAAAAGTAAATTATTACAAATCTGCAGATCTTTCTTGAGTGCACAATTCCTGCCACTTCATCTTTTTTGTATCTTGCATAGTTTGATCGCAGAACAGAATTTTTGATTTTTCATTACTTTTTGTTTGATCAAAATGAGAATTTTCGATTTAAAAAAAAAAAAATTCAAGGAGTCGTTTTTATACAATAGTATGGCTTTCAAGAAGCAACGGTTTTCTTCCCTTAATTTTTTTTATACCGTGTGTTGTTTGGCTTAAAATTTTCATTTTCGTTTGTTTTTGTGAATTCTGCAAATGATATAACTTGGATAATTTTTCTTTATCGAATAATGTCGTAGGGATAAATTATTCGAATTTTCAAGTTTTACCGACGTAGAAACTATTTGTTCTGATTCAGGGGGCCTGAAAACGTTGAAATTTGATGGAATTCGTGAAAGTCATTTTTGACATAATTTGAGATGAGAATTAAATAAAAAACTCTTTTCTCAGAATTGGTCTTGAAAGATTTATGCAGAATTTTATAAGCTACAATTTAAAAAGAAAACCTTCCAATCGGTTCACAAACCGCTTGTGAATAGCAATTTGTCCAAAGAAATTTTGTTTGCTCTACCGTAGCGCCACTTGAGTCGAAACGTCTGTCGAATTATTGTAAATGAAATCAAGTATTTGAATTCTGTATACCAAATACAATCAAAATATAAAAAAAGAAGAAACAATTATTTAAATTCATTGTTTTTTATTTCTCTTCAGTAGTGAGGATAGAAAGCTATCAACCGAGAAAAAATCCCATATTGCGGTGAAAAATCTATAGTCAAATCAAAATAACTATCTACCATTGACAGATAAAACAAAAGTCCACTCTTGAGTAGAAGTTTTGCTGGATTGAGGACAGAAAAATTTAATTTAATAAAGTTATGCAGTATCAAGGAAATGAATGTGGATCCCTCCAAGTTTTTAAGTTTCTGAATACGGGTAAATAAAGATTTATTTTAAAAAGTTGCCAATTCGGAGAAAATCGAGCGAGAATTTTGAGATTAAAACTTTACGGGTTTTCAAAATCGGCTTGGAATAGCGATTAGAAAAAGAGTTTTTTTTGCAAAAATAAAATTTTGCTCCTGAGATATGGAGAAGCTGAATAATAATAGCAAATTTTTGATAAAAAAATTATTATGTTCTGAGAAAAGCAAAATTGAAGATAGCGACAGACATTTTTTTGCTTAAAGTCGGAAAAAAAAGAAAATATAGATTTTTTTCAATAAATGATGATATTGAGATTTAACGTATTTTAATATTTAAAATTAAACAATCGAAAGTTTCAGAATAAATCAAAACATAAATTCCTCCTTAACTTTCAGCATTAAAATTTAACTATAAAATTGTTAAAAGTTAGAAAAAAATAAAAATCCAATTATCAAATTTCAATAATATGCTCTTGAATGTACCTATTCAAATTAAAAAAAAGAAAAATAAGAAAAGAAGAAAGAAGAAGAAAACAACCTTCAAATACCCTTCCTTCCTTTCTTGTCTTTTATTATTTATATATTTTTTAAATTGCGATTAAAAGCATTTGCAAAAACCTACTAACATTTCGCTGTTTATTCAACATCGATAGGACACGATTTATAACGTTTGAGAGTGATCAATAGTTGAATCGGTTTAAATTGTTGCTAATTGTGTTGATTGTTCCCAATTGGACTGGATTGAGTAAATTCACTTGCCTGCAGTGCGCCCTCTGGAGTTTTCTTCTGTAACACACATGGCGGGCACGTGTTTATAGGTTGGAAATTACATTTTTTCTAATTTAACAAAAATTTCAAGTAAAAAAAATAGAATGCTTAAATTCATATTGTTGACACTTTTTTTGTTTTAAAGAGAAAAAGCGCTTGTAAATGATTATCGCAATATCAAAAAGCTGCAGTGACAACTTAACCTCTAATTCAGAATAATGGATACCCAATTGAAAACGATTGGAATCATTATAGAACTTGCAGTATAACAATTTAGAATTTATAAATAAGTTTGATTTGAAATTTTCCAAACTTTTTAGTTTGAAATATTTAAAATATGCAATTTTGAATATTTCAAATAATTTGGTTTGCAATTGCTTTATGTAATTAAAAAGTTGAAAAAATTAACAATAATTGACAGAACTGGACTTGGAGATTTAACTATTCAAAAACTGTTATAGATTAGACTGTTTTTAAATTTAAACATTAAAAATTGTGGCATTCACAGGTGAAATAGTTCAGAATTGTATTAAATACATGCAGGAATCATCGCAACAACTGGTTTTCCTTCCCCAAACACAGACATTTTTCAGGGTGGCGATTCGGTGGACGATTTCAAATTCCCGGTCATTTCCCGTTTTTTCCCGGTAAAGTTTTTCAATTTCCCCGGTCAACTAAAAGTAACATTTTCGTATTTGCCGCAGAACGCAAATATTTATTTTAATGCATGACGTTAATTCTGAACATCCTTTAACACAACAGAGCAAAACATTGACAAATTTCCAACCAAATAGTTGAATATTGGAATTAAAAAATAATTTTCAACCGAAAATGGAATAGTAAAATTTTTAGTGAAAAAAAAAAAAAAATTTAACTAAACATAAGAGTTTTCAACTAAAACAATGAATATTCAATCAAAATAGTTGAATTTTGAACCAGAAAGATGACTTTTTTACTGAAATGATGAATCTTCAACTAGAATAATTGAATTTTTGATGAAGAAGATTAATTTTCAACCAAGAAAAAATTAATTTTCAGCAAAAAATTTTTACCTTTAACCAAATGATTTTATTCTTTACCTAAAAGATGAATTTTCAACTAAAATGATAAATATTTGATTGGAATAATTTGATTTTTAAACAAGAAGAAAAATTTTTAAACAAGAAAATTAATTTTCAAAGAAAAATATAATTTTCTAAAAAAAAACGATTTTTTTAGCAAAATACGTGAATTTTCAATGGAATAGTTGAATTTTCAATTGAAAAAGACCAATTTTAACCCAAATTGTTGAATTTTGAACCTGAGAAGCTCAATTTTTAACTAAAAATTAAACAGTTAAATTTTCAGATTTGTCAATCCATTTAAATAATTTGAATGTATTTTAAAGGATTTCAAAGATTTGATGATATATCGAAAGATTTCACAGAATTTGAAATATTTAAAGATATTTTAAAACTCCAAGATTCTTCAATCAATTTCAACATATATTTATAAGGGATTTTGAAGGATTTCAAAAATCTTGGGGTATTTTTTAAGATTCCGAAAAACCTTAATGAGAATAAAAAGATTTGAAAGGATATCAAAAGATTTCAAAGGTTGTAAAATAGTTCAGGGTATTTTAAAACTCCAAGACTTTTTAATCGATTCCAATAATTTGAAGGTATTTTAGAAGATTTCAAAGCTTTCATGGGATATCAAAAGATTTCAAAGAATTTGAAATAGTTAAGTGTTTGAAATCAAAGAAATATTTTAGAAATCAGTTCCTATGTCTAGAAACATGAGAATTTTTACCTTGACTCTACTCTTCTTCTTGTTCATAATACTAAATCAATCACACTGTGAGGGAACTTCACAAATTAAGGGGTCATTCTACTATCTCGGCAAAAAAAAGGTGATTTTCCAGAATTTTTTTCTCAACAACTACTTTATATAATTGAATAAAATTCTCAGCGTTTATTCATGCTGTCTCAACGTTTATAAAAACAATCTTTTCACATGAAATTATTATTTAGTTTAGGTATTATTTAACAATAAACAAAGTGTCTAAAAAAAAGGTATGTCCACTGCGCGCACGATATCTCCAGTCAGCATCATCAGAAACAAATAAATCAGAAATTTTCTTTATTAGTATGACCGTATTATGGCGTGTTTTTTTGTTAATTTAGCTATGATAAAATTAAAAATTTTAAAACGCGCTTCGTCACTCTGTAGATATTTATATTTAGAATAAACGTAGAAAATTTGAAAGTAATCGTTTGAAAACTTTTTGAGAAATCGTGCGCGCAGAGCGAAAACCCGTTGTTTCGAGAAAAATGCGTTTAAAGTTTTCGGAACATAAAAATTGTAAGAAAAAGTTACTTACACTTAATCAGCGATCCCTGCTCCATATAATATTCCTTCTGTTTGTTTGAATGAATCCTCCTGATTTGATAATCTCTTTCACTTTATATCTAACATTTTCACTAAATGAAACTGCACAAAATGAAACAACGCTACGATGTTTACAAGCACTCAGCTCTCTTCGCGCTTTTGTTCCAAGCTCTCAAAAATATAGAAAGACTTCGAATTTCTGTGTAAAATTTTGATAAGATATTTCTGAATATATAGCCTATCGAAAAATGTAAAGAAACAAAAATCGATTTTTCAAAAGTGAGATAGTAAAATGACCCCTTAAGGGATGGGTTGGATTGTGGATCGTTGAGAACGGGTGAAATCAGTTATCGAAACAATGTGCATTTGATGAGAGGTTTATTGTAACTACTTACAATGTTGGTGGGACCTGTTGGCCCACAAGCGATGATGAATCTCGTCGGTTTCCCCGAGAACAGGTTGAAATTGGAATTTTGCCGGATGGCGTCAGGGTGATTCCCGGTGGATCTTGAGTGTTCTTGAAGGCGTCGTTTGAAGAACGTAAAGGGTTTGAGGCTAATATGGTATCAAGTGGAATGCGGTGCAGATAACACAAGACTGATTAGGCGGTGGTAAGAATTTTTGGACGAGACCCTGGCACATGTCCTCTCCCCACTTCTTATCCTGGAAATTTATAGTAAAGTATGATAATTTACAGGTATTTAATAACAGTTCTACCGGACGTACGAATTGTGCTTGTTGCATTCCCATGGTTTCTTCAAGTTTGTTGGCCCTCCAGCGATGCAACTTCCTGCAGGGTTTGTTTTTAAAATACAGCGCATGTCCTACATTTCTCATAGGCGCTTATTCTGCATAGATTTGAAAGTCACTGCGAAATAATATTTGAAAGAATACTGCATCCATTGAGGCGTATCTTTACAAAGCCAGAACACTCCAACTGGAGCACTGCTCTGGTGGCCACACAGTGGGCCAAAATCCAATAAAAGTGGCAAAAAATTGAGTCTTTGTCGCATCTATATAAACCTTGGTACAAAGGGGTTTTCAAGGTCACTGATTTGGAATTTGATGTCAAAAGTTGAAAAATCGAAATGACGGATCCAATATTGCGGCCAAAGTTGTTAAATTTTCTCGTATATTTCTGAAGCTTAGCATAAAGGGTTATTAGTGTCTCTGATTTCGAATTTGGCGCGGAAAGTTACAAATTCGAAATGACGGATCCAATATCGCGGATATTTGTTTCTGAAAATGCTCAAACTGAGTACGACGATGGACTTTTCTGATTTTTTTTTTGTTTTCTCCACATTATTTGAAAAAAGTGGTTGGAATAATGTAATTTAAAAAAAGTACATAATGAATATTTTTGGAAGAAATACAAAGTTATAAATAAAAGTATACGTCAAGTTTTTTCTCTCAAATTTTATCAAGCTTTCGAAGTATGCTTTTTGAAAATAATGAAATATACAATGGATGATATGAAATAGACGATAAAATTGTTGTTCAATATTTTATTTTGTCAATACACCTATAATTAGCCTAAAAAATCTTAAAAATGTAGCTTTTGCAGAGTCAACCGCGTTTGAAGACAGTTCAATTAAAAGACATAAAAAAGGGATCAAATTTTTTTTTAATTTAGAAATTAATTGTGTGTTCTAAATAATGTTTATAAAATGTTATTTCAATATTTACATCTGAGTGTTTTGTATTTTAATTATAAATTTCGAAATCTTTCCATTCCTTCTGGAAAAATAATTTTTTTTACTTTTCGTTGTGTTTGCATTAGCATATGAAAATGCGTAGTATAGCCCAAATTTTTTTTGAACATGCACATATTAAAGGGCTGCATAGAATTTTTTTTGTAAATTACAATAAATAAATTACGTGACAGAAATATTTTTTCATAAAATCTAGCCTCCAAATAACGTTCCAAGTTTTATGTTTGCATATTTTTCAATAAGCAATAAGAAGTCGGAATAACATAATACTCTAAAAATGCATTAATCAGGGTGCCTGGATTCTCCAAATATATTCACTTCATCGAAATTTTAACCCTTGGTTTTGTTCATATTAACTGACTTTGGAGTTAAATTTGGGCTATCTTTATTTTGGATCAGTAGCAAATTTTTGGGGTTGGTTGAACAAATTCTCTAATAAAAATCACAATTTTATATTGTACAGATGCGGGTAGACCACAAACAGACACAGGAGCAGCTCAGCTTATGGAATTTCAGCAGATGCAAAATCAATTTCACGGACTACGCATCTCTGGTCAAAACAATGGTCATGAATGTAAGTACATATTAATTTTTTGAACATAGAAAAAATTGTTGTGATTCAGAACAGAAATTCCATTTCATAACCGCCAATAAGTTGGTGTTGCTGAATGGCGTTGGTCGTTGGAGACCTTAGGAGCAAATTTTAAATTTTAACTCACAAAAATACATATTCTCATAGGAAATTTAATTGCGCATTTTTTTCTCTGCACAAAAATGTTGTAGATTCCCCTATTTTCAAAGTAAACCCGAAAAAGACGTTGAAAAAAAATTCTGCAAATTCTAGAAATATATGAAAATTGATGAAATTCGCGGAAATTTATGATAATTTATAGAAGTTTGGGGGAATTTTATGAGCATTTACAGGAATTTATGGAAATGTGAAGTAAATCACTGGTAACTTTTAATAACAGTTCTCGAGATGAACGATAAAAACTTACAAAATTTTCCGGTCGAAAATCGATGTTCTATAAAACAGAACTCGCGATTATTCGGCCATTTGATCATGAAACTACTTACAATTTTCATGGTGTATTCTAAATACATAATTGATGACTACAAGCAATGTTCTTTTTTGAAACAAAGTTATATGTTTATTGTTTCTTTAATAACAAATTGATTCTAAACGAAAACCACGTTTTGCCAACTTCTACCAACGGTAAGGTCATCGAAAAAATGCTTTTTGAAATAACTTATTGCGAGAAAGTTGTTAACTAGTCATCGAGGAAGTTTGAAATTTTGAAAAAAAATCGGTCGAAAATTGCGAAAATGGCAGTGAGTTGAAGTCAACAAACTCTGCCGCTGCCTGGAGCGTTTTTTCGTTGTTTTGCCGCTGCTGTTTTGTTAGTTATTATCAAAGGCCGATAATAGGAGCAGTCATCACTTATGTATTTAGAATACGCCATATAAATTTGAAGCATCTTTATCAACAAACGGCTTATTCAGGTTTGTTGGCCCTCCTGCTATTCTCGTAGGCATCTATCCGCGTAGATATAAAAGCCACTTGAAAATAATCTTTGAAATAATACTACACCCATCGAGACGTACCAATAAAAGTGCCAAAAATTTGATTTCTCACGACAGCTGTATAAGTGTATGAGTGGTGTTTTGTGCTCGCCGATTTCAAATTTTTGGGTTTTGTTGAGAAAATTCTTCAATAAAAATCACTATATTATATCTTGCAGATGAAGCTGCTTCTATGGGAGGTTTAAATATGAAGCTGGTAGGTCATAATATCATTGTACAAAACCATTACGGCGTATTTTATGTGTATGGACATGTCACCAGCTCTGGCCCAAGTACCTTCAATCCACGTTAGTATATTATAATTTTTTTTAATAACAAAGAATTGTTGGAATTTAGAAAAAAATTATTATTTTATTTCTTAACCGACAATAAGTTATTGTTCTCGCTGAACGGCGTTGGCCCCTGGGGACCTCTGAAACAAGTTTCGAATTTCAACTTACAAAAGTACATATTCTCATGAGAAATCTAATTGCGCATCTTTTTGCATTGAACAAAAATGTTGTAGCCTTCCCCATTTACAATGTAAACCCGAAAAACGCGTTTGTAAAAAAATACCTTTCTGTAAATTTTAGAAAATGAAACTTCATAAAATTTGTGAAAATTAGTGATAATAATTGATAGAAATGTGTGAAAATTTATGAGAATTTATGAGAATTTACGGAAATTCATGGGGATGTGCAGTGATGAACCGGTAACTTTAAATAACAGTTCTGCTGGACGTATATGCAAAAGCTCAGACTATAACTACTGCAATTCAGAAGAACACCATTAACTATAAATGCAAAATAAACGAAGCCGAGAAAATCGACAAAAACTGTTCGAATATTCGCCTGTATCGCGAATTCTAATTAATTTTCTGAACTTTTTTTGTTGTTCTTGAATAATTTGTATATGAAATTGTCATATCTGCCAAAAAGTATTTGAAAATATTAATATTTATTATTTATTCATTATTATAATTAATTAATATTAATTAATTAATATTATAAAAATTAATGCATCCATCGAGGCGTATCTTTAAAGCGAACTCTAAAACTTGCTATAAGGGTGGTTTTTGGAGTCGCCGATTTCTAATTTGATGTCAAAAGTCACAAATTCAAATAGTCGATCCAATATAACGGTAAACATTGTTAAAGTTGCACACATTTGTCGAAAACTTGCACGAAGAAAAAGGATCTGTTTTATTCACAACAATATCAATCAAAATTCAGACAACATGACTTTTCAGTAGATTTTACAAGAACTTTAGTTAAATCTACTGATTTTCTGTGTATTTTAGCTAGTCTCTAGTAAAATCTACTGAATCCGTCATTTTTCATACATTTTACTGGAAGTTAGATGAAACCTACAGAAAATCAGTAGCATGAACAGATCTTCTTTTAGAATCTTCTAAAATGTCATGTTTTCCATATTTGTACCTTTTTCTGCGTGCGGTATGTGGGGAGTTCTCTCGATCGCCAATTTCAAACTTTTTGGAAATAGTTAAGCATTGGTTTTTCGGCCTGCTAACCATCAGAAGTTGCCCTGCTTACACCTCCAGGATTCACAGACTCTCTTAAAATTATACCTTACAAACTAACATCCATCCACACCTTAACGCTACCTCGATTCTACGACCGCTCGCTCTCATCGCTTAGCCTTCTTCGCTTCACTCGCTACGCCTTGCACGCATGTCCCGGTCTCTCACCTTGTCTCGCATTGCCAACCTCTACCTCCGCGGTTACTATCTAATACTTATCAACTAACTATTTACAATACATATTCACAATTCCGCTCCTACTTATTTCCTCTTCTCTTTACAATCTTTCCACCTCCATTCCTCTTCCTCCTTCCTTCTCTTCTTCCCATCTCACCCAAAGATCCCCTTCATCCATGCAACTACCCTGTTTATCCCATCTGTTATGCAGTAGTACCTCCATGCTTATCTCACTCCTTTCCACTCTCTCGCAATCCTCCAACCAGTGTTCCACCCTTGCATAAGCCTTCGCGCACAATACACACATTCTCTTCTCCTAAGGAAGGCAGAACCTATTCAAACACTCCATGCACCCAAACCTCATCCTCGCTATAAGCTCCAGGCTTCCTTTCTCTGCATTCGCACACAAATATTCCACCCTCTCCCTTGGCATAATCCACCCATAATTCACATTGAACTTTGACCCACTTATTATCTCCTTCCCTTCTGCCTTGTCTCGCTTCATGCCGTTCTTCTTTACCACCTCATACACCTTTCTCTGCTCCTCATGCATCCTTCTCACTTCATCGCTCTGCAGCTCATTCCTTCTAAAATACCTTTCTCATTCAACCTCCATGTTCCCCTCTCTTCCCATGTTCTCCTTCTCTTACCAACACTCCCTAACCAGCTCACTACCCTCCTCTTCCCAAATTTTTTCGGCATACTTACACGCCCGACTCCCTGTTAGAATCCCTAAACTCATTCTCCCCACCTCAATCCTGAAAATATAATTAGGCATATTCCTTGCCAACCCCAGTGTCCACTTTACATCCACCACTACATGCAATAGTAACAAGGCCTGGAATACAAAACATTAGTGCTTCAAGTCCTAGAATTCGATGTTAGTATATTATAATTTTTAAACTAACAACATATTATTGCGACTAATTATTATTTTGGGCTAAAGTTTTGCACGCTTTTCAAGGGTGGTGAAGGACATATTTTCTTCAGTTTGAAACTTGTTAATAAATTATTACAATGATGACTGCATATATAAAAAAAAGACACTTTCAGACGGTTTTTATTTTTTTCCAAGTAAAAAAATTAACAAATCTTAATGTACGACATGTCATTTTGTAGATATTTGTAAGACCTACATTTTTCACTACACTTTTTTCTGGCAGACATACAGGTTAGTTGCAATCAAACGAAGAACCTGTTTTTGTTATCTTTAACGATTTTTCACGGACACAGTGCTTCCGAAGCCTTGGTCGCAAACATATAGGCCTTTGTTCTACATGCTAGCACTACAAGATCCTGAAGTTAAATTTTAGGTAGCATTTTTTACCTCAAATTGCATAGGGGGCCTGGACTAAATTGGCAAAAAGTCCTATATTCTCAACCATTTCAATAAGTAATAAATAGTCAAAATAACATAATACTCTGAAAATACATAATTCAGGGTGTCTAGATTCTCAAAATATATTTATTTCTTCGAGATTTTGTACCTCAATTAAAGTGAACTGACTCTTTGGGATTAAATTTGAGCTATCTTTAGTTTGGACCAAAAGCAAATTTTTGGGGTTTTCAAAAAAAATTGTCGAAGAAAACTCCCTATATTATATTTTACAGCTAGAGGCATAGCACAAGAAGGCTCAATACAAGAACATTTTAGGATTCTGGACAGGCAACGCATGCAGCCATACGGAACGATGACCATCTTTACTTCATTTCATCATTTTTCAAGTGAGTACATATCAATTTTTTGAACTTAGGAAAAATTGTTGTGATTCAGTAAAAAAGGAAAATTCCATTTCATAACCGCCCTCGGAGACCTTTAAAACAAGTTTCGAATTTCAACTTAAAAAGTGCATATTCTTACAAGAAATTTAATTGCGCATTTTTCCTCTGCATACAATGCTTTAGCTTTTTCCGTTTTCAAAGTAAACCCGAAAACACAGTATTTGCAACAACAACATAAAATAAATTTTTACAAATTTAAGAAATTTTGAAAAAAATTACGAAACTTGTGGAAATTTGTTGAAACCTGTAATAATTAATGGCAGAAACAGAGATCACCTGCCCCGAGATTTTCTGGCTTACTTTAACTTTTTTTTCTTTCATTGGAAAATGGAGAAAAAAATGCAGTTCCACAATGACCTGTAATTTGTAACAAATCCAATTAATCCAGCTTATACTATTGGTCAGTTTAACTAGGCATAGCTCTATGCGTATATGTTGCAGGCAAAGTATATGATCCAAGCATTATATATAATGCCTGGCGATTTCGGGTAAGGTATGTAATCTAATGCTCATGATATACACTGAAAAAAGCATAATTTCAAGGCTAGTTTTCGGTATTGAAACAGTTCTAAAAAAATATAGTTTTGCGTGTCTCTATTCTAATGCCACTTTGTTTTCATGCCACTTGTTTAAAGTTGTAATGTTTGCGTCGTTATGAGATTTTTCGCGATTGAAAATAATACAATTCATCTACATCGCCAATTTCTGAAACCTATTTTATATTTCCTCAGTATTTAAAGGAATGATTGAAGTCACGTGATTTCTCAATTTGAGTATGTTGACGAGCGCCTCATCGCTTAAGAAAGACAGTGTCCGAGTAGCAGTGAATCGCGATAGATCGTTGTCCGATCATTTCGGATCAGATGAAAAATATGAAGGCTTGACGTCACAGAGCAAGGATCTAAGCTGGTAACAACATATTCGCATTTACGGAAAGGCAGTCGTCCTTCTCCAAATAATCTGTGCTCTCTCGCGATGTTATTCTTCACTGGCTCGGTCTTTCTTTATTCTTCACCTAGAGGAAGAAATTACCAGTTCGAAAACTGATATTTGGATGATTGTCAGAACATTTAATTTTAGACTTCATCAATTTCTAGCCTTCTCCAGCGGTAAGATGACAACTTTAATTTACCCATGATGAGAGAGGCTCGTTCTGGCGAACTAAATAATAATTCAGACCGTAGTATTTCAGTGATGATTTATTGGCATTGATTAATTATCAGGCTCTCGCACACTTAAATTAGCTCGTCTTATCAAAGCACTTTAAAACTAAAGTAAATTAGTTCTTTGGTTTCAAAACTAAAACTTTTTAATTTTGGCTGAATTATCAGCAACTGTCAATTTAAATTTCTCGTTTTCGTGAAAATGGAGACATTATTCTCTGAGTTATCAGAAATTTCTTAGGCGATTCTACGCACTGAAACCAACTTTAAGAAAATTGGCAAGGCCAATCAAACAGTGGCTACTGTTAAATCACGTTTGGAACTTCTTGACCAACGCTGAAAAAGCCGTGAAACCCTGCATCTGGAGATTAAAGCTATACCTACGCCAGCTGAGAGTGAGAAATGAGAATATTTTTCAAAATCTAAATATCTCGCTATTGAAGATGCTTATCTCAATGCGCGAGATTTTTCATATAATCAATTGGTGTTGCTTACTCCTGAACCTTGGGCTAATGAAATTTTAAATCAGTCTCAAATTATTCGTCATGATTCCTTGTCTGTTAAACTTCCTCTAATCACTTTACCGGAGTTTTCAGGAGACTACACGGATTGGGAGAATTTTCGCGATTTATTTAATGAATCCTTGTCTAATGGAACAAGGTTACATTATTAGAAATTGTCTTTAAAAGGTGAAGCACAAGGTTTATTAAAACATGTTTCGATAACTGATGCTAATTTTATCTCAAATTTGGAGTCGCTAAAGACTAGATTTGACAACAAGAGACTTTTAATCTCGAGTCATTTACAATCCTTTATCAATCTTCCTAATGTGTCGAATAATATCCTAGAAGAATTAAAAAAACTCACGCGATAAAAAAAAATGAGTCATTGGCGGCTCTCAAAAATCTGAAACGCTTAACAGAACATTGGAGTGATTTACTTGTTTTTATAATGGTGAAAAAATTTGATATTAGTATTCTCAAGGAATGGGAGATGCATATTGGTTCTAGTACTGATTATCCCACTTATCAAGAACTTGATTCGTTTTTGGAGACTCGCATACGTATTTTGGAGGCCATTAAAGCTTCAAAAGCTGGCACGAGTTCTCAAGAAAAGAGCAAAGCTTCAAAACAATCGGGAGTAAGAGCCACAATGCAACTTCCATCTCAAAGTGTCTCCTTTGTAAGGAGAATCACTCTTTATTTAAATACAACCAATTCAAAGTTTAGTCAGTGGACAGGCGTAGGGAAGTTGTTACAAATAATAATTGTTATAATTGTCTCAAGCCTGGACATCGACCTCATAATTGTGCTAGTAAATTAAAATGTAACAAGTGCGGTAGGAGACATAACTCCTGATTGCACTCCGACGATTATAATTCAAATCCCACGTTACCACCATCTAACTCTCCATCGGTTACTTCTCAATCGGCAGTTTCGGGTTCTCTCGCGTCACAATCAAATGATTTCGGCAATTCCACTCTGGGGGTGGGGGTGAATCATGTTTCGCTCAAAGAAGCAGTAGACGATCAAGTTTCGTTTCATTTTCTGAATGACCATCCAATTTTATTTCCGAGAGAACAATGAAAATACTGAGTCCACGCTACAAAAAGGTTAAAGCAGTAGTTTATGAGAATGTAAAAATATTACTTTTATCATTCGTAAATGGTTTTATTAACTCCAGAAAAAAATTCATACAGGCGAGAAAAAAAAATTGTTCAAACAATAGTATATTGTGCTACAAGTTGAAAAAGCGAGAGATTTAAAACGAGTGTGAAGTTAGCTACCCGAGCGGAGCGAGGGTGGCTATCACACGAGTTTTAAATCGTCGCTTTTTCAATGTGTGGGACACGATAGTTTTTCTATAATTTGTTAAAAAGTGCTAGTTTTTGTTTACCTGTTTTTTTGTGTAAAAAGAAGGCGATTTTTTGTCGATTGACGCAACAATGACAATGGCAATTATCAAAACCATGGCAATAATATGGCAGTAATAATAAGCTGGTTCTCACAATTGAATAGTTGGCCCATAAAGTTGAGGGCTTCAAAACTTCCGATTTTTCGTGAAAAAAACCAAGCACAGTATTTTCGGAGAAACTGAAGGTTTTTTTTGCTTTTGCCAAGTGACAAAAGTACATACAAAATACACAACTCGAGACTTTTCAGGAAATTGCTTTTAGGTTAGGGACGACAGTCGGAAAATAGAATGAAGTTGGCTGCGCACGATGCACGAGTCCACCCGAGGCAGCACGAACCCACCCGAAATAACATTTACTTTTTCCACTGTGCCTCACTTTTATCACTGTCCATTTACTTTTTCCACTGCATCTGTCCACTTTTGTCACTGTTGCCCGGAAAGGTCGGCACTGCGCATGCGCCACGTCATCGAGCAAAAATCGGTAACTTTTTACACCAAAAACAGGTGGAAAAACTGGCACTTTTTCGCGAATTATAGAAAAATAGTAATAGATTTAAAAAATCATACTTTTTTGAAAAATGGTTAGAAATTTGTGACTTATCGAATATAAATAGTTAATTTGGAGGATATTCTAAAAAATACCATCTTTAGCATGAAATTTACAAAAAACTGATCCGTTGCATTTTTTTGGGGCATTTTCCCATCACAATACAAAGGAGTTGGGTGCGTCAAAATAAAAAGTTATTCCGTGGAAATTATTCCTCAAACATTCTTCAAGCGGTGACTACACTTTAATTTACAAGAAGTTAATAAGGAGTTCTTTTTTTCATTTCTTTCAAAAACGGAGCTTTTCCTACAAAAAAACCCATGTTAATTTCAAAATATCAGAGATACGGGTTATTGTCGACCGATGTGGAAAAAATATGAAATGTCTTCTTCTAGAAATTCAACACGTTGGAGGGGATCAATCACCAAAAATCGCCGGTCAAATTTTTCGGTGCATTCGAGTTATCTTCCGCGATCAGAATAGCCATCGGTTGCCCCTGCATTCCTTCTCCGCCCGTTCCCTTTTACACTACCGGCAGAAATCTGTGCAGTGCATAATATTTTTCCTTCATACTTTTATAAAAATTAGTGTTAAATTTAGAAAAGTTAATGAAATACCTTTTAAATTTCAGTATCCTATTTTTATTTCCGTCTCCTGTTCTCTTTCTGTTTCGGAATTCAAGGTTATACAATTTTGCAGAGTTCGAATTGAAAATTCTTGACGTTTGAAAATATGCAGTTGCAAAACATTCAATTTACAACCAAAATTAAAATAGTTGATTTTTCAGTTGAGAAACTAATCTTTAATCAATAAAATCAGTCTTCAACCAGGTAGTTCAACTTTCATCCAAGTATCTGAATTTTCAACCATGAATGGAATAGTTGAATTTTCAGTTAAATAAATTAATTTTAAACAATGCAACGAATTTGAACAATCCTAATCTAATAAAATGCATTTTTAAAAATTGGATTATAAATTAACTATGAAAGAAAATAGTTTTTGATTGTCGAAAATATAGAGTTGCAAAACATTCAACTTACAAGATCTTCCTTTCAACGAAGTGGGTAGATCTGGTCTCAACAAAAATATTTGTGCTACGCACACCGAAATTCGACGAAAGTAGCTGCCCTTTTTCAGCTCCCATTGAGAAGGGATTGCGAGATGTGGTTTATCGGGTCATAAAACAAAACGTATACGTCTCGATAAAGGGGGTGGAGGATGTCTGGAAAAGTCCTGGTTGGCCGTCGGCAAATTTTCATGCCAGCTTCGAGTTTAATTACGTACCAATTTGAGACTAACTTAGGTTAAGTTGGAAATTCAAATTGAACTAAACTGGCATTGAAATAGTATATATTCATTACTTGAGTTAGGTATGACATTACTTACAATGCCTGGGCAATTTGTGAAATAAGCAATTGCGTGTCAAATGATGAAGTTTAACACGTTTTTCTCATAAGAAAAAAACACATTTTTGTAAATGTTATTCAAAATCGATGATATCAGGTAAATCGAGTATAAATTTAACAATTATGATCACAATTAGCTATATAATACAAATCAAAACCCAATTTTTCAAACAAATTATTATTGTTTATAACTATCTTCTTTATTAATGCTATATAGTTGCGCTTTTTTCTGAAATTTTTAACTTTTTATCCACTTCTCATATTTGTATTGATTATTATTACCTCAATCTAAGTACAGAGTGGACAATAAGTTAAAACATTCGGAAAAACCGTGACTTTCGAAATCTTTTATAATTGATAATTGTAGTATATTATCTATTATGAACTATTCGTATTTTTTTTAAATCACAAAGAAATCATAATTACATTTTAAATACATTTTTAATCATTTATGGACAACAAAGGGTGATTCCATTTTTATATTTACAGGGCATTTAGAACAAATCGTGTGTGAAAATTATTTGCCATTTGATAAATTTCTCTATTTTTTAATTGCATTATTTTAGTGATTTTAAAGGCATCAAGATGGATTGTTTGTTAACACTCAATTTTTGAAGAAAATCCACTTTTGATTTTCTTCAAATTTTTTTAGAGATATCTTACAATGTGCTCTAAAAGCCTTGTAAATATAAAAACAACATCTCCCTTAGTTTCCAAGAAATAATTAAAAATGCATTGATATATTTTTTTATTTGTTTGAATACGAATCGAAACTTACTTTTTGAATATCTCACCCAGAAGTCTTTTTTATAGGGTCCTAAAAAATCCCGTAAGTGAAAAATTGTGTTTTGCGAGTTTTTGGTGCAGTTTATGATTTTTGGCGGGTTGCTGGTTTTGCTGGTTGCATGGCTTAAAATAAAAATGGTTTATAATATAAAATTCTACTTTTTATTGATAATATATATATACCATTAAACCATTTCCCTTTCAGGGTAGGCGTGACACTACCCGATTCGGGTAGTGTTTCTAGGTTTTTCTTGTAGTTATAAATAACTACAAGTGTGGGCTCACCACACCCACGATGTGCCAACAGCACTCATGTCAGTATTCTTGAATGGTCACCCATCCAAGTACTAACCGCGTCCAACGCTGCTTAACTTCAGTGATCTGACGAGAACTGGGTTTTTCAGCGTGGTATGGCCGTTGGCAATAATAATGAGATGATAATGAGATGTTTATATAAATTATTCAAACAATTTATTATTGTTTTTAGGAATTTTGACTCAGAACAGAGTTCGAAAGTCGCGGATTTTCCGAATTTTTCAAATTATTTTCAACTTTTCAATTAGAGAGGGGTAATCATGATTTACACTTCACAAAAATAATAGTCGACAAAATTTAGTATTAATTTTAATAATATTGTCTCTCAATAATAGTAGAGGGTTGTGATTTTCCAAAATATTCAAAATTGTTTATAACTATCTTCTTTTATAGTAATTTTTTGTAATCTAACCTAATGGTTGATAGGAAGGTGGAAAATTCGTAACAAACTGCGTTTTTCCAACTCTATACTAATGTATTTTTTTCTTATGGGAAATCCGGGTTAAACTTCACGACTTGACATGGAATTGCTCATTTCACGCATTATGCATTGCAATCATTTTTAGATCTACCTCAAGTAATGAATATATATAATCCTAATGACAATCTAGTTGAACATAAATTTTCAATTTAATCTAAAGCAGTTTCGAATTGGTATGTAATTAAACTCGACCCTATCATGCAAATTTGCCGACGGCCAAGCAGGACTTTTCCAGACGTTCTGCACCAACTTTATCGAGACGCACATGTATGAATTTGAACAATCCTATTCTTGCACTGATTCAAGATTTTTTTTTATAAATCTGAAAATTATAAAAAATGGGACTTTTGGAAATAAAAATAAAAATCAACTTTGTTGTTAAATAACAAATGGTTAGTATTTGTGAGAAGAAAACAAAGTTCCGTGGCAATCAAAATGTCAGTCCAGTATTCCATGTTGTCATACGTAGCGAGTAAATGTGTGTTGAATAATGTAAGTTCTCTTTAATTCATCATGGCCTTCTTTAACTGCCTCATTATATTCAAAATCAAAATTATATAGTTCACCTATCTCGTGACGGGCATTATATACAATGCCTTGGGATTGTATAGAATTACCGGATTATATACTTTGCCTGTAACATATATAATGCCTAGGCAATCCTTATAATAGAGAGTATTACATACTTTGCCTGGACTATGTTGGGCATTATATATATATATATATATATATATATATATATATATATATTGATTGTCATTATATAGCTATTATATATAGACATATATAGCTCTTGACATTTTTTTAGATAGCTGTTGCTCTCAGTGATGATTTGCCTGACAGTGCCAGGAATCATATATAATGACTGGAGATGATATATATTAATTATGATGTTAAAGTTTCTGTCTACTGGTCGTTTCAATATTTTTATTAAATATTGATTTTTAAATTGTGAAAAAAATGCTCTCTAGCTCCGCTGGGATTCGAACACCAAGTCTTTCAGATTGCCAGTCTGATGCTCTAAACCACTAAGCTACGGAGAGACGAGATTATTTTCTTCACAATCCCTACAAGTAGAATGACGACGTCATTCCTTATACTTGTAATACCAGTAGACAGAAACTTTAACATCATAATTATTAAGTATTTAACCTGGTCAACAACCTTAACATATCAAAATTTAATTTCATGTTGGAAAGAATAAGATATAAGGAATGACGTCGTCATTCTACTTGTAGGGATTGTGAAGAAAATAATCTCGTCTCTCCGTAGCTTAGTGGTTTAGAGAATCAGACCGGCAATCTGAAAGACCTGGTGTTCGAATCCCAGCGGAGCTAGAGAGTATTTTTTTCACAATTTAAAAATCAATATTTAATAAAAATATTGAAACGACTAGTAGACAGCAACTTCAACATCATAATTATTACGTATTTAACCTGGTCAGCAACCTGAACATTTAAAAAAAAAAAAAAAAAAAAGATGATATATATTGCCGGATTATATACTTTACCTGCAATACTTTGTCAATACTAAATGTTAAATACCTGTTTTGACATTCAGTGTATCTTGAAAGCCAGAAAACCCAACCAATAGCAAACTTTTGGCGTTCATTGGAAAAAATCTTTAATAAAAATCGCCATATTATGTTTTACAGGTGCAGATCATCGACGAGGTATGGTAAATTTATTAGCATTCCAAGGTATTAGTAAGCAAGTAAGTATACCATTAAGCCATTTCCCTTTCAGGGTAGGCGTGACACTACCCGATTCGAGTAGTGTTTCTAGGTGGATAGTTTATTGTAGTAAATAACTACAAGTGTGGGCTCACCACACCCACGATTTGCCAACAGCCCGCAGTATTCTCGAGTGGTCACCCATCCAAGTACTAACCGCGCCCAACGCTGCTTAACTTCACTGATCGGACGAGAACTGGTTTTTTCAGCGTGGTATGGCCGTTATATATATATATATATATATATATACGAACCGGCGAAACGCTCACATTGAGTGGACAGATCGACTCAGGGATGACGTGCTAGACTGCGACGATGCCAGCATTATCCCTGTTCGCGGAGGCTTTATGGCGCGTATGCACACTCTGTGGTGCCAGAAACACCCAGAGCCTCAGCACGTTTCGCATCAGTCTTTGCGAAATCAAGCCGACTACCTCCGGAAAAATGGGTATGTACGCGGAGCGCTTCCCCAACCGCTGCTTTATCAAGCTGCAGAAGAAGATAAGGAAGCGACATTGAGACCAACCGCAGAAAGCAGGCACCTTCTGAGAGATGATTGCAATTTCATTACAAGAAGGAACATTAACATGCAAGTTCCTCCTAAGCCCCAAGATCTGGCTGAAATGGATACCTTCCTTCGTGGTGATATCTCGCACGAGTCCGACCTCTGGACCATCAATTGCTCAGTTTATGGTGCTGCGAGAGCTTTGGCTGATTCAAATTGAAGGCTGAAACCGACGATGGATCAAAAGACCAAAAGACGCTTGCATCAAATGAACAAGAAGATTGGATGGGCAAGACAGAATGCGTCCCGTGTTCAATGTGTGATTGACTACATAACATCTGGTAGACCGGTTACGGAAAGGGTTCGAAAGTTCGCCCAAGAACTAAGGATCTTGAATCACACACTAAACAAGTCAAAGCTGCTGACAATCAAGCAGCATGTTGTTGACAAAATACGGCTGTTATCTGACGCAAGGAGGAGAATACAGAAGAGGGAGAGATGGATCAGGGAGAATGAACAGTTTCTCGCTGACCCATCGCGCCTCTTCAGCGATCTACCTGTTTCTGTCAAAAATCCACCCAAGCCCAAGGAGGTAGAGACTTCTTGGAGAGAGGTGTACAAGATGAAAGAAGATACTGACAATATCATCCGCTTCAAGAAGTTTTGCAACAACCTCATAAAATCTGAGGAGGAATGTCCATCAATCACTGCCGAAGAGGTGAAAAAAGGACTTAGAGGCACGAAGAACTTTTCCGCTGTTGGACCAGATTGTATCAAGAACTTTTGGTGGAAGAAGTTTACTTTTACACACCAAAATTTGGCCCGCATATTCACCTCATATTTAAAGTCGGAGACGCCCATTCCGCAGTGGCTGGTGTCAGGACGCACTATACTCCTGCCAAAAAAAGACAACTTGTCCAACCCAGAGAATCACAGGCCAATAACTTGTTTAAACACGCTGTATAAGATCTTTACAGCTGTCCTCAGCAACAGGATTGTTCGACGAATTGAGCCTGTATGGCGAAAGATGTACGAACAACGTGGCTCGAAAAAAGGTATAGCAGGCTGTCGAAAGAACCTGCTAATTGACAGGTGTGTCTGTAAAGACGCTGCAGCCCATCAGCGCGTCCTGTCAATGGCCTGGATTGACTACCGGACAGCTTTCGATTCAACCTCTCATAGACTTATCATCTGTCTGTTGGAAAGCTTGAAGGTACATCCACACATAGTGAGATGCATAGGGAGATTGCAGCCTCTTTGGAAAACTAGATTTACTATCTCATCTAGAAATTATCGTTTGACAACGAACAACGTCACCTTCCAGAGGGGCGTCTTTCAAGGTGATACCATTCTCCTGGATACCTCTGTGGCGACACTAATCAGCGCGAGCATAAGGTCACTCATGTATTTTATATGGATGACCTGAAGATCTATGCCTCTGGTAAAAGCAAACTTCAAACTGCTATAAATATTGTCAAGGACTACACAGGAGAGATTCGGATGGACTTTGGCTTGGACAAGTGTGCCAAAATTCATCTGAAGAAAGGAAAGATTACTGGCGTTCCCAAGGACCCTGAGCTTGTGGATATAAGTGTTATCAGACATCTTAATACTGGAGAGACCTATACATACCTGAGCGTGCCTAAAAACCGCATTCAGGACGTAACATCAGTGACGGAGTCTCTCCGAAGCAGATACAAGCATCTTCTTCGACAGATTTGGTCTTCCAATCTGTCGGCGTTGAACAAGGTATCTGCGACTAACATGCTTGCCGTCCCGGTTCTACTCTACTCCTTTGGGGTAGTTCAATGGACAAAGAACGAGCTTTAGGCCCTTAATGTCATTACACGTAAGATCATGCATATGCATAAAAGATTGCATATCAATTCGTCAGTTCCGCGTTTATATATTTCACGCCGTCAAGGCGGACGCGGACTTCTGAATCTCCAGTGTCTTCATAACCGGATTGTTCTAAGTACAGGTTACATCGTTGCGAATGGCACAGATCCTCTCCTAAAGATGGTCAGGAACAACGAGATGATTGGCGAAGGAGCGTTCCTTTAGAAAACCGCAGAGCAAGCGGCCGAGACCCTTGGCCTGAATTGTAACATCAGAAGTGAGGAAAGTGCATTAATTCATCTAGATGCTTCACTTCTAAAAACCAAAGTGAAGAAAGCAGAGGTTGAAAATTTTCACGAAGAGCTATTCGACAAGAAAATGCACGGAAACTTTCACAGAAATGTAGAAAAACAGTCCTTGTCGAAGGAGCAAACTTTTGCTTTCCTCAAATCATCAGGGCTTAATTCAGGTACAGAGGGTTTTATTTTCGCATGCCAGGACTGTGTCATTTCCACCTTAGCATACCGTGCGCGCAATTTATGTCAAGAAGTTCCCGGTGATAGGTGCAGAGCATGTCATGCACACGCTGAGTACCTAGAACACATACTATCAGGGTGTCCGACCCACGCGGGAACGACGCATATATACCGACATAATGCGGCCCTAAGAGTGCTTTATTACCATCTTTGTCGCTCTTACGGTGTTGGCAGCGACCCTGCCCTGCCGAACGCTCCAAGGGAGATAGAGTCGATTGTCCGAAACGAGAAGTGCCAAATTTTCTTGAACTACGATTTTCGGGCAGCAGTCTCCGTTGCGCACTCGTGGCCTGACATTGTTCTCCAAGACTTCGAGAAACGAACTATATTCGTGGTCGAATTCTCGGCTCCGTCCGAATACAACATCACTGCAAAGGAGAAAGAAAAAGAGGAGAGGTATCAAGACCTTAAAAGAGAGCTACAACGACTGTACCCAAAATATTCGGTACAAGTAATTGTCCTTGTGATAGGTGCTCTCGGAAGTGCGAAACTATCACTGGTTCGTAACCTTAAAGCCATACCCGCCTGCCAAAAATATGCCAAGGCACTTGCGAGATGGATGCGCAACGGAGACTGCTGCCCGAAAATCGTAGTTCCAGAAAATTTGGCACTTCTCGTTTCGGACAATCGACTCTATTTCCCTTGGAGCGTTCGGCAGGGCAGGGTCACGGCCAACACCGTATGAGCAACAAAGATGGTAATAAAGCACTCTTAGGGTCGCATTATGTCTATAGATATACGTTGTTCCCGCGTGGGTCGGACACCCTGATAGTATGTGTTCTAGGTACTCAGCGTGTGCATGACACGCTTTGCGCCTATCACTGGGAACTTCTTGACATAAAATGCGCTCACGGTATGCTAAGGTGGAAATGACACCGTCCTGGCATGCGAAAATAAAACCCTCTGTACCTTAATTAAGCCCTGATGATTTGAGGAAAGCAAAAGTTTGCTCCTTCGACAAGGACTGTTTTTCTACATTTCTGTAAAAGTTCCCGTGCATTTTCCTGTCGAGTAGCTCTTGGTGAAAATTTAGAACCTCGGCTTTCTTCACTTTGGTTTTTAGAAGTGAAGCATCTAGATGAAGTAATGCACAAAACCACCGGTTTTGCTAGGGTTAGTCGAAACAAGATATATTTGTCGTCCGAGAGAGACGCCTCATCGAAGGTTCTCCAGCCCACTACCTTGCTCCTCAGTACATCCGATGATAGAGTCAAATCAAACACCTCACTCCTGTTTTTGGGAGGCGGGGTTTTCTCGGCATCGCCGGGGAAATAAGCCGAGGTAATGAACACCTTAAGCCTCTCTCCACTACTGACCCTGAGTCTCATCTTGATAACGGTAAGATCTCTGGAGCAGCACTTGTGCACCAAGATCGCATCCACACACTTGACGGCTATGCATGCCCCTGGCGGTTTTTGGCGCGGCCCTTATATGGGTAATTGTCAAATTGAAGGCAAACTTGAAGTCCCAGTAATATAACATTAACTCAGAAACTCGTACTCATTTTTTTTTAAATATAATGAATACTTATTATCATCTTCTACAAAATGGTCAGTTCTTTTTTTTCATTTCTGTTCCTATTTGCTTTAACTTAATATAAGAACACCCCAAACGTCATTACCGTACGGCGGCGTCTCAACCTCACTTTGCACAAGAATAAACTGATTTTCTCATTTTTCTAGACAGTAACCTGAAAAACTCTTAACGTATCAAGTTTGTAAACTTTAGATGAACATAAATTTAATCTATGCACATTTTCAGAGTCAAATAAATAATATTGTAACAAGCTTAAAGTCTGTTCCTCGATTTTTTCATTTCAGACGTCATCACGTAAAATATTGTAGTTATAGTTGAGTAGTAAATACATAAATATTAAGCGTATCGTTTAATTTATCTTGCAGTAGGTAGATTTATTATTACAGGTAAAAGCTGCTGAGATCTATGGGCACCATCTTTGGGAATTTATCAAATTTTAGGCACATTTTAGCACCTACAGTGGCTATCACATTATTATTAGGAATCAAATATTTCATAACGAAACAATGATCTTATCACATCTAAAAATTTTTAATCCAAAAGGGGCAGTTATGAAAATGAGAAATAATGATGACATTCGTACATGAAATACGGAAAGTGTATTTGAGGTTAGGAGATTGATGAAAGAGAGAGAGCGAGGTTTTAAAAAGTTCAAAAGTGAATAATGTAAACATGCCATTTAGGAAAAACGAAATATTGAACTATTGTAGATATTTTTTTCGAATATAAAAGAGGTGACGTAATACATTAAGAGTCTAGTTGTTACTATTGTTTTTTATTTTAATAAATACGTTTTAAATTATAAAAAAATTAAAGGTTCAAGACATTGACTGAAACTATTTACATGATTTATCATGCAGTCTTTCAAATGGATTAAAATCGATTTATTACACCATGTCACATGCTAGCCAAGTAACTGAGTAATAAATTATGCTTCCATTTTTATTAAAATTGAAAATATGAACTCATGAAAATTCAAAAGGTGTAAGGAAAACTACATTAAATTATTAATTTTCTAAAATTTTTATATTAGAATCTCAGCACCTTTTGGCTGTAATAACAAATCTACCTACCTGTTCTGTAATATAATTTCCAACACATCTCTTCCCTTCTAATTGACTTATTTAGCTCACTTCTTGAGATCTGTATATTTATAAATAGAGGTTAGGAAACAGTGAAAAAACCGGTCTAGCTAATCCACGCACATGCGCATATAAGCAGTCGTACGCTCTTCTATTCTACCATACGGTAATGATGCGAGAAAAATTATGAAGTTTAGCCTTTTTCAATATTTATAAAAAAATGACAGATTTTAATCATAAAAAGTCACCTACTTATGAAAGAAAACACCGTTGAGTAAGTAACAGAATGGTTTTTATAAATTTTTTCACTCCGAAACTGTTTTTTAACGCATGTACGGGAATGGTGTTTTTGTTGTAAAAATGCACTCTTCAGTTTTACTATCAGATTCACAAAAAAAGCGTTAGTATTTCAAGCTCAATTTTATAGAATCTTGTATTGAACGATACGCTTACACTGATAGAAATGGTGACGCTGATTTAACCATACGATCGTAGGCTAAAATATAACGAGTATATTTATAATATAGTATGTGTGATTCAATCACAAAGAGTATGAAATGCACTTATTGAAATATGGTAAATACAACTTATTTATATTTGTGGCGCAAAGCTGTAATATATGTGTTGCTATTATATGAAATGTGTAATTCTATAAGCATTTACCTGATTCAACTATCTTTAAAATGTTTACGTTTAGCAATACCCTTTGTATGACTGATTTGCCCGACTCGGTTTGTTTTGTTTACAACAGGCGCATCTCACTCGCGCCCCTTTCGAATTTAAAATTTTTAGATATGATAAGATAAATTTCCGTTATAAAATATTTAATTCCTAATAATAATGTGATAGCCACTGTAGGTGCTAAAATGTGCCTAAAATTTGACAATCACCCATAGATGGTGCCACATCCTGACAAGCGACTAATCCTTTCCCTGTATAACCAGGGTTCTTGTATTGGGGCAATTCCTGCCTGCAGAACTGACATGCACCTGCATAGAAACGCCGAGGCGCCTTTGCGGTGGTGCAGATTAATCTGCATCATGGGGATTCCCGTCTTAGCCGTTGCAAGGCTAATTCAGGACCCCCAGATAGGGTCGGGAATCCAGAGCCGCAAGGGCTCCAGAAGTTCACACCGCTTGTGGTGGACTGCCCCTGAGGTGCTATCCACCACTGGCGGTTGATTAGAAGACCCTCTTCTAATCAACTGTTTTTGTTTTGTTTTATTGTTCGTTTTCCACTCATTTGTCCTACGAGAAGCTAGGGAAACTAGAGAAACCCACTACAGAGCCCTGCTTGCCTGACAGAGCCTACATCTCGCAAGTTCCTTGGCATATTTTTGGTATGCGGGTATGACTTTGATATCACGAACCAGCGTTAGTTTTGGACCTCCTAAAGCACCAATCACAAAGGCAATCACAAAGGCAATTAGTCGTTTCAGCTCCATTCTGAGGACTTGATACATGTCCTGCTTTTTTTTCTCCTTGGCAGTTATGTTGTAGTCGGCCGAAGCCGAGATTTCGATCACGAATATAGTTCTTTTCTCGAATTCTTAAAGAACAATGTCAGGCCTCGAGTGTGCAACTGAGACTAAGGCGAAAAAGATGGTAGTAGAGCACTCTTAGGGCCGAATTATGTCTGTACAGATATGTCGTACTCGTGTGAGTAGGATACCCAGATAGTATGTGTTTTAGCTAATCCAGGTGTGCATGACACGCTCTGCACCTATCGCTGGGAACTTATTGACGTAAAATGCGGTCACGGTATACTGAGGTGGAAATGGAGTCATGCTAGCATGCGAAAAAACCCTCTGTACATGAAATAGGTCCTGATGATCTGAGGACAGAAAAAGTTTGCTCCTTCGACAAGAACCTAATCTATATGAAGTAATGCATTTTCCTCATTTCTGATCATCATCTCGTATTTTCAGAAAATTTGTTCGAGAGGGTCCCTGACCTTTGCAACGATGTAAGCTGTACTAAGAACAATTTGGTTATGAAGACATTGGAGATTCCTCACGTATTATCTCTCAGGAGGTGCCTGCGAAACGTGCTGAAGATATGGGTCTTTCTTTCTTGAAAGAAGATACTGATAATATCATCCGCTTCAAGGAGTTTTGGGACAACTTCATAAAATCTGAGGAGGAATGTCCATCCATCACTTACGAAGAGGTGAAAAAAGCACTTAGAGGCACGAAGAACTTTTGCGCTGCTGGACCAGATTGTATCAAAAACTTCTGGTGGAAGAAGTTCACTTTTACACACCAACATTTGCCCCTTTGCTTTTTTGCATAACACTTCTGCCTCTATCTCTCGCACTATGAAATTCTTTAGGATACCTCTGTGGCGACACTAATCAGCGTGAGCATAAGGTCACTCATGTATTTTATATAGATAACCTGAAGATCTATGCTTCTGGTGAAAGCAAACTTCAATCTGCTATAAATATCGTCAGGAACTACACAGGAGAGATTGGTTATACTTGGTAATACTGGAGGGACCTATACATACCTAGACGTGCCTCGGAGTTGCATTCAGGACGTAAAATCAGTGAAGGAGTCTCTGCGAGGCAGATACAAGCATCTTCTTCGACAGATTTGGTCTTCCAATCTGTCGGCGTTGAACAAGGTATCTGTGACTAACATGCTTGCCGTCCC
This sequence comes from Andricus curvator, assembly GCA_932195095.1. Classification (NCBI taxonomy): domain Eukaryota; kingdom Metazoa; phylum Arthropoda; class Insecta; order Hymenoptera; family Cynipidae; genus Andricus; species Andricus curvator. The sequence continues at coordinate 219,068 of CAKNYM010052874.1, forward strand.
GGTTCTACTCTACTCGTTTGGGGTGGTTCAATGGACGAAGAACGAGTTCAAGGTCCATGATATCACCACACGTAAGCTCATACATATGCATAAAAGCTTGCATATCAATTCGTCAGTTCGAATGGCAGAGATTCTCTCCTAAAAATGGTCAGGAACCACGAGATGATTGGCGAAGGAGCGTTAATATACAAAGCCGCGGAGCAAGCGACCAAGAACCTTGGCCTGAATTTTAACATCAGGAGTAAAGGCAGTGCATTAGTCCATCTAGATGGTTCACTTCTAAAAGCCGAAGTAGAGAAAGCAGAGGTTAAAAAATTTCACCAAGAGCTACTCGAAAAGAGTGGCCTCGGTGGCTCAGACGATAGCGCGTCAGGCTTCCGTGCAGGTGGACTGGGGTTCGATCCCTGAGCCGGTACCAATGGAAATTTTTCTATGTACTTCTACCGGGGCTTCGGTGGTTCGGAACCCACCTTAAACTGTAGCTCCCCTCAGAAAAAGCTGGTATCGTACCAAGGTGGGGCTCCATGTCGAGGGGACTAGCCTTGGAGGTCGAAGCCGATTCTGTGAAGACTCGAAAATGAGTCAGCGTTCTTCTTGCGTTTCGGGACTGACGGAATGCAAACTTTCTGACCCTGTTGTAGGCCTAAACATTGGTTCTTTCCCAATTTTCGCGTTGAAATCTCCCAATACTATTTTTGCGTCAAACGTTGAGAAGTTGTCAAAAACCTGTTCGATTGTTTCGTAAAAAAGATCTTTAGTGTCTTCGTCTTTGTCCTCGATGGGGAAGTGCACGTTGATTAACACCTGTTTGCTGAAATAACCCTTTAGTAAAATGTATGATAACCGATCGTTAATGAATTGCATGTCGATAACCGCTTGCGAAATTCGTTTATCAATAAGAAAACCGGTCCACAGTGTGCGTCCCTTAGCTCCCCCATAGTGAAAAGTATAGTTAACCTTAGAAATTGACGCATAAACGCCCGGCTAGCAGGTTTCTTGAAGTGCTAATAAGTCAGTATCGTATGTCTTTGCTATCTCAATGAGTTCGCTAAATCCGCTAGTATTTAGACTACGGGCTTTCTGACTTTGACAAGGACCGTGTTTATAGATTTACCAGATTTATAGTTTTGGTTCGGCTAGTGTTTCTAGTTGGATACACGCTGCACCTCGGCTTGCCAGGACCCACCCATTGCGTATGAACGCGAATGGGTGAGTCCTCCCAAGCCATGGTTGGCGTGTATCTATTTTCTACCAGTGTGGGCTCACCACGCCCACGACTGGTTCCTATTGGCTGTCCGCTACTGCTTATTCTTGTATTCGCAGTTAACCTTATGGTCTGTTCAGCCTTACGGGCCGTTTCTCTATCCGCAAAACTGATAACAATTATTATATAATTTAGAACTTCAGTTCACTCGTATCTCGGAAACCAAAATTGAAATCTGTTTGCAAATCGCCCATATAAAATATATATGAGTATATAATTTATTATTCTCATAATTTTTGTCATCAGAAATTATATTTTTTAACGAAAACCTAACGGTTTGATTGTACGCGTATCATGCAGAAATATTATATATACACTGTAAACAATTTTTTGGGGAATTTTCCCCGAAACTGTTTTGACGCTAACCTCTACCCATTTGGAGGGATTTTCCGAAAGTTTAATAGGAAAATTCCCTAAACATTCTTGTGTTATATTAACCAAAAAGTGGTAAATTTTCCCCAAGATTTTGATGGTGAATATTCCCTATGATGTCGTGTGATGACTTGAAATTCCCCAAAATTTGTGGAATATTATTATAAAAAGCAAGGGTCAGCTCGACCGTAGCAATGAAAGAACCTCGCCTTGAGCCTGAAGGAACCGCCTTGTTGTTCATGGTAGCCTCTGCGCCAGGTACGTATGCTTCGCTTCGCGTCGACTGCTCTCTTGAACACTCAACGCGTAATTTCTGTTACGAGAGAGGCGGCACGTCACGCCCTGGCGGATTTTCTCCTGAACTACCAGCTCAGAGCAGCATGATTTAAAAATTAAGACAAGAAATATCTTCCTGAACATATGGTAATACTACAAGAATTTTTACAAAATTTACCTGATCCACGTCGAAAATGAAACATTATTTTTGCAACGATTCCCTACAATCAGTAGAAAGCAGTAAATTCCCCAAATTGTAAATATATTATCAAGTTTTTGTATAAATTACCATATGTGAAGGAAAATTTCCCCAAAAATTGTAGGCATTATCTATAGTTATCGTTTTTTTTTTCTATTTCAGATAGTAGGTGCTATTAAATACCAATATTTCGTAGTATTATTAATTTTTTATTTTTATCTAAAAATTGCGAAAGGCAACAAAGTGATAGCACTCGTGGCGCGCCTACTTGTTTCTAGTCCTCTAATAAAAATCGGTATACTATTTTCTACAGGATTACGGGCTGAACCATTCGTGCTAAGTTCTCTCGGTGATGCCCATCGCTATCCTAAGGGTCAAATAGTGATATATGGCAGAGAACCTTGTTTAATCGTAGCTGAGACAGAAGGTGCAGGCGTTAGACCACTGAGTGGAGTCCTGCTGGCTGTTTACAAAAGGATGAGGCGCCGACACCTCACCAACCCAAGTAAAAGTTCTAACAATAAATCTGAGCACTATAATAACTTAGAATAATGAATTTTCTAAATAACTCAATTTTTATAAACAAATGGTATACATAATTACAAAAACCTGAGATTAGTATACACAGGAAACTTTTTTTTTACTATAACTGCTGTGATTCGATATTTGGGGGTTGAACTAGCGGCGGATAGTATTGGACCACTTAACCCCATGACTTATTGAAAATTATTCTTGACTTTAAAAGATGAAAGAGCTGGCCAAAATATAGGGAGCTAAAAAGATTTCCAAAAAAGATTTGAAAAGCTAATTGTATTTTGAGTTGAATGAGCCCTAGTTAAATTAATTTGCGCTTGTGGGTATTAAATTATGAGGTGAGAAACCCAAAAATAAAATTCCAATTTTTAAGGAATTTTAACTCTTGGTAGGAGATAGAAACATCAATTAATTATTATTATACCATTGAGCCACTTTCTTTTCGGGGTAAGCATGACCCCGAGTCGAATTAAGGGATTAATTTTCCTCGCTCCTGCCAAAAGTTTAAGTTAAAGTACAGAATTCCTTAAAACTTGGAACTTAATTTTATCCTTCTCACGTGATAATTCAGTAATCCCAAGACCAAATTACTAATTTTTGATAGGTCGTCTGGTCATTGTTTCAATACTATCCTTCAGTAGCGTATCTTGAATAACAAATCTATAAGTGAATAATTTGCATTGTCATAAACAAACTGTACAGGCAAATATTAAAAATGCATGTATTGCAAGAATTTAAAAAAATTTGCAAAAATTGCAACATTATTCTTTTATGAAAAAGCAATGATTGATTTATGCTATTTTTCGTCACTTTGTAAAACTTTCATAACAAATTGCCTGGCGTAATTATTTGTGAATGGAGCAAATGTTTTTTGTTAAAATAGGCAAAAACGGTTTTCAGAAATTATTAATTTCATTATAGAAAGGGGCATTAGTTCGAATTTTATTCATGGCTTTCAAATTTTTGTTTTCATTTTGGAGCTTTCAGGGTTCAAAAATGAAAGGTATGCAACCCATGAGGAAATTTCAAATGTCTGAAATAATTATTCTAAAGTGAAAATTTGGAATTAGAATTGTTTTTAACTGATCATTTACAAACTCGAAACAACATATATTGAATAACATTCTATTTAAAATGCTTTAACTTGTACAGTATAAAATTAGGAGTTTTAAATATTGAGGAATATAAAATTGTATTGCATAATTGCATAATTAAATTTTTGTTCACTAAGTGTCCTATAAGTGAAAAAATTACAGAAATGATAATAAATTTATCATTAGTGGCTCTTAAGTAGTAAAAAGGGCTCATTAGCAAATTTGAAGAGTTCTGAAATTTTGAAATCGAAGTTACTTAAATTTCAAAACTCTAAACTTTAGGGCAGATCCAAAATTGAACGATACAGAAAATTCTTTAAAAGTAGACTGAATTTACAATTCAGATATATAATTGTTCAACTTGCGATTCGCAAACCTTCAATTTATCAACTCATCAAATGAAATTTTTGATGTTTTAAGGATTCTTGATTAAAATTAGTAAGTTAGTCAATTTTCAATTACAAACTTTGAAATTTGAAACTTCCTAATTATGCAGTTTCAATTTATTTATTCGAATACTAAAAACTGTACAAATATTGGAGATTAACTTTGAAATTTTCTAATTGCGAAGTTTTTAATATATAATTGCTCAAAGTTCAAGAATTTGCATTGAGAATTATTAAATTAGTAAATCTTGAGCACTTCATTCAGAATTGTTATTCATACTTGGAGACTTATGCAATTTATAAAGCTTGAATTACAATTATTTCAATTTGTATCATTTATAAATATAAATAATTGTTTAACTATTACGGATTTCTATTCGGAAATACAATTTGAAAAAAAAGAATAAATATCAAGACCGATTCCATTTCAAATCAGGCAGGTTCTACATTTGAAGTCGCAGAATCTCTCGCGGAAAAATTATGTGCTTTTTTAGAGGAAATTAGGCAATACGTATTTTTGCGATTTGTGAAAAAAAAATTTTACGAAGTTATGTGTATTTGAATTTTTTGCCAATTTTTTTTATTTGTACTATCATGAGCAAAATACCTTGTGAGTTTTATGCTTGCTAAATAACTGTTGAGGCCAGGAGAATTTTTTTTCATAAAATCGTATTTTCATTTTTCTTGCAAACAACAACAGATACGAAAAAATGTGAAGGAAATAATTGGCACAGTTAAAAACGTTCTACAAAAAGTTCTCTTACTCATTTATGATATCTTGTACCATTTCCGAGAAAAATAAAAAAATTCAGTATTTCTTTCGGAAACTACAGTTGCAGCGGAGCAGGCAATTCTTTTCACTGTACAAATCTGTTATTAACTCTATTATAAATTGTTTTTCTGTGCACAATTTCGAAATCAGGACACACCTGTCGTTTGGAATTCAAATTTATTCTTCGAGTTTTGCCTATTGTTGTGAAGGAACTTTTTGTAGAACTTTTTTAGCTATGCCAATTATTTCCTTCATATTTTTTCGTATCTGTTGTTCACAAGAAAAATGCGAAAATTCGATTTTATGAAAAAAAATTCTCCTGGCTAGAAAAGTTGTTTAGCCCGCATAAAACTCACAAGGTATTTTCCTTATGATAGTACAAATTAGTTATATAAGTTATATAAGTTTAAAGAAAAAATTGGGATTTTTTTTTAAAACAAAGCAAAAAATTCAAATACGCATAACTTCGTGAATTTTTTTTTTTCACAAATCGCAAAAATACGTATTGCCTAGATTCCTCTAAAAAACAACATAATTTTCCCCCGAGGGATTCTGCGACTTCTAGTGTAGAACCTGCCCGATTTGAAATGGATTCGGTCTCAAGAGACTCGAAAATGAGAATATATAAATTGAAACATTCAAAATTATAAACGTATTGATCTAATTAAAGTGAAAAAAAATATAATTTTTTTGACCTGTAAAAATATTAGAATTGTGTACTCCTTAATATGCAGTATTTACATAAATACCAATTGTAAATCTGAATAATTTTTTTTTCAATTGGCAGGGGGGTACATTTACTGTAGCATAAGACAACCTGTACGGATTGTAGGAAAATTATTTTTACCGTACATAACTTCTTTGAAATAAGAAAACATTTCTGGGAATCAGAAAAAAGATCAAAATTTCATTTCTTGTTAAATTATTAGTAGACTCACAACTTAGTACACTTTCGTAGTTCTGAGTGAAGAAATTTTGTATCGTTAAAATAACTAGTGAGTATATTTTTCTACAGGAGACTATCGAATACATCCAGCCCCATATGCGCCTTGGGATTTACTTCTTCGCCCAAACGGTGCTGGTTTTGAACAAGTTGGAGAAAGCTTTACAGAAGGCTCGATGCTTTCAACAGAACCTCATACCTTTGGTAATTTCAAAAATAAAATATATCGTTTTTAAAAATGTTAGAGAACTCTGCCTATAACGAATACTTTTTTCATAAGTATCGAGTGTTTTACTCAGTTGTATCACAAATAACTATTTCAAACGTAGTAAAGTACCTGGTAGTTCTGATCTAATAATTTTTTTAATTCTTCAACTTAAATAATTACTATATTTTTCTTACATAATCAGGTAAACCAACTGGACCACTAGCCGGAGATTTTTTGTTTCGTCGCACACAACCTTATATACAAAACCGACAAGATAATGAATGGACGAATTATGCCACATACCTGAGTGGTATATGGATCCAAAAGGATCTGCTTTCTGATGATGAAGGTAATGTAGAAACTAAAATACAATCTAAAACTAAGATATCACAGATATGCGCCTAAAGTGTCCAGATTTTTTTGATGAAGATTACATTGAGGCTCTGAAAAATACTCTTAGTTTTCATCCCTAGTGTAGAAGAAATTACTTAGTAGTTTTTAATTACGTACCTCTTGATGCTCAGAATAATTATATTTTAAATTTTTTCTTACAGAATAGGAGCAGGAGCAGCCCCATCATTGAATGTTAGGTTAAAATCTTCACAATAATTAGTATGAATAATCTAATCTGCCATAGACATAAATATCTGGTTTGTATTAAGTCTCTTATGAGTCAAATAGTTTGTAAGATATTTGGCTCCACCTGGGGGTTTTCTCCACAAGTAGGTTTTTCCGGCCGGGTTGCACTGAAACACAATTGTATGGAGGTGCAGGCAAATGCGGGAGCTTGTAAAATTGAAGCCGTATAATAAATTGTATTTCTTGTATTTTTAAGTTGACTCATTTTGGAATCCTTCCCCTCGTCTGGCTCCAAGTTCATTCGACCGCCGATGTAACAATATTTCGTCCTAGGTTTGTCTTCAACAAGTTGAAGTCTAGTTCCATCTCATAAACCGGACTTCATAACGTTACATATTTGTAAAATTTTTAGTGTTTGGAAAATTGAATTAAAACCTACATAGTTAAAAAGCATCAAATGTACAATTCTACATTTCAAATTAAAACGTCCAATTCAAACATTGTCTTCTTTCAAAGGAAGTTCAGAATTGTTCAATTCTGGGTCTGACCTATTTGAAATTGGAAACTGAATTGTGAAAACTTTGAGGCTGCGAATTCCGAGTGGGTATTCACTTGCGTATTATTCCGTATACTTTTCGCGTAATAATCGCGTAACAATGCGTAATAATGTGTATTTATACGTAATAATGTGTGATATTGCGTAATAACGCAAATATTGCGCATAATAATTTTTTTTTTCATACTCGATTCTCTCTACTGTATCCCCTTCAGAAGATATTACAAAAATTACCATTAGCGAATATAATTATAATTTTATAAATATTAAAATTACAGAATTGAATATTTTTCTATGAAAAACACAATCTCTGAGTGACAGAACGAAATGACAAACAATAATGCAGTCAATTTGTTCGGGAACTAGCACTTAGATCAAAATTTACCTTGAGCGACCACTGAATATATATTTTCTTTTCCAATTTTTGAAAAAATCAGGTGTGATCTTGAAAGAAATAATTTAATATTTTGGGGACATAGCATACCTTAATCCTGAGCAAAAATGAATTTTTTAATTCTCATATTACGCTATGCCCGGAATCGATTCGCTACATCAACTAAAACACATTTATAATAATATTTAAATATGTATTAATATGATGTTGATCACGCATTATTTTCGACCGATAAACTTGTGGCAGACGATTTTCAATTCTCTTTCATAATCAAAGACAGGCGAAGAAGATATTTCAAATAAAATCACTTGTTTCTATAAATATTAGATTGAGGTTATAAAACGCTGATCGACGCCACCTGACGCTAGCTTGCTAAAGCCTCGTGAATAGAAAGGAACCATGCAGATCCGTGTGCGTTCAATCGTGTTCTCTTGTGCATTCTGCCTTGTGCTTATTCTAAATTCAAAAGTGTGTGCTTCTCGCTTTACAGGAGGCTCGATTGAAGAGGCGGTCCAACACAGGAATTCCATAAGAGTGGTTCCACTTTGCATTTGAATAAGAATTACAATTTTTCAGATATAGGAATAATATTTTTCATTGTTAAAGAGCAAATTATGAACTGTAGATGGGTACAAAAAACTAAACATATATATTATTTCCGCATCAGATCCCTTCCTTGCGGACGGTCACACATGGTTGAACTTTGAACCTCAGTTTGACAGTTGCGGGACATCATTATTGGCCGATACTTCTGTCTCACTGATGCAGTTACTGGCCGTGAGTGTAAGTCGCTTCTCCGCAATCACGAAACAGTGACAAAGGCTATGAATGGCTGTCTCATAATCCCTTCCGCATAGACGACAGAGAGGACTTTTTGCAAGCCCTATCTTATGTCTGTGATATCCGAGGTTTCCATGCCCTATATAAATTTCTCTTAGGATTCATTCTGATGTTCCTCGGCCAGTCAACTGTTGATTTCCTCAGGGCCTAACCAACTAGAAATTCCAACAACTGGATCGGGTCCAGTAAAGTTTCCTCTTGCTGCTAATTTTGCTAGCATGTCCGATATCTCATTACCTTCGATGCTGCTGGGTCCAGGAATCCAAAGTTGCCATACTACTGTGCCTTATAGGTGCACTGGAGCATGGCCATAATATCAGACTGTAGAACTGTGGAGTAGGATCAGAATTGTGAAGCCCACTCCACTAATTGTACGATATACACCAGCCTCAGTGACGCCTCTTAGAATCAGTCCCCTGATTTTTACCAGTCGAGACTTCACAGTGGACAATTCAACCCTGATCCACCAGAGCAGCACCGCATATGTTAGCCTGGGTCGCAGGATCGCAGTGTAGATCCACATTAATGTCTCCGGCTTCAAGCCCCAGCTTTTCCCTATGGCTGTCCTATAGAGCCATAGAGTTGCTAATAGCTTTTTGCCCTTGTTTTCCAGGTGCTCGTTCCATGACAGCTTCTTATCTAGAATGATTCCTAGATATTTAGCTCGTTCTTTGATTTCCAGTTGCACCAAGAATCCAATTTCCCTTTGCTTGCTGCATTACTCCGAAGACCACATCCAGATGCTGGCCGTGCATGATAACCAATATATCGTCCGCGGTGCCTATAACGTGGAAGCCCTGACTCGTGAGCAGATGAAGCAGTTTATCCACTAACAAGCACCACAGCAGGGGCATCAGTACGCTTTCCTGTGGAGATCCCCAGTCAACGGTGCCACATAATGTGGTATCACCCTTCGTCGTTGTTAGGTTCCTGTTGGCCAACATGTGGCAGGTCCATTTCACGACTGCTATAGGCACACCATGTGCAATCATAGACGCCCTAATCACCTCTCTGGAGGTGTAGTTGAAGGCTCCTTCGATATCCATAAAGGTTCCAATTGCAAAACCTTCCTGCTTTAGTTGTCCTTCGATTAGGTTACTGATCCGCATAGGGCAGTCTCGGTCGAGTGACCAGCCTGATAGGCGTGTTGCTCCTTCTGAAGTGGCCTACCTGACAAGAACTTGTCGCGAGAATCCTTGGATGAAGTATAACCGGTCATGTCTGCTTTCGCAATGGAGACTACTCTTGTACCTCTCAATGCCGTTGGGACATATTCCAGAGTCAGACTAGCCCTAGAAAGTCTCACGAGCGGTCCTATGATGATCTCTGCCGTCTTCTGTAAGAGGACCGGATATGTGCCATCCGAAACAGAAGACTTGTAAGGACTGACAGACTTCAGGGTCCACCTGACCTTCGAGGGAGTAACAATCTCGTTGGCTAGCTGCCGTTCCGGACCCAGTTGGGCCACATGCGGCTTTGGTTGCCTTGTAGGTGTCGCTCCCTTTCCTCCAGACCTGATGAAGCCCGGAACATGTACCTTGATCAGGTGAGCCAAGGTCTCCTTGTCCGACGCTGAGTATCCTCCTTCGAGCAATTTTAGGGTGCTGAGAATAGCATCCGGGTTTCGAGAAAGCAGCTTTTCCAGTCTAGCTGCCTCAGCTCCTTTCTCGATGCCTGTGCAAAAGTTGGTGCAGCTTTCTTGCTTTGCCTTACGTATTGCACCCATGTATTCATCCCTCATCGTCGTGAATGAGGTCCATAGTTCATCCGTTTTGCCAGTACTGACACGACCAAACCTCTCTCTGGTTCCCCTGCGAAGCTTTTCTAGTTTCCCGTTCCACCAGTGTGTCTCCCCAGCCTTTCGGACTCTTGTGGGTCGACAATTACCTTCATAAGTAGATTTGATGTCTTTCGTGAAAATCTTGGGCACCATCTCTAAGGTGTCCACGTCTCTAATTGACCTGGACACCTGCGAGAGTTCACTCCTTAGTTCCGTTGAAAACTGTTCCAACTCCGTTCTTCTTAGCTTTCTGGCCCACTTAGGGCCCGCGGGTACAAAGGACTCCAACTCGAACTCTATATGTGCGTGATCTGAGAGGGTAGGATCGTCTGGGACTCTCCACTTCTTGGCATTGTCTCTAGAACGAGCGGTACAGAGAGTTATATCGGTCACTTCCTCCCTGCCCGAGTTACGATACGTCGGGGTACTCCCCGTGTCAAAAATATCTAAATCAGTAGTGATTGGCAGGTTGGTTTCGCTGTCATATGGAAAGTAGGCCGATTCCATGACTAGCTTCCCAATTCGTTTAAGATCTCTGGCTATCACCATCAGGTCTCTCGAACATAACTTTAGCAGTGGGACAACGTTGACTCCTTCTGCCAGTATGCAGGCTCTTGGCTTGGCCATTCTGGGGTCCCTGTAACAAAAACCAGCTCGCCTAATCCCCTTATGGTATTTTGAAATAATCAAGTTCCTGGATTAGCGAAATAAATGTATGTCTCGCAGCCATGCCCCTCTGCAGAACCGCAGAGGCGCCTTTGCTGTGATGCACGTTAATTTGGGTAATGGTTAGGCCAGGAGACAGCTCCTGATGTCCTTCGCCGGCAACCTTAAAGTTGACCTGTCCAAAGTGGTAGAAGGGCCTGTTGTTGAGGACCGCAAGATTTGTCGTCTGGGACTCAGGAATTTGCACAACATGGAGGTGCTTGATACCTGTCGCTGTCTTCAGTGGAGGATTGAATCCCTCCAACCGCCGAAGGACCACAGACAGGTCTTCCAGTTTGCCTAGAAACCACGCCGTAGCCGTCACCATCATCTGGAGCAATTCAACCCTACCTGCTTTTAGGTCTGCTCCTTGCGAGGGCCTAGTCTCAGCCGCCGTGTTATGTAGCCAAGCTTTAGCCGCTGAGTTCGCTGCGACGAAAACGAAGACCCCTCCCCTACAGAACGAGGTCTCGAATTTTGGCCATTGATCCGGGCACACTCTTTAGAGCGCCCTCCAGGCGGCCTCCCTGTAGAGCTCAAACTGCCCCGCAGTGAGCAGTGAGTCTTGGTAGCTCGTGTCCGCCACTTCATGGTCTTGTGCCTCTTCATGGGCTTAGCCTCACCTGGTGGGGTGTCTTCTGATCTTCTCCCTCTCTTTTGAGCCACGGTGCTGGTTGTCGGAGTTGTGGTTGCCAATGTTCCAGCCCTCGCAGCTGGTTTACTGGCCTGCTGCGCTTGCCTTCTCAGTTTCTTTTTTCAGGGAACTGTTGACACATTTGTTCTTTTTGAGGAACTCATTGGCCGCTCCCGTTTCCATAGCCACATTCAGGGGGACCGTTAATCCCTCAGCTCCCGGGGAGCTGGGGACACAGCGGCCACCTGAGTTTGGCTAGCTGGAGAGGTAGATTGGGAGGAAAGGGTTATGTTACACCCGTTCGATCCCAACCCCTCTCCCCCCTACGCCACCTTCCTTCCTCCTTTCTTCAAGTTTTTTTATTTTTAGTGTGTTCATTTTGATCCCACGAGCAGCTAGGGAGATAAAAGGTCCGCCTCTGCAGAGCCCCGCATGCAGGGGTAAGACTACTTACTCGGAGAGGTCGTCCGTTGTCCCCGAGAGGCCGTTAGGAAACCTCCATACCCCTAGGTGCCAAATTGCCACATGCACGATCACTCTACACTCATGGCTCAGAGGGGTGGCCACATTGAGTGAGACACTCAATGAATACCCGTTCGTAGGCCACCAAACCAACGGAGAGTTGTTTCTTGGTCATTCTGCGCGCCGTAAGTCACTGTCGTCTCGATGACAAAACTGGATATCGGTCCGGGAGGAACCTCGACCCAGGGATTCAGAAGGCCCGTGTTAGCTAGGCTCTTTCATCCTTCTACCATACTGCAATCATACATACCAGGAGCGCCTGTTCATAGGGATCCTTCCATCCATATTCATACATATGCAGGCCGAGGTCCGTTTGACCCTCTTGTTCCACACGCTTAAGCCTCCCCACCAACTGCAAGTCTCTTTCCCTGCAGACAATGACACATTGTTAAACTTTGAACTTCATTTCCTTAGTTTGACAGCTGCGGAACATGACGTATTATAACCTTAGACCGACGATATGATTCTGAAAATTGAATTCAGATATTCATTTTACAACATCAGGAATATTTTAAAAGTAATGTAATTGTAATAGAGGTATTCTAAAGATGCTAAAGAATCAATTTAACATATGCTACTTAATTGAAGAAAATTAAAATTCACTCTTTATGTAATTTAATATTGTGAACAAAATTAATTAGCAAATAATGCATCAATCAGTTCACAGCATGAAAAGAATTGAAGAATTATTTTCATTGAAACATTCAAATAGTTTTTACTTTAAGTATATTTTTCTCAAAATTCAAAATATTACTAACTTTTTAAACTAATTCCACAGAAAATGAAAATATATTTACATATAATTTTGAAAATTAAATTTAGGTAGTCATTTTAAAACATTATAAATATTTAATAAAATTATATAATTGGAATACAGGCACTTTAAATATAAATAAACTTTTATTATGCAATACTATCTTAGTGGTTGAGATAGGAGAGTTCTGGGGATAATCTCCTGGTAAAACAGTGACCGTTCAGTTACCGACAGTCGGTAATTGTACTGCCAGTAAGGTAGGGTCCTGACATGCTATATTGACTTCATTAATCATCTTTTTACAACATAGACCATGTATTATTAACCAAATTTGTAAAGAAAATGAGAGTTATTCCAAATCGTTAAATTCAAAATGATTATAGGGTAACGAAAAAAGAGCGTCTTTGTTTATGATTTGGGTGGGTAAGAAGATTGAAAATTGGTTTTCCAAATCGGACACAATTCCTTTACCATACTTTGTGCGAACTTTTCGAATGTTGGAAACGACATACTACTTTTTTGGGTTATGTCAGATAGCGATTTCGTAGGTAAGACCCCATCCATACGACCAACCTCATTGATCATTTTGAGATCCATCTTCTTCAACGACATTTTTCACCTTCACTGGATGACTAATTTTGCACTATGTTCTACGGTAGTGTTTTTTATGGGTTAAAAATAAAAATTTTCAAAAAAATGTCATGCACTTTATTTTTTTCACTTTATTCAACGAAATATGGTAAATAAATATAATGTCAGTCCATATCAATACTGAGAAAAAAAAATTTATTTTCACACATTTCGGGCATTGTACTCTTGTACAGCTTTTAGTAAGTTACTTGGGTAATGAGGGTGTGTGCTCGAAACTTTATATTTAGCCCAGGTCGTTTTAAAATCCGAATGGACAGATTCCATGGCTTTTTCACTGTAATATCCAAGGCCTTTCTCAACTTTACAACAAAAATCAGAGACATGGAAAAAACCGCGTGAACTTCAGGTTTAATTGAAATATCCAAATCACAGTAACTTCGCTCAAACTCAGATATACAATCTACGTATTTCGGGTTTAATGTTGAAGAAAAATAAGAATCAACGACGGATTGAAAGGCCTTAAAGCACCTTACATATTTTAAACAACCAATGCTACATATTCCACGTAATAAGCCGATTTTTTCTAACAGCATTTTGCAAGAATTACCTGCGAACGCTGGACTCCCATGTACAAAGTAGCGAGTAAGATTACACATCCTAGCCCATTGGAGACTCTCATCTTCAAATTCCATCAGCATGTGTTTATACATTTTGTTCACAACCCCGAGCATCAGATGTAGTTCTGGCAATGGAATTATTTCTAATATTTCTGTTCTAGCGTTTTCTGCGAAAATTCTAGAAGTATTTGTACAATTTTTATACTTCTTTGCAGATGATGTTTTACTTCCACTGTCTTGCCACGCAAAAAAATCTTACTTACAATTTCCAACAGTTCTGTATACCCCACACGTGTTTAATTCATCCTTTGATGCAGTACACCATGTGCCAGGAAAACTGCTTGCATGTGACCCTTTTAAATCCTTCAATTTTAAGAGTGACCACATCAATAGAACGTTTTCATATTTTTCTTGTGTATGTTCCACTATTCCAAGCGGTATTAATTTCTTGAAGCCAGAATCCTTAAACTTTTTTGCGACAATGCTTCCGGTATACTTCTGTCAACCTTCTACATTTGCAACTTATGATTCATCCAAAGATTGCATCGAAAGGCAAACTTTCAAAAAACCTCCGCCACTATCTATTCCGAATTTCAAATGCACTTCATCAACTTCCCTTTTTTCTTTAACAAACTGAAATAATCCTTTTACATCATTGCAAAACACTAAAGTTTCTGCAGTAGTTGCAGTATCGTTATTACATTCTCATTCTAATGAGAAGGTATTGGTTTTATGTAAAATTTGACATAGTCGGTTTTCATCAAATCTCCACGTTTTGAGACCCCCTGAGCCAGAAAAAACGGTTTTTACCAAGGTGTCTGTCTGTCTGTAGTCTGTCTGTCTGTCTGTCTGTCTGTAGCCACGATAACTTTCGAAAAAATGATCAGATTTGATTGAGCTTTGGCACACTTTTTTATGCCCGAAAAATAGAGAACGAGTTCGTTAACCAGCTATTTTGGATGAAAATTCAAAAAGTGAGCACATTTTGAAAATTTTTGAGACCACTTTTTTTGAAGATTTAAAAATTCTATGTATGGTTATTAGTAGTACGCAAAATGACGAACAAAATATTCTAATGACTTTTCGTGATAAAACAAAAATTACTGGAGTTATAGCATTTTCAAAATTCCAAAAAACAAACGAAAATGTACATTTTAAGCCGAAAAACGCACGATATGAAAAAAAGTCAAGAGGAGAAAAACGTTGCTTTTTGAAC
>CAKNYM010052874.1:248941-283902 GCA_932195095.1 Andricus curvator
AGGTATCAGAACTGTATACCTTGTTAATCTGTCTTGAATACTTAAAAATTGTTACATAGTTTTGTTTCTTGCAGAGGACCAAAAACATCTAACGCGATTTTTTCGTTAGGATTAGTAGGTGTATCTGGAATGATTGATTGTGCTTCATTAGTGATTCTTGTTGTCTCTTGCAATTGGCAAAAAGGGCATGCTTTTACGTATTTCTTAATTTCTTCATCCATATTCTTTCATTTACAAATTGCTCTTTCTTTTTGAATTGTATTTTTCTCTCCAAGGTGGTTAGCATGAGCTTCTTCAATGATGGTTTTCCTTTCTTCTCTAGTTAATTGTCTGGTTTTATTAAAACACATATGGAATCCTATTTCGGGGTAATAATTAGATAAGTATTGTAATATTTCCAAAAGAGTTTCTTTTTCTAATGGTGTGAAGGTTGGATCGCCAAAAATTAATCTTACTATTGTCAATCCTCCATCTCTAAATTCTGTTATAAATAATGCTAAATAATGTATCCCATTTTCCTCATTATAATCAGGCATGCCTGTTTTGTTCATTAATTTCCAAAGTTTTCCTTCAGCGTTTGGTTTAGTTTTAACTCTATTGTTCGTTATTGGGTTTCTTTCGATTCTAAAAATCCTTTATATAGTTGGCTATCTTCTTCTCCCTCTTCCTCTTCTACTTCTTCTTCTTCTGATGATGATGATGATGATTCCCTAATTGTTACTTTTTCTCTATCTCTTAATATTCTGTGTTCGGTAATCACAGGTTTTTTCAGTGGGGGTTCTTTACTATTACGTTCAGTATCAGAATCACTACTGTTTAATGGTACCGTGGTATCTGAATCATTAACTGTTTCTTGATCTGGAAGTGGGAACAGTCTTGAAAGAGAATCAGCTGCTTTGTTTTCCTTTCCTTTTACGTACACTATCTCGTACTAATATTCTTCGAGTCTTAATCTCCATCAAAGTAATCTACTACCAATCTTAATTTGTTACCTTTTTTAGGAACTACCCATGATGGTGAGTTGAATGGTGATTGTGAATGTCTTATTATTCCTTTATCCAATAGTTTTTGTGTTTCTTCTAAAGCAAATTCACTATGTTTTTCGGGCAATTTGTGTGATCTAAGGTTTATCACCTTACCTGCATTCAAGGTGATCTTATGCTCAGTTAGTGTTGTGCATGGTAGTGGGTCTGTGACTAAAATAAATATTCCATTGCATTTAACTATTACTTTTTTGATTTCGTCTCTGATTTGATTTTGAATGTGATCCAGTTTTGAAATTTTCAATAGTTCGATTAGTCTTTCCGGTCCTATTTTGTTTTCTTTTTTAGAATTAAAAATCTGATCCCTTGATTTAATAGCCATTATTTTTTCGTAATTTATAGTTTTAGGTACTTTTATGGATTTTATGTTATAATTAAATATTGGTAAAGTTATTTTATTATTTTTTATTCGGTATATACCATCCGATATTCCTTCTTGATTTTCTATCCAAACGTCTTGATTATTTTCTTCTTTTTTAATTTAACAAACTAAACTTTAGTATTGCGAGATATATTCTCCGTCATCATGTAATGGTAGTTTTTTATTTTCTTAAATTAAATAATTTGTAGTTAATGAGTATCTATTGAATTTATTGAGGAATGGTAAACCTATTATATCTTCCTCTGGTAAGGGAAAGTCATGATCGATTATATGGAAAAGGTGATTCTTTCCTAAGTAATTAAGATGTGTTGCACTGTTCGATTGATGTTTATCATTTCCCATTACGAAGTTTTTAATAAATCGATGCGTCGGTTGATTTAGTGGTAGAGCTGATTTCTTTATCAAATTAAGTGAAGATCCAGAATCTACTAAGAATCTGTATTTTCTCCCGTCAGCTCTTCTTCCTTGTATAGATTGCATCCCTCCAAATATTGCTGATATTCGGAATTCTCTTCATAATCTATCTGTTCTAAACAATTTTTCTCTTCTTGGTTCTCCGAAGAGTCTATATCTTTTGTCATTTTCAATTGAGTTTGAGGTGGTCGTTTGGGGTTTAGGTTATTCTGAAAATGTTGGGGTTTAGCATAGCATCGGGCCACGAAGTGTCCTATTTTTCCACATTTATGACATTTCATTTGTGATCGATCAACTAGTGGTGAATTTCGGTTTGGTGTCTTAAATGAGAATGATGTATTCGCCTGCTGTCTAGATATAGATGTTGACATTTTTGGTCGTGAGAGCTGTGGTATAGGTTTATTCATAATTGGTTTCATTATTTTATTTTTATTTTTCTCCTTAATCCATATTTCTGCCTCCAATGCTTCTTGTAAAGCTTCATTTAGATTTTCGGGTGTCGTCACGAAATTTCATCATTTTGATCTGCATAATTCTACTGAAGTGTTTACACTGAGATTTGATTTTAAAGCTGCATATAAATCCTCGAAATTGTTTAATTCGTACGTATCTAATTGCTCTTTTTGCATCACGTATAATTCTTTCAGTTGAAATGTAGTCCAAAAGCAAATAAGGGTTGTCACACTGAAGTCGTGCGCGTTTAATAGATTTAATAAAGTCTTTAATTCCTACATCGTCGTTCCCATTCAAAGTTTCTACAGTTCTTATGATGTCTTTAACCGGAATAAAATCAATACCACCTTGACCCTGCGCTCGGTTTTTTGTATTATGAGGTGTTCTAGTGGGTGGTGCGGTTGAAGGGTTGTCCAAATTATTGATTACGCGGAGTGGTTTAGGGTCGCGCGTCGTACGCCTCTCCTTTCTTTCTTCGCCCTCACTTTCGTCGCTCGTAATGTCAGGGTTTTCCGTTACTATCTCCCCTCTAAAACCTAAGAATTTCCCCATCTTCTGGATTTCCGTCATTCTCCTCTCATTCTTTCCAACTGAAACGTTCATATTCACTATAATCTTATTTAACGTAGATGCCATTCCATCCATTCTAGTTATCATCAATTTGAGCAATTCCTCGGTGGTCACGAGTGTAGGGGATTGGGATCTGTTAGGGGAGGATGCGCGGGACATATTTTCTTCTGTAAGGGAGGGGTTATTGATTTTTTCAATTATTTCTGTTGAGTCAGAGTCTGTATCACTAGTAAAGAATGTCGTATTCTCTCCATAATTTTTGAATTTCGGATTACCTAAATTTTCTTTCATCTAACTTTTGCCTAAAAATGTATCTCTTTGACTAATTTTTGCCTAACTTTTGCTGATTTTTCCTTTGATTTTCTTCTTGTTGATAACCGTGACAGGTTTTTTCCGTTCAAACAATGAGATTATCAGACAGGGCTAGTCCCACGTGCAAATAAACTCAGAGTAATTTTTTGTTTTTTGAAGGAACACAGAGGCCAGGTAGTACCACAAACGTGTGTACCGTCGCAAGCATGAGGATTAATAGTTTGAGTTACTAAATTTATAACATTCAAGAACGTTACAAATTAGCCAAAGCAATTCACCCGTATAATGTTTCTACCTTCAAATTATTCTTCTTCCCTTACAGTTTGCTGAGTCACGTTACCGCATCGAGTTGCTTCCTGGCCTGTTTGCGGGCCTCGTTCTTTTTAATTTTCTTCTTAGAATTTCTTATTTAATTGTTTTTCGTAGTATAAAACCATACTTAGTTCAGGCACTAGTGAAGAATAAATAATACTTTTCTTTTTAAAGTATCCTTAGTTCCTTTTTTCTAAGGTTCGTCTCGAAGATTGTCTTTATAGGATTTCTCCACTGTATCCGTGGATGCAGAAATCAGAAGAGCAATCCTGGCAGGATCGCCAAAAATGTTATGGGTCACAGGATCGCGCCGGATTTTTAACACTTTGGTATCAGATATAGTATAGTTTTATTGCAAATTTATTCAATGATCACACAAGTTTTGACAAAAAGCGCACGACTTACGTCGTGACGGGACAGGCGAGACGAGACTAGACTGACTGACCGACTCGAGAACCGACCCGAAGGGGCGCTTATATGGTAGCGTATCGATTAGAGTTTCCAGAACCTTCTACTAGTCATACAACCTACAAGTGGTACATGCGCAATTACAAGTGTACGTTGTATTGATTATTCTATATAAAGATTATGTAGGGAGTATTATTATTATATTGCTTATAAGCAGGGTACATAACAAGCTTTAAATTATTTTTTACACTTTTTGAAACTCGTATATTTTCTAAATATCTATTTAAATGATTCCGATTTTTCGAAGATTTTAAAATCTTTTTGAATTTTCTCCTAAAATTTGGTTTCAAAATAGCAAAGCAATAAACTTATTACTTGTGAATTTTATCCTACGTAAGAGAAGTTTACATTAATAATGTTGTATAAACGCGAAGCAGATAACCTCGAAATAAAAGGTCAAATCGTACAATCTCGCGTTTTAACACTAAAAACCCTAGGCTATTCCTTATCACTTAAATTCAGTGCAATATTCACTTAATGGACCAATAAGAAATGTTTTTTAATCATTTGAAATTTTCCCAAGAATCTCAAAAAAAAATTTTTTCCTTTCGTCACCTTTCAAAATGTTTGAAACGCTTCTCAATTTCGTTTAAATCTTCAAAGATCCAAATTTTGTTTAAAATCTTCTTTTAACTAGAAAAACTGTTCCACGTTTGGTTGCACATTTATCATCTGCAGTTGAAACTTCAACTACAGTATTGCAAATTTCTGTGCTGTCTTGAAACTTTGTCTTTTATGTGAGAATATTTAGATTCAAGCAATAATTGATTATGTTTTTAGAATTATTATTTTATTATTTAATTAATCGATGGTGCTAATATATTAAACAATATTTTGTAATATAATTTGTCGTTTTAAAAAATGCGAAATATTTAAATGGTTGCGTACTATGAAAGATGATACCTGGCAAAAACCTGGAATTGTCAGGGAATTCTTTCCCAGGATTTGGGTAGGCACCCTGAATAAGGAAAGTCGACAACTTTGAAAATATTGAAATATCGAGTTCTTTGGACTAAAATCAATTGGATCAAATCAATTTATTTAAATCTTTTGAATCTTTCGACCTCAAATAGAGACTGATATTTTTCCCTAAAGTCACTTTGGCCATTTACCAACCTCTTTTACAGTAACTAATTGGTTTTTTGGAAAAAGCTTTTTATCTTCTCTATTCGTGAACTTATCGTCTTTTGCAATTCTTTTTCAACAAAGTTTTCTTTAGCTACTTTCTTTTATATCCAAACCTATTTTATATGTATCATATTAAAATTTGAAATAAAAATATGATATACACAATATTGTATATGTGTCCCTCTTTAAATGATAATCTTTCTCTAAAAAATTAACGTGTATCGAAAATCTCGAAAGCATTGTTGTCTCTCAATGCCGATTGGGTAATTTAAAAAACTCTGAGGAAGGAATGTTGCCAAATTTGCACACAAAGTTGAGCAAACAATTTCACACTTGTCTGCATAATGAAAAATGACAAAAATTTAACATTTACGAATATAAAATTCCATTATCACTTTTTCAGTTGAAATAATTAATTTTAAACAAAGAAAAAAGAAATTTTCAACAAAAAAGTTGAATTTTCAACCAAACTGATAAACCTTTGATGAGAAAATGAATTTTTAACAAAGAGTGTAATAGTTGATAGTTTGACCAAAAAATATTTTATTTTTCAATGAAAAAACTGTGAATTATGACATCAATGGAATTTTTTTGATTAAAAAAAAAATCTTAAAAAAGAAGAGAAAAAATTTGTAATAAAATTGGTTACATTTTCAACCAGAAAAATGAGATTTTTACTAATTTGATGCATCTACAATAAAAAAAAAACTTTTAATCAAATACATAGTTGAACTTTCAAACCAGAAGATGAATTTTCTACGAAAAAGATTAATTTTCAAAGAAAAATAGAATAGTTCAATTTCAAGTAGGAAAAATACGTTTTTAACCTAAGAAAATAACTTTTCAACAAAACAGTTAAATTTTAAATCAACAGATGAATTTCTAACCAAAATATTGAATATCTATTGAAAATTTTCGACGAAAAATTAAATAGTTAAATTCTTAGTTACAAAAATTAATTTTCAATAAAAAAATTATTTTTCTACGAAAAAAACGATATTTTAACCAAAAGATTAATTTTTTGCTGAGAAACAATCAGTTTTAATAATATACTTAAATTTTTAACGAAAAATGTTAATTTTCTACCAAATAAAGACAAATTTTCAACAAAACAAATGAATTTTTATCTGAAAAAGACACATTCTGAACAAAGAATAAGTTTCTTTGATTTTCAGTTGGAGAAATTAGTTTTGAAGAAAATCAAAATAAATTTCAACGAAATAGTTAAATTTTCAACTGAACAATTGAATTTTCTACCAAACAATTAAATTTCTATCGACAACAAAGAGAAGAAATCAACAAATTCTTCAACTAAAATAATGAATTATCAAAGAAGAAGATACATTTTTTAACAAAGTAGTTCCACTTCCAACTAAGTATTTGAATTTTGAAGCAAAACATATTTTTCATTCGCTATTCACGATTGGTATAATAAATAATCAGATATATTAAAACATTTCCTGAAATGTAATTTTCGGTATACTGAAGAGGAAAGATTTTTATTTTCTTGAAATGTGACACAATTCCAAAGTTTAAAGACTGGTAAATACTATTTCGTTCTTGGCATTGAAAGCTAGATCCGAGGCCACTTATCTTATTAAGTATCATGTTAGATACGAAGTGTCTTGGCTCACCGACATTATTCTATAACTATTTCAACAAAAATTTTAAAAATATTCAATTCAAATAACTGGGACAGTGTGCGCGCTACGCACGTACTAATTACCCTTTCCTATTTTGTTAAAAATTAATTATTTTCTTTGATTATTCATAATTTTAGTTGACAAATCTTCTTTTTCTTTGTTAAAAATTTGAATATTTTTTAGGATACAAAAAAAAATTTGAACTGGAAATTAAACTATTCCATGTTTGGCTCAATATTTACTCCTCTTTAGTTGAAAATTCTATTTGATTGAAAATTTCTTTATTTTGTTGAAACATTGTCTTTTCTGGCAGAAAAATCATCTTCTTGGTGACTAAGTCACCTTTTTTGGCTGCAAATTCAACTATTAGGTTAAAAATTTCATTACAAATTGAAACATTTGGATGAAAATTGATGTATTTTATTTATAATTATTCTTTTCTGGTAAAAAATTAATCTTTTTGGTTGAAAATTAGTTTTTTTTACTCTTGAAAATTAAGTTTATTAACTTAAATTTATCTATTTTATTGAATTGAATTTTATTTTGTTGATAGAAAATTAAATTATATTAGTCCCTGTAACAAAGAGAAAATGGTTACACCTACAAATTTGTTCGTAACTGGACATGACTAACTATATTGGTAAATCCTTCTACCTACAGACAGTCGTTTTGAAAAACTAAAGTAGTTAGTCTACCTAATTAGATAGACACGGCAACTACTTGTGCCCCAACTAACAAAAATAGTTCTCACAACTAACTAATAGCACTACCATTATTTACTAACTAAATAGTTGTCCCAACAATTTTATTAGTTGTCCCAACTAATCTTTTTTTCAGTGATATTGTTGATATGCTGATTTAGTTTCAGATGATAATCTGATCTGAAAACTATTTCAAATCCAGGTATATGAACGATGTCTGTTTCGTGTAATCGAGTTTCAGAAAATATTAATACATCAGCCTGATTAACCCATGGATTACGCAAAACATGTTTTATCTTTATTTTTAAAGAACAAACGTTTTGATGCATTATTTTTAATTCGTGGCCAGGAATTGTAATATCATATGATAATTTAAGTTTATTTTCATTTCTTAATCTATCTAATACCTTCTCAAAAACAAGGTTTTTTGACAAATTCTTCATAACCAGGACCATTTCCGAAAATAATCGAAGTGATTTCCTCTCCGATTTTTTGAGGTGGTGAAAAATCATCATATTCTTTTTCAGATGTTAGAATGACTATCCTTTGCTTGCGCAACGAATAATTATTCTAACACCCCCTGGAAAACAATCACGTCGTCAGATTCGCTTCTATAAAGTACCCCTAAATTCTATACAGCTGGAAGGATTCGGGGAATATTTATCCATCTTACTGTTCGGAAATGAAGAAAAATTCACAAATAATCAGTTTTATTGGCACTCTGATTTTTGAGGTGGTCTTTAGGCTATGAATTGTCATTTTATCAGCCTCCTGAATCCACACATGCAGTGGAACCAAATTCTGCAAAGCTGAAAAGTTTGGGTGAATATTTTGCCCTTCTCATCCTTCGGAAAAATGACAATTTTTTGGAAAAATTGAAGGTATTTTTCCTCTGATTTTCTGACTTGGTTTTCAGGCTATGAATTGTCATTGTGATACCCCCTCTCCCTCTCCCAGTACACATCCACGCAGTAAATCTAAATTATATGAACTGGAATAGTTCAAGAAATATTTTCCCTTATCATTTGGAAAAAGGACAATGTTTTGGACAAACCGGAGTTATTGCGCCTCTGATTTTTTTTTTGTAATCCTCAGGCTATGGATTGTCATTCTAGCGCCCCCCTGAACCCACACACACAGTAAAACTACATTTTATTGCTTTGAAAAGAAAGCATAATTTCTTCAGATATCAGAACAAATCGAAGATTTTTTCCTACGATTTTTTGATCGATTCTCTGGGCTAAGGTTCGACCGTTTATAGCGAAAAATATGAAAAAATGAATGAATTATTCAGTTCAGAACATTTATTTGTTAATAAATATATATTTCTGAACATATTTGGTGGCCGATATGTGGTCACCTTGTCCTCTTTGGCCATCTAGTCCTCCTTGACCTCCTCTTCCTCTTCCTCTAGTGAGCCAGGAATTTTTCGGGCTGAGGATGCGTATCAGCCTGAAAATTTCTTTCTTGCCTGCGCTTTCTGGATGTTCTTCGAGGAGCATCAATATTTTTGCATTGATATCATATAAATACACACGACATGCATTAATTAACATATACATATTTTAAAAATCTATATATACTATGTTTTTGTTACTTAACTTGTCCTTCTCTCAGATCCATTTTTGCTTCTGGAGTCTGTTGACAGCTTGCATGTGGTAAACATTTTATGCAGATGAGACTGCAGCTGGCGGGAAATTTGAAGAACTTTTCACCAAAACATCAAAAATTGAAGATAAACACTTGAATTTTCACTCTTCAGTAAAGCATTTTTTCATTAAATCGTCAGGTAATATGATACAGACAAAGCTACGAAAAGTAATAATTTTTCGACGAAATTCGAAAAAAGAGTTTTTTTAAATGAGCGTATCTCGAAACCTATTAGATAAAGATAGTTCGTTGTTTTTTTTTCTTAGAATTGTTTACACTATCTTTTTAATTTTAAACTATATTTTCACAACGCAATGGAAAAGTTCCATCCATGCAAATGTGAATTTCGATAATTTTTTTAAAACCCCTACAAATTTTCAGAGGTCATTCACGACACCGTCTAGAAGCTATTTCATAAAATAATCGCGTCTGGGAGTTCTTCGGAAAAAAAAACCAGTTGTCTGGACTATCAGATTACATGAATATCTACAGACACATATTTTATTAATTTAAAATTGAGGACATATGAATTTAGATAATTTTTTATTTTAATACTAAAAATTGTAAGGCTTTGAAAATTTGTGAGACATAAATAAATGTAAACATTTTTGAATGAATAATAAAGAAGAAAATTGTACCATATGGATTTTTTAAAACGAAAGTGGGTTGTTTATTGTTCTTTTCAAAATGGACCAGATAATTTGGATGTTTGATTCACACAGTAGAAATGCTGCAGGCATACTTTCAGAAAATGGAACCGCGTGTTCAATAGGGTTGTCAAGCGTTCAGTCCCTATTAGAAGTTCCTAAACAAACCATACCTAGTCAGCAGGGATCAAATAACATGTACATGCTAAAAGAAGTTGCAGTAACTTTGGCTGTACAACATCCACAAATTGAAGATGAATATCATGTGGAGAATTATCCTCAGTTGATGGATTATGAAGACGCCACAAATTTCACGAATGCGTGACCCGTTTTACATAACAGTTTCATAGACGAAAGAGACTTCATTTCATCACTTTATCCTCATCAACAGTTTGTTAACAAAGAACAAAGGAACTTGTTTCATATGCTGAAAATGAGGATTATTCCAAAAGTGCAGATGGAAATATTGAAGCCGGTGAAGCAGGAAATATTGAAGCTGGTGAAGCAGAAGAGGCTTCTGAAGGTCATGAAATAAACCTCAAAAGTAGTAGTGAGGAATATTTAAGTGAAATATATGATGTATCACCTGGATGGCGCAAATTCCAATAATGGCGAACGGTAGCTGGATGACAAGATCGTACAAAAAAGTATTTATATCACGGTCGGGAATGGCAGCAGCCGTATCTTTTTGTACAAAAAAGTTGTTTTGCATAAAACTAGAAATAAAAAATGTGGTCCTTGTGATTGGGCAGCAGCAAAAGGTACAGTTTCCAAACCACACGTCTGTCATAAAAGTTACGCACCTCATCTAAGTTCCAATAGTATGGAGAGTGACATTGTAGTGAATATGTTCAAAACTTCAGTGTCTACGCGAGATGTAATTTTTAATGTGTGAGTAGCAGTTAGTGACAGCAGTACATATAATAAAATTAAAAATGCTAGACCATATAAACACGGCGATGTAGAAGTAAAGAATGTTGTATGTGAGAACCATTCTCTATGGTGAACTTGTAACTCTATCGTTCACGTATCGGAAAACAAATGTCCATAACCTATACTCGGGAAAATTAGGAAAGCTGTGCGCAATCGTGGCGCGAGATTTTTAAGAGATGTTAGGAAAGCTAGAAATTACAGAGAAGGTCAGAGAAAAACCTGACAAAAAACAAAAGACAACTTGAAACGAGATATCCTCAATATTCCTGGTCATTTATTTGGCGAGCACAAGGAATGTGCATCACTTGGATATTTTTGCGACGGAGTACGAAAATCTGGCAAGAAAAATATCGTTCTGGAGTTGCGACAATTCGGAATATATGAGGAAATTAGGGAAGGGATGCATAGTCTCGATCGATATGTAGATAGTTTGGTGTACGGTGTAACAAGCAACAACGTTGAATGCTTGAACTCACTAATAGCCAAGCGAATAATATCCAAGCGGGTCAATTTCGGAAAGAGGAACGAATATGATGATCGAGGTGCTGCAGCAACAATACACTTCAATACACATAGAGTTGTCAGCAGATATTACGAATTTTGTAAGTGAGGAGCCATCACTGATTGTGAAGCAGATAAGGAATATAGACCTAAGTGCAAAAAGCTTGATATGGATTCCTATACTTATGAAGCAGAACTGAAGGGACTGTATGAAAGATTGGACAACTACATAGTTTGGGATGAAAGTGGCAACATGTTGTACCTCAACGGTTGAAGATATAAAACGTCCGAATGAAGGGCTCAATTTGCCAACATTCATTGTTTATGGGCGAGAACACGAAGCAACGGCTCGAAGAGAATTGGAAATAGATCCAAATATTAACGTTGAACATTCTAGTTGGTTTGTTCACAAGAATATTCGTGGATTAGGAGCAACACCAGACGGTCTCATTGATAAAAATGGAATTGTAGAAATCAAATACCCATATGGTGCTGCAGAGGGAAATCCAGAAGAAGCATATATGCGCAGAAAGCATATAATGTGTACAGCGTATTTAGGGATGCAAGAATGAAAAAAATTTCTGTGCACCACCCCCACTACTATCAAGTAGAAGGGCAGCTGGACATAGCAGACAGGGATTACTGCTTGTATATTTTGTGGACCAAAAAGGGCTATAGAATAGCGTAAGTGTGGAGAGATAGCACCTTTTGAAAGTGGAATACTTGGAACCTCTCCTTGTGAGATTTTATAAGGACTGCTTGTCAGCTGAATCAGTGGATAGCCTGTTAGAACAAAGTCTGCATATAAGGGAACCTTCTGACAGTAAATTAAGACACACAAAATAATCAATCAAAGAGAAAGAATTCAAGACTTCCCCGATAATAACAGGGAAAATTACATGCGCATTCTTGATAAGAGGCTCCATTTTGCATTATCTTTCTCCCAAGAATAAAAAGATAAAATATGTACCAAATCTCTCCAGCTCAATAGAACTTAGTAGTAATGCGTGAGTGGTTTCAGAACGGTGTTAGATTGACAACCCATGTCCTGAGGAACACCTAAAATAATCAGAGGCAATAACGTTGAATATTCTGAAAAATTGTTCTTTCTCCCAAGGATAAGAAGAGAAAATATTATCCGAATCTTTCCAGCTGTATAGAATTCAGTTACACGGCGTGGGTGGGTTGATGCGGGTTTTAGACCTGAATAAATCAGAGCAGCAATAACTTTGGTTTTTTCGAAAAAATTTCCTTTCTCCGATGTATGAGAAGAGAAAACATTCATTGAATCTGTCCTGAGCGACGAGCAACACCTACGCCAGGAGAGATGAAGATGGTGCCTTATGTTGAGGTAATTGTAAAATATATTTACTAAGGGACATGTGGGAGAAATAAATTTAGTATTATATTCACAGCCTAAGGACCACCTAAAAAAACCAGAGGAGCAATATCATCGACTTTTCCGACAAATTGTCATTTTTACGAAGGATAAGAAGGGAAAATTATTACCGAATCTTTCCAACTCTAGAAAATTTACCTTTTCTGTGTGGGTTGGCTCAAGAGGGTGTTAGAATTGCATTCCATAGCCGGAGAACAACCTCAAAAAGTCAAAGAAGCAATAACTTTGATTTTTCTTAATTAGTGTCATCTTTACGAAGTGTAAGAATGGAAGATATTCACTGAATATTTGCAACTCTAGAGAATTCAGTTTCACTGTATGGGTTTGTTGAGAGGGGTATTACACTGACAAGCAATAGCGTGAGAACCACCTCAAAAAATAAGAGGAACAGCAACTTTGATTTCTCCGAAGAACTCATTTTTCCGAAGGATAAGAATGGAAAAAATTCACCGAACCTTTCCATCTTTATAGACTTCAGTTCTACTGCGTGGGTGGGTTCTGGGTTTTTTTTTCATGACAAAAAATAGTCTGAAAACCACCTCAATGAATCAGAGGAGCAATAACAATTTTTGTTGTTGAAAAATTGTGATTTTTCCGTAGGATGTGAAGGGTAAATATTCACCGAATCTTTTCAGCTTTGCAGAATTTAGTTCTAGTTTATGGGTGGGTTGTGGGGGCTGTTAGAATAACCACTTATAGCCTGAGAAAAACTTTGAAAAATCAGAGAAGCAATAACTTTGATTTTTCCGAAAAATTCTCATTTTTTGGAAGTAAATGAAGGGGTAGTGTAAGATAATATAATATTCACCGAATGTTTCCAGCTCTATAGAATTTATTTCTATTGTGTAAGTGGGTAGAGGAGGGGGGAGTAGAACAACAACCCATAGCCTAAGGACCATTTCACAACGTCAAAAAATCAGAGAGGCAATAACTTTGAATATTCTCAGAAATCTGACAGCATGAGTGGGTTGAAGAGGGTGTTATGATAACTATTTCTTGCTCAGGCAATGGATAGTCATTCTAACACCCGTAAAAAATATGATCATTTTTGACCACCTCAAAAAATCAGAGTGGCAATAACTTTGAATATTTTTAGAAATCTGACAGCATGAGTGGGTTCAAGAGGGTGTTATGATAACTATTGCTTGCTCAGGCAATGGATAGTCATTCTAACACCCGAAAAAAATATGTTCATTTTTGACCACCTCACAAAATCGGAGAGGCAACCAGTTCGATTATTTTCGAAAATGTTCGGAATAATTGTTCTATTTTGAATATTGTGCCAGAAGTATATTCAAATCAATTTTAGATATCAATAGTGAGACTAGGCGGCGTTGTTGATATAGATTTAAAAAAAATTTTTTTCGGCTGCTTTGGAGATGCAAAGTATTTAAGAAATTTAACATATATATCGCAAGTGTTGACGATCCGCAGGGACGTTCCGCCTCAAATATGGATTCGAGCTTTCAAGAGGAAAGAAATTGCCCCCGATAATCATTACTTGCGCTAGCATTTGGAATTGATTTTTTCAGATGAATTTTCTAGGTTCCATTACCCCCTACATGATCCTTAAGCAATCAAGAAATTGTTAATATCAATATATTACTTTCTTTTCACAATTTTTATAAATATTTGTGTTCATTTTGCAATTAATAATTATTTCTATTTGCATATGCTGCCTTTTCTGAGGTCCCACGACTTGAAGAATCCCAGATCTTTGTACTGCTTCTTCACGTCATATCACGTCCCCTGAGACCCGGTTGGTGTTAACCAAAAGTGCAGGACCTGACAGATGCTGCTTTCTTGCATGATTTTAAGTGTTGTATTCGAGCCACCGTTTAACACTTCATGCAGATAGGTCAAACTTTCTGCAAATCGGCTTTCTTGCCTAACACGACTCGACAAAATTGTAGAACCGGCTTTTTTACAATTATTAAAAAATTATCTTTAATTATATTAACATTTAAAAAAAAACAATTTCTAGAAAGGGATGTATCTTTTCTTAAGATTCCAACGAGATAAAAAACTCATTTTCGATTTTTCGTGGATCCGGCTTTCTTAAGTATCACGGCAGTTATGCTCCGGCCCTTTTTTTTAGTCCCTTTTTGATATCATCCCCGCAATTGAGAAAAATTTCTCAAAATACTTTATTATTATATCGTCATTAGGCTGGTTAAAAAAATCGACTATTTTTTTTCAAAACCCCCACATTGGAACTTCCGGAAAGGTTGACCTGTTGAAAGCAGAGCTCTTAATATTAATATTTAGAGGTCGCTCATCGCGAATTTCTATTTCACTCCTCCAAAAGTTATTTAAGTTTAAAGTTGAACACATAATAAATTTATCGTTTTTTTTCTTAATTTTTGGAAAAATTTTGAAATTTATCACTAATTATCGTAATATTTCTTCCGGAACTTTTATAGTTTATAATTTTCTTTGATCGTTCAACTATTTTCAAATCGAAAAGCTCAGTATCTTTATGTATTACCTGCTTATTTCTTATTAATATAGTAGTTTTCATCTATGAAGTATCAAGATAATTCAGATACTAATGAAAAGACTTTACTTTTAGAAACATACTGTTTTGTATTTAGTATAGTATACAAATAAAATTAATATAAACAATTTCAAATAATAATACTAAAACAACATTATTTATAAGTTTTGGCGTTAAAATTATCATTACGAACATTAACTCTTATTTTAATGTTTTCTTGTTACAATCTGGAAATTGTCGACGATGTTCTTGCACAACTTTTAAAAGATATTGAAGTTCGTCCTCGTTTTTTGTTAAGCAGTTATTGTATTCATCAATTGATGCAATACCGCGTTCTGCTACATCATTTACTACCGCAAGGTCTTTCAAAAATTCTACGTTTTCTCGGTAAGAACAATAAAAGACAAATTTTCAAACAATGTTAAACTTGATAATGTGATGATTTGAGTTAGATTATTGTTTTTTCAGAGAAAATTTTGAACATAAAATTTCCGAAAAAACTATTACGATACTTAGTGATAAATTTCAAATTTTTGCCAAAAATTGAGAAAAAAACGATAAATTTATTTTGTGTTCAACTTTAACCTTAAATAACTTTTGAAGGAGTAAATTTATGAAAAAATCATAAGAAACCTTTGTTGTAGAGCGTCGAATTCCCTACAAGAATATGTTATGGTCTTAGTAACTGATTAAGCCGTTCAAGAGTTACAAACTCCAAATTAAAAATAAAAATTTCACATGCTATTTAAATGGGAAATAGAAATTCGCGATGAGCGATCTCTAAATATTAAGATTAAGAGCTCTGCTTTTCACAGGCGTCTTTTTACACCTTTCTGGAAGTTTTTATGTGGGGGTTTCGAAAAACAATAGTCGATTTAGTTGAACCAGCCTAATCGTCATACAACATCTATCATTTTTAATTCTGTAGTTTTCCACATTGAATTTGAACTAATCAGCAAGTGTCCACAAGAATCCGCAAGTAACAATTTTCCAGAATATTCCAAAGTTTTTGCGTTTGTGTAAATTTGTTGGCAATGTGTCGCTTCTTTTCAAATGACACGTTTAGATCGAGTCGACTTCCCGAGTATCTGGCATGTTCAAGGATGGTAAATAGATGTTCGTTAGAAGGAAAAAATTCCACTTCATCGCCGAAATGTAGGGATAATGTTTGCCAATATGTCGTCAAGGCTAGAATCTATATAAGTAGAGCTAGTTTAAGGTCTTTGCAGTTGAAGTTCAAGAAAGTCTTCAGGGAGCAGTTTTTCTTCCAGAAAGATGAAAACTGTGACGTGTATACTGTTCTCCTGCGCGCTAATATTTTTCCGCAATGCTGTTCGTAAGTAGAATATAATATAATACTGAAGCAATCACACATTAAAATGTCTTACATCCAGATATCCACTATATCAAAAAATTCGCATTTCACCTTGAAACAGTTTGAACATATGTTTCTTATCATTGTACGTATTTTGCAAAATACTTTGCTGAGGGTGCGGCAAAACATTTAATTCTACAGTTTTGAAACTGAACGAGGCCACATTTTTAGATACGGAGACGGAAGGAAATAAATGTGGGGTACAATTTTTCTAACATATGTTAGAAGGAAATCGGGTTTATGGGTACACGTAAAGATTGAATATGAAATTTGTGAACCTAGTTTGGTAAAAATTTCATTTCATATGCTATGTCATGAAGATTTTTTGAAATTTATTACAGCTTAAACTAAATTTTTCCCAACATATGTTACAAACATTAATATTCACGTGTACCCATAATTTTATAGGTCGGGTAAAACAGTTCGGGACGGTTAAGAACCATTCGAGCATAAAACAGAAGGTTTTTTGACGTTTTTTAATTTTCAAATATCAAAAATCAAACTTGTCATTTTCAACACGTTAAAATTTCATATATAGTAAGGGTGGTTTTTGATAATTTTTTTTTAGAATTCGTGACATGAAAGAAAAAAGATTTTCGGCGTTTTCTATTTTACAAATATCTGAAGTTGAACTTATTATTTTTTATTATTTTAGGTTACATATATAGGAAGGGTGGTTTTTACGGGGCAGCCGAAACGGTCTCACTTAGTTTATGATTCGTCGGATAGAAAATCAGATTTTTGGCGTTTTTCAATTCTCAAATATTGAACATCAAGCGCGTCATTTTTATCATTTTGGATTATCATCATTTTATTAGCATTAGCTGTCATAATCATTCCACTTTTCTACTATTTATTCGCAAAACTCTCATCTGAACCCCCAACTCCACAATCATAATCAAAAAACCAAAATTCTTTTTCATATCCTCATTTCCACAGTAACATCCAACAACCCGTAAGAACTACCCATATCACATATTACGAACTAAGTCTCACCTTCCATCAACTGAAACCGCCAACAAAATGTAAATAAAAAATAATCACCACAAACAACTTTCTAAGTCTCTAGTTGGTATATCTACCCTCACAGTAATAATTGACAACCACTAGGAACTACCCCTATCACAGTTAACGAACCAAGTCACCGCTGCCTTCAACTAGAACCGCCAAAAAATTCAAATTAAAAATAAACACCCCAGACAGCATTCCAAGACTCTAATTAATAACTACCTTCACAGTAATATTCGACAACCCCAGCAGATGAGACGGAGTTCGTTGAATGTGATAAAGGTAGTTTCTAGGGGTCACCGAATATTACTGTGAGGATAGGCGTATTAAATAGTCTTAAAAACTTTCCTGTGGTGATTATTTTTAATTTGAAATTGTTTTGGCAATTTTCGTTAATGGCAGCTCAGACTTGGTTCGTTAAATGTGATAAGGGTAGATTCTAAGGGTAGACCTGTGGTAATTGTTTTTATTTTGAAATTTTTTGGCGGTCTTAGTCACAGGCAGCTGTGACGGGGTCCGTTAAATGTAATCAGGGTAGTTTCTATGGGTTACAGAAAACTACTGTGGGCATAGATATAAGAACTGGTGTCTTCAAAAGTTGTGTATGGTAATTATTTTTTATTTGAAATTTTGTTACGCTTTTAGTTGATGGAATTTCAGACATGGTTCATTAAATGTGATAGGGGTAGTTTCTAGTGGGATTGGAATATTACTGTGGGGGTGGATATATTAATTAGACTCTGAGAAAGTTGTCTGGAGTGATTATTTTCGAAATGAAAATTTTGGCGGCTTTAGTTGTAGGCAGCTGATACGTGGTTTGTTAAATGTATTAGGGGTAGTTCTTAAGAGTTGCTGAATATTACTGTGTAGATGAGGAAGGTGACCAGTATGATTTTTTTTTCATTTTGAAATTTTTCGGCAGTGTTTTGTGAACCCCGTAAAATAATTGACTTTTGATTTATATATATTTTTTCTTTAATATCTATATTTTTGATTACGGGTAGATGTTAGTGTTATGGGTTGTTTTCGAAAAATTTTATTTCTTATTTTTAGTGAGCTCAAAACTAGCTCAGGCCTACGGTATATGTTTTCTCGTACATATTCCACATCTCTTTCTTTGGGTTATTTTCAACGGTCAGGGTTGATTTTTCAAAATAATTTTTGAGTGTTTTGGGAAGTCTAAAAATAGACGGAAATTCAGATATGCTTACATTCAGGTTGGTTTTTCAAATGTTTTGGTTTGTCAAATGTGATAGGAGTAATTCCTAAGGGTGGTAGAATATTACTGTGGGAATAGATATGATATTTCGAGTCTTGAAAAATTGTCTGAGGTAATTATTTGTTATTTCAAATTTTTTGGGCGTTTTTAGTTGTAGGCAGCTGACACATGGTTCGCTAAATGTGATACGGTTAGTTCTCAAGGGTTGTTGAATGTTACTGTGGAAATGAGGATATGAAAAAGAATTTTGGTTTTTTGATTATGACTGTGGAGTTGGGGGTTCAGATGAGAGTTTTGCGAAGGTGATTAGTATGATTTTTTTTATTTAAAAATTTTTCGGCAGTGTTTTGTGAACCCTGTAAAATCATTGACTTTTGATTTATATTTTTTTGGGTTTTGTTTGATGTCTGTATTTTTGATTACGGGTAGATGTTAG
The DNA here is from genome assembly GCA_932195095.1 of Andricus curvator. Classification (NCBI taxonomy): domain Eukaryota; kingdom Metazoa; phylum Arthropoda; class Insecta; order Hymenoptera; family Cynipidae; genus Andricus; species Andricus curvator. The sequence continues at coordinate 268,033 of CAKNYM010052874.1, forward strand.
TGTTATGGGTTGTTTTCGAACAATTTTATTTCTTATTTTTAGTTGGCTCAAAACTAGCTCAGACCTACGGTATATATTTTCTTGTAAATATTCCACATCTCTTTCTTTGGGTTATTTTTTAGGGTCAGGGTTGATTCTTCAAAATAAATGGTAATTTTTGGCAGATAGTGGTTGTTTTTTGAAAATTATTTTTTGCAGTTTAGGAGAGCCCGAAAAAAACCATACATTCTGGCGCTGTTGATTTTTTCAAATTTTCTGTAGTGGAGGGAGGCTGCCAGCACCTCCACCCCAAAAGTCCGGTTTTTTGAGAAAACTAAAAGGGCCCACAAATCGGCATAGGTGCCCAAAATAAGCGTAGAGTAAAAATTTACGAGAGCAAAAAAACGTAAGCTTTCTTTCAGGCCTAAAAGAAATTTTCAAAGAAGTGTGTTACAAAAAAGTCAAATTTATTTTTGGCTTTTAGTTTTGAAAGTCAAGTATTTATTTCCAAATAAAATTGTTATGATTAATGAAAACGGCGTGTAAACCCCTATCTCAATTATAGCAGAGAACATTTTTTCCTTTCGCTACTGAAAAAGTTAAAAATCGCAAAAGTGAATCGTATAATCTCAAAAACCACTCATTGCGTATTTTCGTCAATAAAAAATGAAAATATTGGATTAAAAGTTCTTTAAAATTCCTCCGAATAATGTGATGTAAAATTTGAATTGAAGTAGTTCAACCAATTTTTATTCACACAGTTTTAATATTCAATATACACAAAAACTAATAGCGTCATTCAATTCTGTGGAACAAATTACATAAAGTCCATATATTTGACATTCTTTTGTATTTATTGATCTAGAATTCCTGCGTTGTTTATTTAAATAAGACGTTCGTTCAAGAGCACTGCTCCGACCCAGGTCTCTGAACAATCTCTCTAGCGATCACCCCACATGGTGTCTAGCGATTCTTAGGAACAAAATTTATAGAGCCATTTCATTTTTTATTGGCCAAAAATGTGGAGCCAAAGCCGAATCATAAATAAAAAAATTCTTAATTTTTTGAGAACATAAGTCGTCTCTGTGAAATATTTAGGAATATTTTTAATTCTTTGTCAAGTCTTTAAAATCATTGAAATCTTTTAAATGTGTACTGTACACTTTTTGAAATCCTGAAATTCTTGAAATCCTCTGAAATCCTAATGAATTCTTTGAAACATTCGTGAAGTCTTTCTGGGATATTTTCTATTTGTTTTAAATCACTGGAATATTTTTAATATTTGTAAACTCTTTCTGAAATTTGTTTTTAATCGTTTAAAATCTTTGTCGAATCATTTGAAATCTCCTGAAAAAATTTCATGAAATGTTGGGAATATTTGTGAAATCTTTCTCTAATCCTTGGTTGTTAAAACTTTTTAATTTGTTTGAAATCATTAAAGTCCTTTAAAATCTTCTAACTTAGGTTGAAGTCTTTTGAAATCTTTATAAATTCTTTAAAATATTCGTGAATTCTTGCAGAGATATTTTTTCATCCTTTGTAATCACTCGAATATTTGGAATCTTTGTTAAATCTCTTGAAATATTCTCCAAAATTTTTAAATCGTTTGGAACCTTTGAAATGTTTTTAAATCCTTGAAATCTGGTGAACTGTGTACCCTTGTTGAATTCTTTGACATTCTCGTATTCTTTTGAAATATTTATGAATTTTTTATGAAATCTTTGGAACTTTTGTGATATCTTTTTACATATTATTATTATCAATTAGCAATTCGAACTCGAAAGTTCATTGCCTTATCTACCCGAAACAGCCACGCATCTCTATCCTGTGCATCCTCCATCCAGTTTAAGTAATCATGTCCTAGTTCTTTTAGATCATCCCTTACACTTTTCTTCCATGTGTTTCTCGGTCTGCCTAGAGGTCTCTTACCAGTCGGTTTTCCTCTTAAAACTTGCGCCGCTGTTCTTTCATTGCCCATTATTGCTACATGCCCCGCCCATCTTCATTTACGCGCTTTCATAACTTTATTAATATTTGTTGACCCGTAGAGAGCATGCAGCTCATCATTATGTAGTTTTCTCCATTCATCAGTCTCTTCGTCCCTCTTTGGACCATAGATTCTTCTAACTACTTTATTTTTGAAAACTCTAAACCTATTCTCCACTCCCGTCGTCAGCCCCCACGTTTCAGACCCGTACATGACGACCGGCATTATTATTGTTTTGTAAATTCTTACTCTGATGTTTCTAGATAGCAATCGCGATTTTAGTAGCGTGTTTGCTGCATAATAGCACCCATTGCCAGTGTGCAGCAGCGCGTTGATTTCCGTTTTAATGTTATTTTCGCTAGTTATAATAGACCCGAGGTATTTAAACTCGTTAACCCTTTCGAATTTCATATTTCCGGCCATTAGATCCCCGCCTACATTACTTTGTTCGGATCTGACGACGGTCATATATTTTGTCTTCGATTCGCTAACTTCCAAACCAATATCCTTTGGCTTTTGTGATCAAGATTTCTGCATTTTTAGCTACGGTTTCTTTATCGTCGATGCCCGCGGCTTTGTTATTTTTCAACTTCTTTATGGCCATTTCTATTTCTACATCAGTAGGATCATCAATTAGTAGATCGGCAGTGTGGATTTCACCGAGATTACCTTCAACGGGGGCGCGCGTACATTTAATAGCTTATCGAAATAGTTTTTCCATAAACTCAGTCTCTCTGTCGCATCGGCTACTAGATTGCCATTTTCGTTCCTCATTACTTCCGTTCTACTTTGGAAGCCTTTCCTTATAAAATTGATTCCCCTGTACATCTCACGCGGGTTATTTTGTTTATTATGCGTTTCTATTGCTAGTATTTTCTTCTTTTCCCACTCCCTTTTCTTGGATGTATAAAGCCTATTTGTACTTTTACTAATCTCGAAATACTTCTTATGTGTTTGATCGCACTTATTTTGTAAACTAACTAGTTTCGCCTTCCGAGGTTTTTCAAACCAAAGTTTGCACTCTTCGTCAAACCATGGTTTGCTTTTGGTTACTTTCTTTAAACCTATAGTAAGTTTCGCGGCTGTCTTTATCGCCTTTTTCATATTGCTCCACGGGATTTCCGAGTCCTCCACGTAATTATCGTTATCGTCTCTCTGTTCTTGAAGAACGTCAAAACTATTAGAAATCTCAACTTGATAATTTAATATTTCTGTTGGTGTTTTAAACTTATCTATATTGAAACGAACTGTTGGCTCTGGGCGGCTTGTCTTCTTACTTAACGCTAGCTTAGATCCTAGTTTCACTATCACGAGAAAGTGGTCTGAATTTAAATCCGCTCCCCTGTACGATCTTATATCGAGAATGTTTGTATAACGTTTTCTGTCAATTAGAACGTGTTAAATCGGATTGTGAGTGATACCATCTGGTGATGTCCAGGTGGCCTTATGTATATTTTTATGCTTGAAAAATGTGCTTTTGACAACGAGTTTCTTTGAAGCTGCAAAGTTTATTACTCTAGTTCCGTTATGATTACTGACGTCATGCAAACTTTCCGACCCTATTGTAGCCCTATACATCGGTTCTTTTCCAATTTTCGCGTTGAAATCTCCCAATACTATTTTTGCGTCAAACGTTGAGAACTTGTCAAAAAACTGTTCGATTGTTTTGTAAAAAAGATCTTTATTGTCTTCGTCTTTGTCCTCGGTGGGGCAGTGCACGTTGACTAAGACCTGTTTGTTGAAATTACCCTTTAGTACAATGTATGATACCCGATCGTTAATGAATTGTATGTCGATAACCGCTTGCGAAATTTGTTTATTAATGAGAAAACTGGTCCCCAGTGTGCGCCCCTTAGCTCCCCCATAGCGAAAAGTATAGTTATCCTTAGAAACTGACGCGGAAACGCCCGGCCAGCAGGTTTCTTGAAGTGCTATTAAGTCAGTATCGTATGTCTTTGCTATCTCAATGAGTTCGCTAAATCTGCCAGTATTCAGACTACGCGCGTTCAGAGTTCCCGCCGTCAGATATTTTACTGTAGTTTTTTGTTGTTGCAAGTTAGCCATGATAATTTCGTGGAAATCCGCACGTTAGGATCCTATTCCGATCGTAGGTGAGTCCACTGTCCCAGGAGTGATAACCCCCATACCTCCCTAGGTCTAAGTATGGGAGCTTTCCGACTCTGACAAGGACCATGTCAACTTGTCGTCAGACACATTACAGTTTCATCCTCGTACCCTAACGTCCCCCTGCAAGGCAGCGCGCCTACTGGCATCAATACCCCTTTGGCCCTGTGCAGGCGAATCATTCCACACATCCCTTGCGGGCAGTGTCATCGCTGCGGTGTCCAATGGGGCAGCAGGATTTGTCCCTTACAAGATTTTTAGTTTTGGTTCGGGTATTGTTTCTAGGTGGATACACGCTGCACATCAGGTTGCCAGAACCCACCCATTGCGTATGAACGCGAATGGGTGAGTCCTCCCAAGCCAAGGTTGTCGTGTACCTATTTTCTACCAGTGCGGGCTCACCAGACCCTCGACTGGTTCCTATCGGCTGTCCGCGACTGCTTATTCTTGTATTCGCAGTTAACCTTAGGGGCTGTTCAGCCTTACGGGCCGTTCCTCTATCCGCAACCTGAGGACGCGCTACGTACATGTCCTAAAAAATTTAAAAATTCTTTAAAATCTTTGAAATGTTCTGAAATCTTAGAAATATGGTTCACTATATCCTTTTTAAAATATTTGAAATCCTTGAAATGTTTTGAAAGTTTTAAAATCTTTGTAAAATTTTCGAAATATTTGTGAAATCTTCGAAATCTGATGTACACGCCTTTTTCAAATCTTTCAAATCCTTGAAATTTTTAAGAAATGTTTGAAATCTCTGAGAATTTTTTGTGAAAACTTTTTAATCTAGCATAAACGCCTTTTTTGAATCTTTGATACCCTTGAAATCTTTGTGAAATCTTTTGAAATATTTCTCAAATCTTTGTTATTAAAATCTGTTCTATTCGATGAAATCATTAAATTATTCGAAATCTTTGTGCAATCTTTTGAAATCTTCTAAAATGTTTTGAAACTTCTTGAAATTGTTTCATATTGAAATTTTTTTAAATCATTGAAATGTGGTGTTATTTTTTTAAATTACCTTTTTCAAATCTTTGAAATCCTCTAAATCTTTTGAAAATTTAAAAAGCTTTGTCAAATTGTTGTGAAATATTTGAAATCTGGTTACACGCCTTTTTCAAATCTTGGCATATTCTAATTCTGAAACTGAATTAACATCCAAATTTTAAACTAATAATTTTTATAATTTCTAAGCTGAATACCGCATCAAAATTTATACTTCAATATTCTATATTAGCGGAGAAGAAATTAAAACCTTATAGAATTATCTACAATATTAAAGTCTGTTCTTTGCAATCTATACAATGATTGGGAAAGTCTACAAAATGTGCCTTGACATCTTTTTTATTTATTGTGTGATAAACAAAAGATGAATTATATCTTGAAGAATTTCAGTAACAATTTCAGTAGCTTTTCAGTATCAAGATTCTTTCTAAACGAGATGTTTCTTTCATAATAGACTAGAGGATTTAAATTGCTTTTCGCATTTCAATACAATTACTGTTTTAAAAGCAAAGACAATTTAAATTCAATAAGATTTCCAGGTTTTTAAGGATTTCAAGGTCACTGAATACTATGCCCCAGTCAAAGAATTCTCCATTTTTTCCAAAATCAAAAATTCGCTCCCGAGATATGGAGATGCGAAATGAGAACAGAAAATTTTTAATCCAAAAAAATGATTACGTTCTGAGGAAAGCAAAATTGTTGGTCACGACAGACATATTTTTGCTTAAAACCCGAAAAATAAGAAAATATATATTTTTTCCATTTAATAATAATAATTTAGAAAAATATCTATGCTAAAAGTAACTGAGTAGGTAAATTGTAACTAAAATTTTAATGACATTCAAAAAAAGTTATTCTATTAGGAAATTATATTTTGAAACAATCATTTTCCGAAATGTATATTTAAGTTCTTAGGAATTTTTTATGCAAAAACACCATTATCGATCAAAATGCTATTTATCTAGTTATGTACACACACCCTTCATATGTTAAAAATTTTGTACATATTGAGATGCAGGTTACATTAATATTTGAATTATAGGAAAAAAATCAGAATAAATCAAAACGTGAATTCCTGTTTAACGTCCAGAATTCAAATTTAGCTATGAAATTCTTGGAAATTAGAAAAAAAAACAAGAATCCAACAACATAATTTTAATAACACACTTTTAATTAAATAAATGCAAATAAAAAAATAAAATAAGAGAAAGCTACCTTCAAATATCCTTCCTCCCTTTTTTTTGTCTTTCTTTATTCATATATTTTTTCAATTACGTTAACAAAAAATTTGCAAAAACCTACCAACATTTCGGTGTATTGTTTTAATTGTGAAAAATAGCGTTAAAACTATTTTTGAACAAATAATTTTTTTGAAAACCCACACACGAGACAAAGAAGATATTGAATAAGAACAGTTTTTGATGAGAATGTGCCCACTTAAAGGGCCGATTTTTTCACTGTTAATGATATTTTTATGAATAAAACAAAAACTACACATCCTATCAAAAAGTGATCAACAACAAATTTGGGTGACGGACAACTTTGTACGTACCATCTGTGCACGTGCACAGAAATCCAAGTGACAACTGTGCACGTCGAAATTTAGACGTGCACAGATGGGCTCCTGTGGACTTGGACGTGCACTGATGTCACTTTCCTAACTGTGCACGTGCACATATATCACTTGCCCAACTGTGCACGTTTATGTCCTTACGTAAGGATTTATAGGAGGGACCTATACGTTCGAACTTTTGGATAAATGATAAAAATTAATAAGGTTGGATCCGAAAATTTTGCCAACATATGCTCGGATATTTTCGTTGAAGCCCCGCGTGTATGCCAACATATATTCCAAAAATTTATCTTTACTATCCGCTTCCTTCCGTCTGTGCGTCTAATACTTTCTTTTCATCATACTACGCTATTGCGTATTATGCATTGTGCTATTGCACAATACGTAATACAGTTCTGCTAGGTCCATGCTTGAGGCCATCACAGCCCTTCGAAAAGGGCCCAATTTCAGTTCTCTTAACTGTCCTCCCACTAATAGTCATCACTTTTCCAGCAGCATGCGTCCAGCAGAACTGTTATCAAAATTCTCCAATCAATGACCATAAATTTCCATAAATTTTCATAAATTTCCGTAAATGTCGCAAATTTCCATGCATTTGCCATAATTTCATAAATTTTTATAAATTTCTATAAATTGGAGAAATTATACCCCGAGCTATATTTGACATGCCCCCTATAGAACTTTTATTAAAAGGTACCGGTAAATTACCATATGTATTGTAAAATTATTCATTTGTTTAATGAGCATTAACTTTATATATCTTTTAACGACGCCTGGATGTGAGAACGTTTTCCCCTTTTTTATGAATTTCAGTTCTTAATTTAATTGTATCGTGTTCTCCTTTCATGAAATTACTTCATGAGTATTAGGATCGTCCGACGATTTGCTGTGTCCTAATCAGGAAATTGGTGCCAAGTATGCACGACGGTACCAATCCTGTAAGGACGATAAACCTGAAACGAATTGATTTGTTAGCTACAACGATATAAAAAGAAACTTTATCCGTAATTTGAAGTTCCCAACTTACATTAAAGTGAACTTCGCTCTTTTCTAATTTTAACCCTTTAATTTTGAAATAGTTCTCAGTTATAAATTCTCTTGAAATGTAATTTTCCTCATATCCAGTGTCCAGAATTGCTCTTACTTGAAATGTTCTCATTATTAACGTTTTTCTATAAAAGAGATCAGAAACATCAGAAAGATTTTGAGGTCACAGAAGCGAGGTCCGAACTGCGCACGTTTACGCGACTATCCAATTTTATTTTGCAGATTGAATAATTTTAGGAGTCCTAATGATTTCGCTCAAACCTAATTAATCGAATCCTATGAATTTTCCCCTCCCTTTAGAAGGACTGAGTATTAATTTATTTTTTATTCTGTTAAATAAGACGCCATTCCGTGCAAACTTGGTGCTATGTTTATCCTCCAGAATGTTGTCTCATTTTCCTATCTGATTTTAATGATTTATGTGATATATTTTTTTTTATTCCACTCTTTTTCGTGGTAAATTTAAATTGACAAGTGTAAAGTTCTACCCTTGAGAACCATTATTATTTTTCATTCAAAAAGAATTGCTTCTCCCTCGAGTAATTCACTGCCAAATTAACTAAATTAATTTCGAGTGGCCATACTGGCATTCATGAGCTCCCGTATGAGAACGGGTTGAAAATGAACGAGCGATCCTTACGATCTCCAGTATTACTCTTAACTAATTTTGTCAAATTAACTTAATTAAATTCAAGTGTCCATACTGGCATTCTTGAGCTCCCGTATTTGAACGGGTTGAAAAAGAATGAGCGATCCTTATGATCTCCAGTATTACTTTTTAATTAATTTTGGTTTTGACAGGTCATGAGAGGGGTTGGTTCTCAAGATTTAATTCCTTTTGTTCGAATCAATTTTTCCTGATAAGGAATATCAAAAGTTTTAGAAAAAATTGTCAGACGCTCGATGCAGTGTTCGGTTGAACCCTCGAGCGCAGACTGGCGATTCGAGTGATCCTTGGTAATCACACAGGTCCCGTCGTCGCGGGTCCTCGCATCCCCACTTATCATATAGGTTGCGCACGCAACCGCACCTGTTTCGTATAGCGGTACATATGACCTATATAACTCTTTCGCCGAGGAATTCGCAAGTCACTCAGTAGCATACTTATTTTCTATTTCGCCCGCTTCTGTGTGTAGTTTATAAGTAAAAAATAATTATTTTATACTGCACCGTTTCAGTATGAAAGTTTTTGGAAAATTCTGAAATTTGTGGAACTTCATGAAAATTTATTCACTTTGTGGGAACTTATTGAAATATGTCGGTATTATTTTTTTGATTGTTATAAACAAATTTCATAAACAAATTCAATAATTAAGCGCTTTTGGATATATGTAATGCATTTTTTTCTGCGCAATCATTAGTTTTGCCTCCAAAAATGAAAATTCTATAAAAGAAGTGGACAATGAACAATATTTACCATTGTTATAAACAATACTGATTACCAAATGCATTTGATAGTCGCTTTCAAATAGGAAAAATCTCTTTCTTGCTGAAATGTTTATTAGATCATAAAAAATTAAACTCCTACGAAATATACTGACATCCAATAAAATTTCGCATTGTTATAAACAATCATGATCAATTAATTCTTAAAATAATTCTTTCGTATAAAATAAATCTGTTTTTTGGGTTCCGGAACAGGAACAAATGAAGAACGAAACAACTGACAATCAAGAGACACAAACGATTTGCAGTTGTTCCGTTTTTCACCTGTTTCGGTTCTCACATTTTTCTCGTCACTTAATGTTCAATTGCTACGCTTGTTTTTTTGGAAGGATATTGAAAAGTTCAAGCACGTATCCATTGGATTTTTGTGTTTTCCCGACTTACATTATTTAAGACTCTTGAGTCCAAATAGTAAGGATTATTTCTCATAAAGTGCAGATTTGTGAATACTTTGTTTTCGTGTTCTTCCTGTGACACTATGGAGTTTTATCAGTTGTAAGTTTCAAATCATTCCTTCATAAGTTTCAATCGAAAACCTTATTTTCAATATAATTCATTTTTCTAACAATGAATGAATTTAGAGTTCCGAAGCAAGTTCTTAGTGATTTTCTGATCACAAGTGGCTATAAAGGTAGAGAAAAACTTCTGAGCTATTTCAAAGCCAATAACGATATCAATGACGAATGTCTGAAAGCAATGGAAGATAAGTTATCTTATTTCATGTCCACATTTGAACAAAAGTGGAAAAAGCTTTTTATGACATAACAACATTCAGGGCCAGGAATGCGGGATGGCTGCTTCCAGATTTCTCTGTTAAATTCGTTGGAGTTTGTCCCGGCAGAAGACCTTCAGATGATTTCGAGAATAGCTCAAAATCAACTAAGAGACGAAAACTGCTCAAAATTCGTGAATGTTATTCTGACTCTGAAATACAGAGTGCATTCCTGAGCATTTTGCGATCTTCTGCTAAAACTAAAATCGCTAATGACATGAGTAAACTTTTGTCAAATGACGATGATGAACACGATGAATTACCTGATGAACTATCATATTCAGAAGTAGGAGGAATTACACGCTACACTGATGATGAGGCATTAGCACTGATTGAAGTTGCAAAATTGAGCGAAACCCAGTATGAAGTTATTCGTATCCAAGCGAAACCTCAAAATGCTGATATCTACCCACCTTACAGAAGCCTAGCAGATGCCAAAAAAAGGTGCTACCCCCCAGAATCTCATATTATCATAACGGAAGAGGGTGTGAGTATTAACATGCAAGCTTTGCTGGATCACACAGTATCTCGCTTGATGGAAATACCTGGAATCATACCTCCAAATTTAGTTGACAGACCTAATGTTTCAATGTCTTTAACTTCAAAATATGGATGTGATGGGACATCTGGTCATAATCCATACAACCATTCTTTCACTGATCCTAGTAAATCTGATGCAAGCATCCTAATTTTTTCGATGGTACCGCTAGCATTGGAGATGATAGACACGGAAACTGGTAGATGTTTGGCGATTTGGAAAAATCCACATCCTGGGTCATCAAGACTTTGTCACGCATAAAATGATAATGTCCATGGTTGACGAAAAGGTTTGCCAAGCGCTCACTGAAACACCATCATCATCGTCATGTTACATATGTTCCGCAAAGCCCTCCATTATAAACAAGTTGGAAAAAATGAAACTCTTGTCTGTGAAGATCAAAAACTTCTCTTTTGGTCTTTCCACACTACATGCTTGGATACGCTTCATGGAATGTATCCTTCACATTGCGTATCTCATAGAATTCTGCAAAGGGGCATCGAAGTTAGCCGATGAAAAACAGAAAATGAGCGATGCGAAGAAGAGAATTCAAAAAAGAATTTTGGGAGAAAATGGGCCTGATCGTGGATGTTCCACAACATGGGACTGGAACATCCAATAATGGCAATACTGCTCGAAGATTCTTTGAAGATCCTGAATTGACTTCGAGTATTACCGGGGTTGACAAAGTATTAATCGAGAAATTCGGCGTTATTCTGAAAGCTATGGAATCAGGAGAGGGAATAGACATTATCAAATTCGGGGAATATTGCCAGGAAACTGCAAAACTTTACGTCAGCTTATATAGTTGGTTCTATATGCCTGTTACAGTCCACAAGATCCTCATACATGGCGCTCAGGTCATTGAAAATGCCCCATTGCCTATCGGCCAATTCACAGAAGAGTCCCAAGAGGCGCATAATAAGATTTTCAAGAGGATAAGTCGAATTGCAACCAATGAAGATTTGTGTCACAAGTTGTTGATTATGACTGATCCCTACGTAAACAACTTCAGAACCCATTAAGGAGACTGCCCCTCGTCCCATGGATGCACAAGTTCAGGATCTGCTGATTGAAGATGATTGAGGCAAGAATGGACAACGCTGCTGAAAACCAGAATTTTTCGTCCAAAAATGGGTAGGCTCCATGATTTCGTTCATCTTCATTGTTTATAATATTGGAAAAAGATGTTGAGTGTAGATGTTTTACGATTCGGTTCCTGATTTCAAAGTAACATTAACTATTGAACGCAAAAAACACATTCATTCTATTCGAAAGAATTATTTTAAGAATTAATTGATCAAGATTGTTTATAACAATGGGAAATTTTGTTGGATGTCAGTATATTTCGTAGGAGTTTCATTTTTCATGATCTAATAAACATTTCAGCAAGAAAGAGATTTTTCCTATTTGAAAGCGACTATTAAATGCAATTGTTGATCAGAATTGTTAATAACAATGAAAAATATTGTGAAATATCAGTTTCTTCCATCAGAATTTTAATTTCGGGATAAAATAAACAATTATGCAAAAAAATGGATTTTTTCCATCAAAGAACTGTTGCTTAATATTTTATTTTGACAATATACATGTGATTAGCGTACAAAAATCCTAAAAATGTAGTTTCTGCAGGGTCAACCGCGTTTGCAGAATGTTCAATTAGAAGGCAGAAGAAACGGATACATTTTTCCTTATTCAGAAATTGTCTCTTCTAAATAATTCTTATGAAATGTTATTACGATATTTACATTTGAGTGTTTTATATTTTAATTAAAACTTTTGAAATCTTACCATTTCTTTCGGGAAAATAATTTTATTTATTTTTCGCTACACATACTAAGGATCAAAACTTTGCCTTGCTCTTTTTGACATGGACATTTTTCATTTTTTTATTTTATAGCGTGCGTAAAGCGCGCGACTGTTGGTTCTCACGCTTTGCGCTTGATAATATATTTATCTCGCGCTTCGCGCTCGATAATGTATTTACCTCGCGCTACGCGCTCGGTCTTTGTACTTCCCCACGTTTACGCAAAATCTTTGACATTTAAACGTGAAATCTTCGGCAGCAGTAATTTGATGATTGTGAATTCTCTTTTGTTAAAGATCCTTCGGCTTTAGCGAACACATTATCATCACGTATCTCGTGCTTCGCACTCGAATAAAATTTGTCTAATACGCGAATTTTTCTATATTATGTTCAAATTTAATATATGAAATTTATACTATATTAATATCTGTATCTCGGCCCCAAACTGCTCATTTAGATATAGCAAATTAAAGTACAAATTTTATTTTTCATGATTATTCTAATATTCGTTCCTTATTTTCCATTCATCTCTAGTCGTTTCTACACAAATTCAATTTGTTTATTTGTACTGTTATTTTTCACTATCAAATCTAAAACTACACGCCCTATAAAAAAATGGATGAAAGCAAATTTCCAGATATAATTTACACACAAAAAATAATGACATCAGCTTAAGACCGATTTTAAAACAAAACTGTGATACGCATCCTTTCGAATCTTACGAATTGAAAACTGCAATTTTCCCTCCGTGTTTTTTTAGAATATTTAAAAAACATGATTTCTTGTAAATATTGTGCCTCTGTTCGCAACTGTTGAATTGGACAGAAGAAAATAAAGAAAATGTATTTTATTATTTGTTTTTTATTTCACAATAATTTTTTTTGTATTTACTGTATAGAGTGTATATACATAAATTTTTTTAGATAAATAAAGAGATTTTCTTCTCACCTATTATTGTTGTTGCATAGTTTAAATGGATACCAACGTAAAAACTATTTTTTTTCTGACTGAGGGGCCTCAAAACGTCGACATTTAATGGAATCCACGAAAGTAATTTCTTACATAAAACCAATGCCTTCTCATTATAATGAGAATGTAATAATTCATTAGTTTGTGTGCGATCCAAATTTGAATTTTCGATTTTTTCAGGAAAATTCGAAAAGTGGTCATGACATTCTTGTAGGGCTTTCAAAAAGTAACGTTTTTCATCTATTGACTTTTTTCATTTTGTGCTTTGTTTCGCTTGAAATGTTAATTTTCTTTGTTTTGGGGGTGGGGGTGGATTTGAAAATTCTATAACTCTGACAATTTTCTTTCCATCAAAAAAAGTCGTGGGGATAAATTATTGTTCGAATTTTTGAGTGCTACGGATAGCCGTCCATGGAATTTCTAAGTTTCGAGAAAAATGGTCTAAAAATTGTTGAAAATGCTCTAACTGTTTGAATTTCTATCCAAAATAGCTGGTTAACGAACTCGATCTTTCTTTTGGTTCCTGAAACTGTGCGCCAAAGCACAATCCAATCCGATTACTCTTTCAAAAGTTATCCGGAATACAGACGACGACAACGACAACAACGACGACGACAGACAGACACCGACGTAAAAACTATTTTTTCTGACTTAGGGGGCCTCAAAACATCGACATTTGATGGAATCCACGAAATTCATTTTTCAAATAAAATCAATACCTTCTCATTATAATGAGAACGTGAAAATATAATTACAAATAATTTGTAACACTTCTTTTACCTATTTTAATTGGTCGGTTCATACTGAAGGCGCATAAGAAAGAATCATATATTTTCAACAATTATCAGTTAATATATTGACTTTTCATAAAATCTTACCCCGAAATAATGTTCAATGTTTCCTGATTTTTCAATAAGTAACAAAAAGTCAAAATAAAATAATAATCTAAAAATACATCATTCAGGGTGTCTAGAATCTTAAAATATATTAACTTCATCGAAATTTTGACCCTTGGTTTTGTCAATAACAACTGACTTTGGTATTACATTTGGGCTACATTTATTTTGGACCAATAGCATCTTTTTAGGGTTTGTTGAGAAAATTCTTTTAAAAAATCCGTATATTATATGTTACAGATGGAATGGATGGTAGGGGCGGGCTAAATCGACTTCGAACTGGAAGCGACCAGGATCCTACAGAACGATATTATGATCCAACCGAAAATGGAATCGCGACTTCCCGTGCAACACGTGGTCGAGGTCGAGATCAAAGAACTAGACGTCCAAGTTAGTATATCATAATTGGTTCGAACTAGCAAAAAGTTGTCGGGATTCAGACAAAAATCTAAATTTTATTTCCTAACCGCCAATTAATTGTTCTCGCTGGACGGCGTTTGCCCCCGGAGTCCTATGAAACAAGTTTCGAATTTTAACTTAACAAGTACATATTATCATAATGAATTTAACATTTAAATTTTAAAGATTTTTCTGGTTTCAATCGTGTGCGAAACTGAAACTGATGTTTCAGGTTATGTTGTTCTTATATATGTATTCTCTACGATGGCTGTAATAGGCCAGAGCGCCCCATGGTGGGGACTGGTCGAACTTGATTGGTGTGAACTGCAATGTTCGTCGGCAACATTCATAGTTTCGCACACGATTGAAACCCTGAAAAATCTTTAAAATTTAAATTTATTATAATGGATCATCGTGAAAGTATTGTATCTATTATTAAGTACATATTATTATAAGAAATTTAATTGTGCATCTTTTTTAATCAAACAAAAAGGTCGCAGCTTTCCCGGTTTTCAAAGTAAGCCCGAAAAATCCGTTAAAAAAAAAACTTTCTGTAAATTTTAGAAATTTATGAAAGCTTATAAAATTCGTGTAAATTAATGATAAATTATGGCAATTTGTGAAAGTTAATGGAAATTTATGGGCATTTACGGAAATTCATGGAAATGTGTAGTAATTCACCGGTAACTTTAAATAACAATTCTACTGGACGCATACGACGCGACGTAGCTCAGGCTGTAACTGCTGTAATTTGGAAGAACACTGTTAACTATAACTGCAAAGTAAACAAAGCCGAGAAAATCGAAAAAAACTGTTGAAATCTTTATTCACGTGTATCACGGATTCTTATTCATTTCCTAAACTTTCTTTTTGCTGAAATTCTAGAAAACAGGGTAACCGGCAGTAATTTGAGAGAATGCTGTTCATGGTGAAAGAATATGAAATAATTGAATTATTACAACTTAAAGCACTCTATATTATGTCCCGGAAGTTAGATCCGCAAACTTATTTTTGCAAAAAAATGAAAGTTGTGCTTAATTGTGCTAGACTTGTGCTGATTTGTGCCGTGAACGGTTTTTTCAAAAATCAAAAATTACGGGCACAATTTTTGAAAAACGTTTTTTTTTTGCTAGATCTGGAACTTCTTACTAAAGCAAAAAGAAAGATTGTGCTAGGCGGCTTGAAGTATGCTCAATTTTGTGCTGGAAAGAAAAATTCCAAAAACCTAACTGTTACCAAAAAAAAACCAAAAACCAAAAAATTTTATTATTTTCTAAAATGTCGAAAAAATAAAACTTGTGCTGGGCTGTGCTCGACAAATGCAGTCTTTA
>CAKNYM010052874.1:295821-320502 GCA_932195095.1 Andricus curvator
CCCTCAGTAAACGAAGTTTTGGTGGAGCTGACGTTGCAACTAGACTCTCCACCATACGACGATCCACTACTGAACTTAGACATGATTTCGACTTGCAAAATAAATTTCACGCATAAAGGTGGTAGTTGAGTGTAAAATCTAAACAATGAATAATACAAACAACAAAATAGCCTCGGAATGGACTGAAACTTGATCGCCGAAATGCATGCACTCGGTAAATGTGAAGGTCGAGTTTCAGGCGAGGAATGGAGTCTGGGTGTTTGGAATGCTAGAGGGGTGAATGATCCTAAGGTGAGAGAATTACGAGAAACTATGCACGCAAGGAGGCTAGATATTTTATGTGTATATGAGACAAAGAAGAAAGGATGCGAATGTAGAAACATAGAAAATGGGGTGTTGAAAATCGGTTTTCAATATGGTCAGGATTAAATAGTGAATCACATGGTAGTCAGCGGGTCGGTTTGATTATGAATTAAAAAGCAAGACAACATCTCAAAGAGATAGTGATCCGAGAGAAGTCAAAGACGCTTTCTGGGACACTTTAAATGATAGAATAAGTACTGGGTGTCCCAAAAGAAGTTGCTGAAACTAAATGCATATATTCCCCATCTACAATTTAAGTAGTGGCTGTACTATTGAAGGTAGCATACCGGAGACCCTGCAGTTTTATTCTAGCCTTCTTAGAAGTAACAGCATTTGAGTCAATATGAGTGACCTTACGACGGAAGAAAAAGTTTATCTTGTCGAGTGCTTCTTTTCTAGAGGAAAAGTGTATAGTGCTGCTTATAGGGGATTTCATACTCAGTATGGAACGCATAGAGTTTCGAGCGAAAACACTCTTAAAAGGTGAGATCGTATTACGCACATATTTACATGTATTGCGTCAGCCGAGTGGCGAGACAATTTTGACGTTTTTCTTGCTATTTAACTGTTTCATTCTTTCATTTTTATAGAGTTATCGATAATTTTATCGAATATGGAACCGTACAAGACCGTAGACACGATGTGTCAGGCCGTCCCGTATCAGTGACGACAGAAGAAAATGTCGAGAGAATTACGGACTATTTCAAGGTCAATCCAAATGCTTCAATTCGGAAAGCTGCCCAAGTGTTGAAAATATCTAATAGAATTTTTAAAGATTTTTTGAACATGCATCCGTATAAAATAAGTTCTCATCAGCTGTTATCCGAACGTTCTATGGGACAACGTGTTGAATTTTGGAAAACGATAACTGGAATGTTTGAAGACGGAGAACTTGACCAAAAATTGATAGTTTTTACAGATGAAGCACATTTTCATTTGAATGGCTATGTTAACAAGCAAAATTATCGATTTTGGGGATCAGAAAATCCAGCTGTTTTCATATCCAAACCTTTGCACCCCCAGAAGGTATCAGCATGGGCAGCAATCTCGATAAAAGGAATTTACCTTCAATTTTTTGAATCGACGGTCATTGGCGAACCTTACAAGAACCTTCTGGAAATTAAATTCTTTCCTTATGCAAAGAAAAGAGGCTTGGTGAAGAATTTTTATTTCATGCAAGACGGAGCGGCGCCACACCGGACCCAGGAGGTCTTCGAGACACTACATAAGGTTTATGATAATCAAGTCATCGGTCTAGGGTACCCTAAATTTGCACGAGGAGGACTAGAATGGCCGCCATATTCACCGGATTTGAACCCTTGTGACTTTGTCCTTTGGGGCTACACCAAAGATCATTGCTATGCTGAGAGTCCTCAAACTGTAGATGATTTGGTACGTGCAATCAAGAAAACCGTGAATGGCATCACAAGCGAGATTTTAGAAAAAGTTTTCAACAGTTTTCGTAAAAGGATTGAATTTTGTTCAGACTCTAATGGTGCTCATTTTGAAAATATTTACCGTTGACCTCTGTAAATTTTTCACTTTTTGTAATTGATGAAATATCTCTATACAGAAGCGCCTATTTGTAATTTAAATATACTTAAATAAAACCTCCATCTTTTCTCTTTTAAACGCTATTATTGTTTTTTTGAAAAACTGCAAACGCTAAAAAATGAGAGTCGATTAGTTTCAGCAACCTCTTTTGGGACACCCAGTACTTGCTGTCATGGTGAAAGAATAATTCTGCTAGGAGATATGAACGGATGGTTCGGCGTTTAACGTCAGGATACAGATACGGGAAGGGTGCTAGGTAATTTTGGGCATCCATGAAAAAATTATAATGGGGATAAATCAGTTAGCTTATGCTTAGAGAAGGGCGATTCACATGTACACTTGGTGTAAAGGAAATAACCACAGTATCATTGAGTTCGTTATTCCGGATGGAAGACTAAGACAACCAGTCAAAGGTACAAGAGTCATGAGAGGTTCTGAATGCAATACTGATCATTACCCTCTAGTTTACAAAATAAACTTTGAGCGGAGATGGAGAAGAAAGAGAACAAAAAAAACGAGACAAACGCGAATCAAGATTGAAAATTTACAGAAACCGGAAGTGCGAATAGATTTTTAGAATAAGATAAACAAACGCATATATAGGGCAACTTGGGATGCGCTTAGAAGCAATAAAGATATAGAGGGCACGTGGACTTTGTCACGGGATATCATTGTTAAAATTGCGATTGAAGTGTGTGGTACGGCAGTGGTAGGAAGAAAGTCTGGAAAAAAAGAGGAAATTCAAACGACTAGTCAAGGAAAGAAAAGATAAAATTAGAACATAGGAAGAGAAAAAAATACAAAAAGACTTTAAAGGAATCATGAAAAACAGTGCTCTACGATGGCGAGACATGGACATGTCAAGAAAAGGACAAGAGTCAAATTAACGCGATTGGCATGAAACCTCTGCGCACAATATGCGGGAAAACACTGATGGACAAAGTCCGAAACGAGATAATCCTCAAAGAATGTGGTACAGATGAGACACTAGTTGACATATGGGAAAGAAATCAATTAAGATGGTTCAGACATGTTGAAAGAATGAAAGATGAACGAGTGACGAAGAAAGTATATAAAGGTAAATTTAATGGCCGAATGCCTATAGATAGACCGCCAAAAGAATCGTTAGAATTTGTGAATGAGACCTTAATCCGAAGAGACGCAAGAAGCAATAGAAACACGAGAGCTTGTGTGAAAAACTGCATGGACGTGAAGGAAACTAGGGAAGTATGCCAGGACAGAAAAGTGTGGCGACAGATAGTTTGTAAACAGAGTGGCAATAGAGGGAATGATGCCTGAAACAATGACCTTGGATACTAATGAGCCCAAGTGGGGAACCACACGTAACAATTTTGTGAGACTCTTCACTTGGGGTGATCGCTAGAGAGATTGATCAGCAACCTGGGTCGGAACAGTGTTTCAGAATGAACGTGTCATTCAAGGGAATAACACGAGAATTCTCGATCAATCTAAAAAATATATACCCCCTACCTCACATTCCACTTTTCCTCACCGAGCGAGTCACGCCTACCCCAAAAGAGCTTAATGGTATAATAATGATTATTACTATTATTATTTCCGCCAGGATTTCACTCATTTTTGAAAAAAAAAATTATTATAAAATTAATCCTTATAAAATATTAAAATTTTCAAATAGATTTCTTTAATGAAAGCTTGTAATTTCAATTTTTTATATAGTTGAAAATATGATTATAAAGAATATCAGTGATTCGTCTGAACTAAGTAACGTAATTATTAAGGGAACGTACTTGAATTACGTAACAGCTCAAGGGGGTGAATTTTGAAAATGGGTCAGGGAATTTTTTTTTTAATCTGAGTTAATTTTATCTTTGCTGAAGAATTTGTGTATCTCGATTTTATTTTTCATTTTATTTATGTATTTTATATTTTGTCAAAGTTCTTTTTGGGTTTAGAGTTTGCTGTAGGTATGTCGAAAAGTCAGGGATTGTTGAAAAAAGGTCAGGGAAAATTCAGGGAAATTAAAAGTGGAAAGTCTGTGGCAACCCTGTATTACACATTATTAGTATTATTATGAATAATTTTTAAATTTCCAGTTATAAATTGTTAGAATCAATTACTATTCAATTTCAAAAAGTTAGAATTCACAATTTTTTCTGTTTACAAATATGTAGCAGGACAAAAATTTGTCTTTGAAATTATTTGTTACAATAACAATTATTTGTAACAACTACATTACGTTGGAAAAATCAATTTTTTACCTGTAAAAATAGCTAGATAGTGCATTAGTTAATTTAATTTGTTTAAAAAATCATTTCTTGTTTTCGGATGAATAAATCTGATAATTTTGTGGCATTCTGTATTATTTTCGGACGATTGACGAGAAAAAACTTGATTTATTTGAACAGAACTACATGCAATTTTTTTTATAAAATAACAATTTATTTATTAAATTTCATGAATTTAATTGAAAAACTGCTTTTGTCTATAAATTGTTCAAATTTAGTGCAAATCAATTCACGAATCACTGCCAATATCCATGAAACCATTTTCACTCACTTATTTGTGTATAACAAATTCAATAAATTTTTTAACGATTTCGAAGCTTTTAGACAAATTTCTGGATAGTTGCATTCTGTGTCATTTTTCCAATAACTTAATTTGTTTATTTCTAATGTTATTCTTCATGAATAAAGCAGAAAATACGCGTTCTATGTGAAAATAATTAATATTAAATTTGTAGTTAGTTTTCGGATGAACAACTGTTGTCCTTTCATTTTTTTCGTACCTGGTGTCGTTGTCCAAAAATGTTATTACATTCTCATCCTATAATGAGAAGGTATTAGATTTGTGTAAAATTTGACCACCTCTGTTTTTGTCAAATGTTCACGTTATGAGAACCCCTGAACTCAAAAAACAGGTTTCTACAAAATGTCTGTCTGTTTGTCTGGCTGTATGTAGATTTTTAGTTCGCTAGCACGATAACTTTCAAAAGAATTACCTATTGGATTGAGCTTTGGTATACTCTTCAAGTGTCCTAAAATGAAGGTCAATTTCGTTAGCCAGCCATTTTGGATGAAAATTCAAAAATTGAGCATATTTTGATAATTTTTGAGAACACTTTTTTTCAATATTGAAAAATTCTATGGACAGATATTGATATTGCTCAAAAAGGCAAACAAAATATTCTGATGACTTTTTTTGATAGAAGAAAAATTACCGGAATCGTAGCATTTACAAAATTCCAAAAAACAAACGAAAATGAACATTTTAAGCTAAAAAACGCACGATATGAAAAAAATCAAGAAAAAAAAGGTTTCTTTTTGAACACCCTACAATATTGTTATAATACCTTTTTTTAATTTTCTTGAAAAATCGAAAATTCAAATTTTTATCGCACAAAAAAAAGAATGGAAAATCAAACATTCTATTTTGCAACAACCTATACAAGATACGAAAAAAATATGAATAGCCAAAAATTTTAAATATAATTTTTTTACGATTAGTACAAAAACTAGGCGTCCCATCAAAAAATGATTAATAACAAATTTATAGCTCTTTTTCGGCTGACAACTTTAAAATGTTAATTTTTTTTATCTTTTTGTATCTTGCATAGTTTGATCGCAAAATATAATTTTGGATTTTCCATTATTTTTTGTGTGATCAAAATTTGAATTTTCGATTTTTTACGGTTTTCTTCCACGGTTTCCTTCTCTTCACTTTTTTTTCATACCGTGTGTTGTTTGGCTTAAAATTTTCATTTTCATTTGTTTTTGTGAATTTTGCAAATGATATAACTCGGATGATTTTTTTTATCGAAAAAGTCGTAGGGATAAATTGTTCGACTTTTCAAGTTCTTTAAAAAAATGGTCTCAAAAATTTGGAATATGCGCTCACATTTTGAATTTTTATTCAAAATAGCTGGCTAACGAATTCGTCCTTTCTTTTTACACCCTTAAAAAGTTTGTCAAAGCGCAATCCAAACCGACAAATCTATTAAAAGTTATCATTTTCACAGACAGACAGTGACGTAAAAACTATTTCTTCTGATTCAGGCGGCCTTAAAACGTCGAAATTTGATGGAATTCGTGAAAGTCATTGTTCACGTAATTTGAGATGAGAATGGAATAAAAAACTTGTTCTGAAAATCGGTTCCGAACGATTTATGCAGAATTTTATTAGCTTCAATTAAAAAAAAAACGTTCAAGTCGGTTCACAAACCGCTTCTGAATAGCAATTTGTCCAAAGAGATTTTTTTGCCCCACCGTGGCGCCATTTGAGTCGAAACGTCTTTTGACTTGTCAATAAAATCAAGTATTTAAATTCTGGATCTCAAATACAATGAAAATATGATAAAAGAAGAAACTATTATTTAAATTTAGTGGTTTTTAGCTATCAACCGAGAAAAAATCGCATATTGCGGTAAAAAATCTGTAAAGTAAAATCGAAATAACTATCTGCCACTGAAAGATAAAACAAAAATCCAACTTGAGTAGAAGTTTTGCTGGATTGAGGACAGAGAAGTTTAATTAAATAAAGTTATCGAGGTTCAAGGAAATTAATGTGGATGCCTCCGAGATATTAAGTTTCTGAATATGGGTAAATAAAGTTTAATTTTAAAAAGTTGCCAATTCCGAGAACGGCTTTGAATAGCGATTAAAAATCGAGCTTTTCCATTTTTTGCAAAAATAAACATTTTCTCCTGAAGTATGAAGAAGCTAAATAAGAATAGAAAATTTTTGATAAAAAAAAAATTATTATGTTCTGAGAAAAGCAAATTCATATTTTTTGTGTTTGAAATTTAATTCCTTAATAGAAAATTCGTCATTTTAGTTTGAATATGGCAAAAAACTCAACTATTTAATTAAAAGATTAACTTTTTTGATGAAAATTAATATTTTTAGTATGTAACTTCAACCAGTCAGTTGAAAATTCATGTAGTTTGCTGAAATTTTAAGTAATTTGATTATCGATTGACCTCATTTTGAAATTGAAAATTATTAAACAATAAGCGATTGTTAACTTTTTCATTATTTCGCTAGAGTATTTTGAGAGGCATCGCTAGAGTATTTTGAAAATGCTCTGCAAATATGAACTCATTTCAATAATATTTGGCCGAGAATCAGGGAGAAACTTGTTTTCAATATTTCGTTTTTAGTATTAAAAATAAACGTTTGTCGAAAAAAATTCCAATGGGTAAAAGTTTCATTTCCTTATTCTCTACAATTCTACATTTTCAAAAAATTGATTTCTCGATTTTGAAAATTTTCATTTTTTGAGACGATCGGACAATACTTTTACACGTTTTCGAGCTACGGGCTGGTTCTTGCATCTGGCGGTTCGATTCATGTGTTGTTTAATGTTTTTTTTTCATCGCGTTTATTTTCCATTATATCATTAACAAATTTTCAAAAATTGAAATGGAATTATGTTTGGAATTTTTGAAAACTTTTCATGCTTCTAGTCCATAGCGCGACAGCCCTGCTCAACTTTGTCGCATCTCCATCACCTGGACTAATTCTGTCGCACGGAATCACAGTAGACAAGATCCGGCAGAAAATAGGTTTCCAGTGTAAAATGTTTGTCGCGCGACAAATTCAGTCCAGGTGGTGTGGATGCGACAAAGTTAAGGAGGGCCATCGCGCCGTGGACTAGAGCTATGGGAAGTTGTAAAAACTTGAAAAATGGTTCCTTTTCAACACAACATTTTGAGTTTTTTTTTTGAGTCCCTGATTTCATATCCTTTTTTTTTAATTGTCAAAAACAAAATGTCGGATCCTATACGGTGATGAAAATGCGAAAAAAAATGTTCGGTTACAATGAAATCTTGTAAATATTATAGGTTTCTAGTGTCGTTGATTTTAAATCCTTTTATCTGAATGTTCTAAAAAGCTGGCGAGTATATTAATGAACAATATCTCAGAATTGTACAAAATATTCCAATAAACAAAGTGAGCTTGTTTATTAATATATTGGATGGAAATTATAAGCATTAAATAAGATTGAAGAGAAAACAGTATAAATGTTAAATAAGTATCATCACATATCCAATTTTAAATGGAACCCAAATTTTTTATAAGAAATGTATTGTAGCCTATTCCCAAAAGCATTAAGATTCATTTCGGTTCGATTTTTCCTGCTTCTTGAAACCGATTGCTAACATTGACAGAGTTGGGTGACGTGGTAGGGATGAGACGTGGAGATTTCGTATTCCGGCGTCAAAGTGAGCATCCGCGATTTCGTGTGAAAAAATCAGGCCAGGCGGTGGGGATGCGACAAAGTTGAGCAGGGCCGTCGCGCTGTGGACTAGAACCATGAAAGTTGTAAAAAATTCCAAACATGGTTCCATTTCATTTCTTTAAATTTCGATAACGATATAATGAAGAAACAAAGGCGATGAAAGAAAACATTAAACAACACATGTATTATATATGTCATCCTCTCCGTAGACTCGAATAACTCTAGTATTTCTTTTTTGAAGAACTCGAACCGCATGTACCTCGTACAAAACGAAATATCTCAAATAATTATTTCACTCATAATTAGTGTAAAATATAATTCGTAGTGAATTTTTGGCTCATTTGTCTGAGTCATCAGTAATATTACTGCAAGTTTCAGTGACTTTTCACTGACTTTCATTGGATTTTCACCTAATTAAATAGGAAAAGTTAAATTAATACTGATTAATAACAAAAATCATTAACTGATTAATTAAACTTATTAATAATAATTCTGAAGTCTAAACTTAAAATTAATTTAGAGAGAAGCTCACCAGGCATTCTATTAAAGCTTTCTTCTTTAACTTATGTTAAATCATGTTTTACCTCTTAATGCTCTCTACATTTGCATTTCAATAACTGAGCTCTGATTCATTCACAATGTGTCAACTGTATTTTTAATACTTATAATTTATTTGACTCTCTTCAGCTTTTCTGGCTCCGAGATGGGTTCCTGCAGACTTCAGGTCGATTCTGATTGAGTTTCAAGTCTAACCCGAAAATTTGCTTTAAATTTAAAAAAAATGGCGTGAAAATCCGTAATTTGCGGTAACCCAGTGGGCGCAAAATATGGTGACATTGTAAAGACATCCTAATTACATGGACATAGGATGTCTTAAAGTCGTTGTAAAGATCTCGTAACGATTTCGTGAAGACGTCTTCAAATTTTGTGCCCACTCGTTAAGTTGCCATGATAAACTGAAATGACATAATTTTGCCGAAAAAAATCCAGAATATGGAAATATACTTAAGAAATAATTTCCTCAATTGAAAAAAAAAACAAGTAAATGTTTGTGGCCGAGCTAGGAAACTTTCGAAAGGGACATTTAGGGAAAGTAGAGTTTGTATTTTCGAAATTACAAATGTCGAAAATATCAAATTCTCCTAATTTTTATTTTTCGAAATTTCAAATTAGCGTCAAAACGAAAAAAATATACTGGCGTTAGGACACACTATACTCCTGCCGAAAAAAGGCAACTTGCCCAGCCCAGCGAATTACAGGCCAATAACTTGTTTGGACACGCTGTATAAGATATTTACAGCTGTCCTCAACAACAGGATTGTTCGACGAATTGAGCCTGTATGGCAAGAGATGTACTAACAATGTGGCTCGAAAAAAGGTGTATCAGGCTGTCGAGAGAACCTGCTAATTGACAGGTGTGTCTGTAAGGACGTTGCTGCCCATCAGCACGACCTGTCAATGGCCTGGATTGACTACCGAGAAGCTTTTGTTTTAACCTCTCATAGACTTCTCATCTGTCTGTTGGAAAGCTTGAAAGTGCATCCACACATAGTGAGATGCATAGAGAGATTGATGCCACTTTGGAAAACTAGATTTACTATCTCATATACAAATCATCGTGTGACAACGATCAACGTCACCTTCCAGAAGGGCGTCTCTCAAGGTGATACCATGAGCCCTTTGCTTTTTTGCATCACACTTCTGCCTCTATCTCTCACCTGAGAGCTCTCACCCTGAGCTTGTGCATATAAGTGTTATTAGGCATCTCGATACTGGAGAAACCTATACATACCTGGCCGTGCCTCAAAGCCGCACTCAGGACGTAACATCAGTGAAGGAATCTCTCCGAAGCACATACAAGCATCCTCTTCGACAGATTTGGTCTTCCAATCTTTCGGCATTGAACAAGGTATCTGCGACTAACATGCTTGCCGTTCCGGTTCTACTCTATTCGTTTAGGGTGGTTCAATGGAGGAAGAAAGAGCTTAAGGCCCTTGATGTCACCACACGTGAGATCATGCATATTCATAAAAGTTTGCATATCAATTCGTTAGTTCCGCGATTTTACATTTCACGCCGTCAAGGCGGACGCAGACTTCTAAATCTCCAGTGTCTTCATAACCGAATTGTTCTAAGTACAGCTTACATCGTTGCGAGTCGCAGAGACCCTCTCCTAAAGATGGTCAGGAACCACGAGATGATTGGCGAAGGAAAGTTCCTTTACAAAGCCGCGGAGCAAGCGGCCGAGACCCTTGGCCTGAATTTTAACATCAGAAGTGAGGAAAATGCATTACTCCATCTAGATGCTTCACTTCTAAAAGCCGAAGTGAAGAAAGCAGAGGTTGGGAAATTTTACCAATAGATACTCGACAAGAAAATGCACGGAAACTTTCACAGAAATGTAGAAAGACAGCCCTTGTCGAAGGAGCAAACTTTTGTTTTCCTCAAATCATCAGGGCTTAATTCAGGTACAGAGAGTTTTATTTTCGCATGTCAGGACGGTCTCATTTCCATCTTAGCATACTGTGACCGCATTTTATATCAAGAAGTTCCCAGTGATAGGTACAGAGCGTGTCATGCACACGCTGAGTACTTAGAACACATACTGTTGGGGTGTCCGACCCACGCAGGAACGACGTATATCTATAGAGTCTTGGTCGCGACTCTGCCCTGCCGAACGATCTAAGGGAGATAGAGCCAATTATAGGAAACGAGAAGTGCCAAATTTTCTGGATCTACGATTTCCGGACAGCAGTCTCCGTAGCACACTCGAGGCCTGACATCATTCTTTAAGATTTCGAGAAACGAACTATATTCGTGATCAAATTCTCGGCTCCGTCCGAATACAACATCACTGCAAAGGAAAAAGAAAAAGAGGAGAGATATCAAGACCTTAAAAGAAAGCTGCAACGACTGTACCCAAAATATTCGGTAGAAGTAATTGTCCTTGTGATAGGAGCTCTCGGAGGTGCGAAACTATCACTGGTTCTTAACCTTAAAGCCATACCCGCGTGCTAAAAATATGCCAAGGCACTTGCGAGATAGACCCACATAGCACACTTCCCGAAAAAACCTGGTCTTTTCTTAGGACTTGGACCAAGTGGCTGGGAGAAAAAACCAGGTATGCCCTAGGTTCAGACCTATACTTAAACCTAGGTTAAAACAAAGGTTCATGTCCGCCGCGTTTTTTTTTGTTTTAAAGAAATGTAAATTAATGCAACAAATTTTTGACAGTGTTCAATTTTTTAAATGAAAATTGCTCTAATTCATACAAATCTATACTTTATTGAAGTTTTTAATTTGTGTTAAAAAAGTAGTAGACCTAGACAATTAATCTGCTACGTTAAAAAAATGGGGGGGGGGGGGATTTGGAAACATCAGTGAAGACTAATTAAGCTTGCTGAATAATTTTATCAACATTCCTAAAGAGCATGAGCATGTCGCTACGAAAAAAATTTATTTATTTTCTCAAGTCCGAAAACGTTAATTATAACGTCTCGAACCTCAAAAAGATATGGCGATCGGCAAGCCGCGGCCGCCTCGCAAATTAATTCATAGTTCGGAGTTGAAGCATTCTTATATCCTTGGCGATTGATCTCATTTGCGAGAAAGGATAGCACTAGCGCTGCACACCGACCAAATGCGGAACTAATGCTCTCAATGGGCCTGCGCGGCTGAAGGGGCATTAGTAGAGGGAAATTTAAATTAGTACCCAGATAACTTTCGAAAGACTATTTAGATTAGGGAGCATTTACATATTACGTAACATTATTTTTGACCTGTTTAACCCCACTCCCTCATGTAACAGACCGTGGCATTTCCTTTGCCCCCCTCCCACACACACACACCTTTCACCGCCGTTACGTAACATTTTTGGTATTATATTTAAAACATAATAGACGTTTTCTAATGAAAAAAAGGTTTTGTAAGATGAAGTATTATCTAGAAATAAATGAAAGAATATTTTGATGTAACGCTGAATGCTTTTTCAATATTTTTTTTAGTCATACAAATATTGAACTTATTTAATGAAAGTACTAAGAAAGTACTAATTGAAATTCAACAATTAAAAACTTTTTTCAATACCATAAAGAACACAAAATTATATTAATAATAATACAATATAAAAATTTCAAATAATTATTTTTTGAAAGTCTTTGAATATTGAATTTGAGCTGAAGTTAAATTCTGAGAATTGAGAACAAAAAAATAACTAAGATCTGTTTGTTTTTAAATTTAAATAAATATAATTTTGATAAGATTCTTGAGAAATTCATAAAAGATTTTTGAATATTTCAGATTTGTCAAAAAAGAATCTAGAAGATTTCAAAGCACTTTTTTTATTTTATAGGAATTTACATAATATTAGGAAAAATTCGAGCCTTTTTGAAAGATGTTTAGGACCTTTAGAAGTTTGGAAAAAATCAAGAAATATTTGATAAATTTTCGGAAATGTTTACAAGTTTTTAAATATTTCTAATCTATTTAAAATGTCTTAAATGCCTAAAAATATTTTTAACCGAGTCGTATGTTTCTTAACATTTTGAAAAATCATTCAAAATTTAAAGAAATTGACTTATAATCTTCTAAAATTTCCCAGAAATTTTAAGAAAATTTTTTTATTCTCTTAAAACCTTTCGAAATTCTTTTGAAGCTTCTGAAGTTTATTTTTGAAATCTTAAAGAATCTACATATCTAAAATTTTTGTAAAGTTTGAAATTCTTTTTGAATCTCTTTCATTCTTCTAAATATTTCTTGAATTCACTCGATTTTTTTTATCTTACAAAATTGAAACATTTTGCTTTAAAATCTTCTACATTCTTTTTCCAAATTTTAGGAAATCGTTTGTTATGCTTAAAAACCTTTTTTAATTTTCTCTTAAAGTTCATTTTTCAAAATGCAAAATCATTTAAAGTTTTCACAGTAGTTTTAGGAAAATTCTTTTTTTAATCTTTTCAGACCTTTTCAACCTTCTAATCTTTAAAAATTATTCAAATTTTTTCTGATTTTTGTTAAATTCTGCCAAATAAAAAAAATGCCTTTAAATTTTTTAGATTCTTCCTTGACAATTTTTGAAATCTTTTTAAATAATCTTTTAAAATTAATTTTTCAAAATAAAAAGTTATTTTAATTTTTCCTAGGAACCTAAAATTTTTTTTTCGTTTTCGTGAAATCCTACAAAATTCTTGAACAATCTTTACAAGTTTTAATTATTTTTTAATCGTTTCAAAACTTCTGAACATCTTTTAATCTCACTCAATTTTTTCTCAAATTACGTAATATGGCAAAATTGCAACATTTTGCTTTGAAATCTTGTATACAGTCTTTTTACAAATTTTAGCAAATAATTTTAAAAAAGTTGTAATTTTTTTTCAATTTTCTCTTAGAATTCATTACAAGACAATTATTTAAAAAATTTCCATCAATCATAAGAATATTTTTTTCATTCTCTTGACACCCTACAAAATTTAGTTCACCTAAAAATTTTTTAAATCCTGAAAAATTAAAAAAATTGTCTCAAAGTCTTCCATATTCTTTTCCACACATTTTGAAATCTTCAAAACTTAAAATTATTCGCTTAAAATAAAACCTGAACGCATCTAATTTCTTTCGAATTCTTCAAAAATAATTTTGCCCATAATTTAATTTTTCTTATCTCTTTGAAAATGAAAGAAAGTTTACAAATTATAGTGTGGTAGCGGAATGTTAAAAAACAAAATCTTTTCCCATTAAAAAAGACTCATTTACAATTTAAATTTTTTCTACTATCAATCATGTTTAGAAATAGGTATCCCGGAATCGAGCCTGGTTCTTCGGAGGATTCGACTCCTTGCGTTCAAGAATAGATTTTTCGTAGTCGACGCCACACCTATCAGGAATCGACTCCAGAATCGACTCTCGGCGCCGGGATTCGACTCCGAGAATCGAATAATTATGAACATTAATTCATTAATTAGTAATTTAGATTAAAATTAATTATGTATTTTAATTTTAATTACGTATGAACTTATTTCAAATAATCGGAGTCGAAGATTCTATTCCCAAGGTTGATTATTCGATTGCCGGAACCGATAAATTTTTCCAGAACCGAGAATCAAGAAAGAATCGAGAATCGACGCCTCGTTCGGTTCCGCAACCCTATTAAGAAACATTTAGAACTAAATTTTATGATGAATTAAAAATGTTACGTAATCGGCTAAAAATACCCCCTCCCCCCACATTACAGACCATAACGAAAATCGAACCCCCTCCTTCCTTTTCAATGATACGTAATATGTGAACGCTCCCTTACGTTGAAATTTTACACACAATTTAAAGCAACAAAAAGAAAGCTCGAGTTCGTTAACCAGCATTTTTTACCAATGGTTCTAGTTTCAACCATAAAAAAGTAATCAAAAATTCAATTTCGCAGTCACACTATACAACATACGGAAAAAGATCAATCAACAAAAATTATGCACCAAAAAAAGAGCCATAAATTTTTTACAAATCACTTTTTGATAGGATGCATAGTTTTTATTTTAATCGTAAAAAATAACATAAAAAATGAAAAAATTAAATTTTTTGAAAAATGACGCAAGCTATGAAAAAAATGAACAGAAAAAAGTTGTTCACCCAAAAAAGGGTTACAAATTTGTTATAAATTTTATATAAATTTTATATAAATTAGATGTTTAAAACATGCACAGTATTGAAATTAAATTAAAACCTAATATATGTTGACCTGCTTAGATTCAATTGAGTTAATACAATCATTGAATTATTTTCTTATTGCTATAATTGACCATTACTCAAATTTTTTCTCTCTAAAGACTTGAATGCTCTCAAAATTCTGTATATAAAATGAGCCCAGGATGAATTTGGCAAAATTTGAAAACATCTTATCTGTATATATTTATAAACCAGAAAAATAGGTTTAAAATAAGCCCAAGAACATTAACAAATATTGATTATTACGGAAGTTGTTGAAAATTTAAGAAAACGTTGAAATTTACACTATTTTTGCAATGTCTATTCAAAACATAGACAAGTTGGCTACATCCTGGGCTTATTTTATACAGAATTTTGAGAGCATTCAATCCTTTAGAGAGAACAAATTTTAGCTCTGACATAATTAAAATTAAGAGAGCTTTATCAGTCATCAAAAAAGAGGTGGTCGTAAACTTTGACACGATAGTGTATTTTTGAACAAAGTTATGTGTTGCTAATTTCAATTTTTTTAACTTCAATTAGATTCGGAAGCTGTAAATGATATCTTTATACTGTGTGGGATACTAATTTAAATTTCCCTCTACTAATGCCCCTT
This sequence comes from Andricus curvator, assembly GCA_932195095.1. Taxonomy (NCBI): domain Eukaryota; kingdom Metazoa; phylum Arthropoda; class Insecta; order Hymenoptera; family Cynipidae; genus Andricus; species Andricus curvator. Next base: position 311,264 of record CAKNYM010052874.1, read on the forward strand.
CAGCCGCGCAGGCCCATTGAGAGCATTAGTTCCGCATTTGGTCGGTGTGCAGCGCTAGTGCTATCCTTTCTCGCAAATGAGATTAATCGCCAAGGATATAAGAATGCTTCAACTCCGAACTATGAATTAATTTGCGAGGCGGCCGCGGCTTGCCGTTCGACATACCTTTTTGAGGTTCGAGACGTTAATTAACGTTTTTTCGGACTTAGAAAAATAAATACATTTTTTTCGGAACAAAATTCTCTTCAGGAATGTTGATAAATTATTCAGAAAATTTAATTATCCTTCACTGATGTTTAAAAATCTCCACCCCTCAACAAATTTTTCTTTCAAATGTAGCAGGTAAAATGTTTAGGCCTACCATTTTTTTAATACAAATAAAAAATTTTAATAAAGTAGATTTGTATGAATTAGAACTATTTTCATTTAAAAAATGAATTCTCTGTCGAAAATTTGTCGCATTAATTTACTTTTTTTAAAAAGCAAAAAATCGCGGCGGACATGAACCTATGCTTTAACCTAGGTTTAAGTATAGGTCTAAACTTAGGGCAGACCTGGTTTTTTCTCCCAGCCACTTGGACCAAGTCCTAAGAAAAGACCAGGTTTTTTCGGGAAGTGTGCTATGTGGGAGATGCAGAAAGCTGTCATCCTTGGATCGCTTCGTGTCCTCAAGACACACAAGGGTTTCACCGGCCTGTCGTTGTAATTTTGTCGTACCCTGTGACCACCCATCTCACGGTTGTGAGACGTGGCCATAGGTGTGCTTTGCCGTGGTGCTACTGGGGGCTATTGACATTTTTTTGGATCGCAGTTGCTCTTAGTGGGACCCTGCGGTGGTTGTTTACCTTTTTTTTTTTAATTATATATATATATATATATATATATATATTTGAGGAAATTTGAAATTTCTATGATTTGCAATTTTGGGTATTTGAAATTTGGGCATTTTGAAAAGTCCGGTTTTAAAATTTCGGTAATTTTATCAATTCGAAAATATAATATTTCGGGAATTTTTAATTCCGGACTGATTCGGGTTTTCGAGTAGTCGCGTCCTTTTACTTGCAGCGCTTTGCGATGCGAGATACATACGACTGTCGCGCGACACAAACTTTACGCCGGAAACTCATTTTCCGCCGGAACAAGGCTTAGCGTGGCGTCCCATTGCAACGTCAATCTTGGGGTAAAACGCAAAACGTCAAATCACTAGACATTTCAGCCAATGATGTTCTCCTGGTAATGCACAGAAAGACTGGCATTCGCTGAAGCGTCTAGTAATTTGACGTTTGGCGTTTTGCGCCAAGTTTGACGCTTCCATGGGACTCCGCCCTCAGATTCTAGGTGTGGAATCACCTTTAAGATCACTGCGCCCCACGTGCATTGGCAGCTTTCTGAACTAAGCAAAGCTTCAAGTCGCGAGTCACCTTTACTGCATCCCCTCCACTAGAGTTTCCGGACCTGTATGTACGACCGTGTACTAGCCCCAGCAGTAATTTTTCAATTTAGTTACATTGATTACTTTAACATATTTTTCATCTAATTCCTACGGTAATCATTGCTATATTCAAGTCCCATGTTTACTGTCATTTTTAGGTATTTTTGACCGTGTTTATTGAATATTTAAAAAATCTGACATATTGGTTCTTTTTGAAGCGGAAAAAGTGCCATAATCGGGTTTCCGGCGGCAATTGCTAGATTTTAGCCACCGGGCAGAATAACGACGTTAACAAGGGTTAAGGTCCTTAAAACGACTCGGGTTTCCGCCACATCCAAAATACGAGGATGCATGGTTTAATGTAATATTCAAACCACATAATCTAAAGGCAATTTTACTTGCGGGGCCTAAGCGATTTTTTTTCGAAAAACGTTCTTGTTGTTGTACGGATAACGGATATTTTTGAAAGAAATACAAAAATTACATATAAAAGTATACGTCCCGTTTTTCCTCTCAAATTTTATCAAGCTTTCGAATTATGCTTTTTGAAAATAATGAAATATGCAATTGATGATCTGAAATAGCAGATAAAATTCTTGGTCAATATTATATTTTCAATAAACCTGTAATTAGCCTACACAATGCTTAAAAATTTAGTTTATGCAGAGTCAACCGCGTTTGCAGAAAGTTCAATTGAAAGACATAAGAAACGGATACATTTTTTTTAATTTAGAAATTAATTGTCTGTTCTAAATAATTTTTATAAAATGTGATTTCAATATTTAAATCTGATTGTTTTATATTTCAATGATCAATTTCGAAACCATTCAATTTCTTTTGGGAAAACAATTTTTTTTCACTCTTCGTTGTTTTTGCATTAGTATATGAATAATTTTTTTATAAATTATACACGTGACTAAAATATAATTACAAATAACTTTTAACACTTTTATACCTTTTTTTAGTTGATCGGTTCATATTGAAGACGCATAAAAAAATAAGTTCTCAAAATAGATTTTTGTCCGACCCCCCTTGAAAACGCGCCATTGCATGCACTTGTAGCAGGCGTAATGTGGCTGCTTCTAGCCCAGTGACGTTCGCACATGCGCACTCCGCCGCCGGGCCGACATGGAACTTTACGCCCGCTACATGAAACTTTACGCCCGCTACACATACACTGCACCACGCAAGTGAGAATATGGAGGTAATTATCCTTATCGTGAAAAAAATTGTATCGTTGGACCCTACAGTCTTCCTTCTGCAAAGTACGCTATTTCTCCCTTTCACTTATAATCTACATTTTTTTCAAGTACACCAAACATCTTCTATCTGCTTCACATGCTTGTTTTCAAGAAGGGTAGGACAACAAGTAGGTGTGTATCAAGGGCGTCCGGCTATTTTGACAAGTGTAAACAATATACTATTACTTCATCGAAATTTTGAGCCTTGGTTTTTTTAATATTAACTGACTTTGGGATTTCATTTGGGCTATCTTTATTTTGGAACAGTAGCAAATTTTTGGGGTTGGTTGAACATATTCTCTAATACAAATCACAATGTTATATTGTACAGATGCGGGTACATCACAAACGGACAGAAGAGCAGCTCAGCTTATGGAATGGCAGCAGTTACAAAATCAACATCACGGACTAGGCATCTCTCGTCAAGACTATGGTCAGGCATGTAAGTACATATCAATTTTTTGGACTTGGAAAAAATTGTTGTGATTCAGAAAAAAAATTCCATTTCATAACCGCCAACAAATTGTTGCTTCTGAATGGCGTTGGCCGTCGGAAACCATAGAAGCAAGTTTCGAATTTTATCTCACGAAAGTACATATTCTCATGAAAAATTTAATTGCGCATCTTTTTGCTCTGCACAAAAATGTTGTAGATTCCCCTGTTTTCAAAGTAAACCCGAAAAACACGTGAAAATTTTTTTTTGAAATTTTAAAAATATATGAAAATTTATTAAATTCGTGGAAATTTATCGAAATTTGCGAAATTGAAAAAATGCTATTTGAAATAACTTATTGCAAGATAGTTGTTGACTAGTCATTGAGAAAGTTTAAAAATTTGAAAAAAATCGGTTGAAAATTGCGAAAATGGCAGTCAGTTGAAGTCAGAAAACTCTGCCGCTGCCTGGAGCGTTTTGTCGTTGCTTTGCCGCTGCTGCTTTGTTAGTTAGTAACAAAGCCCGATAACCGGAGCACCTGAGATATTGAACAACAATAAATATATTACTTTTTTGAACAAATTGCTTTGCTTGTAGTCATCGCTTAGGTATTAAGAATACGCTATATAAATTGTAAGCATTTTTATCAACAAACTGCATCTTCAGGTTTGTTGGCCGTCCAGCTATTCTCGTAGACACCTATCTGCGTAGATTCAAAAGCCACTTGAAAATAATCTTTCGAAATAATACTGCATCCGTCGAGGCGTACCAATAAAAGTACCAAAAATCTGATTTTACGCGAGAACTGTATAAGTGTATGAGTGGTGTTTTGTGGTCGCTGATTTAAAATTTTTGTGTTCTGTTGTAAAAATTCTTTAATAAAAATCCCTATATTATATCTTGCAGATGAAGCTGCTTTCATCGCAGGTTTGAATATGAGGCTGGTAGGTAATAATATCATAGCCCGAAACCATCACGGCGTATTGTATGTGTATGGATATATCTTCAGCTCTGGCCCAAGTACCATCAATCGACGTTAGTATATTATACATTTTTTTAACTAACAAAAAATTGTTGGAATTTAGAAAAAAATTCTAATTTTATTTCTTAACCGACAATAAGTTATTGTTATCGCTGAACGACGTTGGCCCCTGGGGACCTCTGAAGCAAGTTTTGAATTTTAACTTACAAAAGTACATATTCCTATATGCAATTTAATTGCGCATCTTTTTTCATTAAACAAAAATGTGGTAGCCTTCCCCGTTTTTAAAGGAAACTTGAAAAACCCGTTTGCGAAAAAAATACCTTTCTGTAAATTTTGGAAAATGAGAGTTTATGAGCGTTTACGAAAATTCATGGGAATGTGCATTGTAGAACCGGTAACTTTAAACAACAGTTCTGCGGGACGCATAAGCCAAAGCTCAGACTATAACTGCTGCAATTTAGAAGAACACCATTAACTATAACTGCAAAATGAACGAAGCCGAGAAAATCGAGAAAAACTGTTCGAATACTTATTCGCCTGTATCGCGGATTGTAACTCATTTTCTGAACTTTTCTTCTTGAATAATTTGCCTATGAAATTGTCATATCTGCCAAAAAAGTATTTAAAAATATTACTATTTATTATTTATTCATTATTCTAATCAAATAATATTAATTAACTAATATTATAAAAATTAATGCAACGGCCATACCACGCTGGAAACACCAGTTCCCGTTAGATCACTGAAGTTAAGCAGTGTTGGGCGCGGTTAGTACTTGGATGGGTGACCGTCTGATACTACTGCGTTGCTGTTGGCGGTCGTGGGTGTTATGATCCCACACTTGTAGTTATTTACTACAAGAAACTATCCACCTAGAAACACTACCCGAATCGGGTAGTGTCACGCTTACCCCTAGAGGCTCGCCGAAAGGGAAATGGCTTAATGGTATAGAAAATGCATCTATCGAGGCGTATATTTAAAGCGGAACTATAAAACTTTGTATAAGGGTGGTTTGTGAAGTCGCTGATTTCTAATTTGATTTCAAAAGTTACAAATTAAAATAGTGGATCCAATATAACGGTAAAAATTGTTAAATTTGCACACGTTCGTCGGAAACTTGCACAAAAAAGGATCTGTATTATTTACAACACTATAAATAAAAATACAGACAACATGACTTTTCAGTAGATTTTACCAGAACTTCAGTTAAATCTACTGAATATCTGTGCATTTTAGCTAGTCTCCAAGTCAAATCTACTTAACTCGTCATTTTCCATACACTTATACATTTTACTTGAGGTTAGGGGTGAAACCTACAGAAAATCAGTAGAATGAACAAAACTTCTTTTAAAATCTTCTAAAATGTCATGTTCTCCATATTTGTACCTTTTTCTGCGTGCGGTATGTGGGGAGTTTTCTCGATTGCCAATTTCAAATTTTTGGGATTCGTTGAAAAAATTCTTTAATAGTTAAATGTTTTTTTTTGCCTACTGGCCCTAAAAAATTGCCCTGCTTACACCTCCATGATTCACAGAATTTGTCTTAAAATTATTCCTCACAAACTAACATCCATCCACACCTTAATGCTACGTCAATTCTACGACCGCTCGCTCTTATCGCTTTGCCCTCTTCGCTTCACTCGCTTCGCGTTGCACGCATGTCCCGGTCTTTCACCTTGCCTCGCATTGCCAACCTCTGCATCCGCGGTTACTATCTAATAATTATCTACTAACTATTCACAATACATATTTACAATTTCGCTCATACTTACTTCCTCCCCTCTTTACAATCTTTTCCTCTCCATTAATCTTCCTCCTTCCTTCTCTTCTTCTCCATCTCACCCCAACATCGCCTTATTCCATGCAACTACCCTTTGATCCCCTCTGTCATGCAGTGGTACATCCATGCTTATCTCACTCCTCTCCACTCTCTCGAAATCCTCCAGCCAGTGTTCCACCCTTGCATAACCCTTCGCGCACAATTCACACATTCTCTTCTTCCTAGGGAGCCAGTACCTATTAAAACCCTCCATACCTCATCCTCCCTATAAGCTCCTCGCTTCTTTTCTCTCCATTCTCACACAAATATTCCACCGTTTCCCTTGGCATAATCCACCCATAATTCTCATTGAACTTTGACCCACATATTCTCTCCTTCCCTTCTGCCTTCTCTCGCTCCATGCCGTTCTTCTTCACCACCTCATACACCTTTCCCTCCTCCTCATGCATCTTTCTTAGTTCATCCCTCTGCAGCCCATTTCTTCTAAACTACCTTTTTCTTTCAACCTCCATGTTTCCCTCTCCTCCCGTGTTCTTCTTCTCTCACGAACACTCCCTAACCATCCTCACTCCCTGTTAGAATTCCTAAACTCATTCTCCCCACCTCCCTCCAGAAAATATAATTATGGATATTCGTTGCAAAATCCAGTTTCCACTTTACATCCACCACTACATGCAATAGTAAAAAGGCCTGAAATACAAGACATTAGTGCTTTAAGTTCTAGAATTCGATGTTAGTATATTATAATTTTTTAATCTAACAAAAAATTGTTGGGACTAATTATTATTTCGGGCTCAAGTTTTGCACGCTTTTCAAGGGTGGCGAGGGACATTCCAAGTAAAAAAATGAACAAATCTTAATGTACGACACGTCATTTTGTAGATACTTGTAAGACCTACATTTTTCGCTACACTTTTTTCTGATAGACATACGGGTTAGTTGCAATAAATGAAGACTCTGTTTTTGCTATCTTTGATGATTGTTCACACACAGTGTTTCCGAATCCTTGGTCGCAAACATATAGACATGCTAGCACTACAAGACCCTGAAGTTAAATTTTAGGTAGCATTTCTTACCTCAAATTTCATAGGCGCCTGGACTAAATCGGCAGAAAGTCCTTCATGGAAAATTTTTTTGATATAAATTATACGTAACAAGAATGTAATTACAAATAATTGATATCTTTTTTTCACCTTTTTCAATTGACTGGTTCATTTTGAAGACGCATGAGCAAAAATGCTATATTTTCAACCATTTCAATAAGTAATAAGAAGTTAAAATAACATAATACTCTGAAAATACATAATTCAGGGTGTCTAGATTCTCAGAATATATTTACTTCATCAAAATTGTGTACCTCAGTTGAAGTGAAGTGACTCGCGTGTGGAAAAATTTCGTGGCGCTGTACAGTTTCTATCTAGTCCGCCATGAGTCGACACTGGCGCGCCACAGGCTGATTGTCCAGTCGCTAGACTGAGATGTAACGTTCGCATCGACTTGTTTCTAGACAGATCGGCTATTTTGATAAAAATAATTAATAATTAAATAATATAATCATGTTTTATGTCATAAAAGTCCAATCTATAGGTTTTGCTGTTAATTAAAAATATAAAAAAAGTTTTTGTACGCACAAAAATGAAGAAACGAGTTTCCGCAAGTCTCTTTTGCATACGCCGGGTGTCGAACATCTGATGTAACTTCCTGTTATATTGTTGTAACTTTGTCCCGTCGCCTTAACACCTCGGCCATCTAAAAGTTTATTTTTTTTTTCATTTTTCTTGTATATGAATTTCAGTTTCTTACATCCTAATATTTATTTCAATAAAACATGAACAATTTTTTAACATTTGAAGTGCTTGATGTGTGAGTAAATCATTGAAAAAAATAAATTTTGTATGATTTAACTTGCGATTAGGCTACGAAATAATGATTTTTTATTATTTCAAATAATTAATACGTTAGGCTTAATTGTCATTCACGCAATCAATAAATAATTAAAGTAAATTAAATGAATCATTTATAATAATATTCGATTTTCCGGAATATCATCAATATTATACATATTATATTTACTAGAAGTTCAATATAAATTTATTATAACTTTACTATATAATTCAATTGAAAGAAAATGTTTTCAACCATTCTTAAAAAAAAATCGTTCTTAACCCTCCGTTAGACGCAACCGGCCTGACAGGCCACATCAATCTGTTTTTGCTCATCTCTCGTACTACAGAGCGCATAGAAGCTTGACCTTCTTAGTATTCGTTAATCAATATAAGCTTTTTCGAAAACCTTTGATAAGTTTTATGGCAGACTAGGTAAAATGTGACTGTGATCCTTCAAACATGCCAGGTTCCCTGCACCAGAGCGGACGAAGTCGCCAAAAAATTAACAAAAAGAGAAGCTTTCATAATTGAAACTTGAAATTTCACTCTCAGTGGTTTTTGGGTTGCCAATAAGGAATTTGATGTCACTTCCACACAAAAAAATAGTGTTTCCAATATGGCGGACACTTGTATGAACAGCTTTTTCGATTTCGATGACAATCGTCACACTGGAGTCCCATGAGTCGATGATAAAATATTTGTCGTCATTTTTACAAAAAACATAATGGCGGATGCAATTTGGCTGACAGTATTTTCGAAAACTTATCTCATTCCAACGAAAATCAGTATACGAAGCTTTTTTGAGTCACCAATAAAGTGTTATTTATTCCGTAGGGAAAATTCATAACAAGAGGTGCAATTCAAAAAACGCAAATTCGGTGATTCTGCCTTTCAATAGTGGCCATATTGGATCCACCATTTCAAGTTTTGCAATTTGAACCTCAGAATCGTAATGAGCGATCCCAAAAACCCCCGTACATCAGGTTTCAGACGAGTTAAAAAAAATCGCTAATTCTGCGATTGTGCCTTTCAATAGTCGCCATATTGGATCCACCATTTTGAATTTTGCAATTTCAACATCAGAATCGTAATCAGCGACCTCAAAAACCTTAAGATAACTTTCTATAACAATTATTTCTGATGTGCTTCTCGAATGAATACAGGTGGCCTGTCAGGCACATTGCGTCTAAACTAGGAAGTTTTAGGGTTGCGTCTAACGGAGGTTTAAGAATACAGTTCTTGTATTAAGATTTCGATCACCTTCAGCAGTTATTGTTTACTATCTTAAATGTGTAATAGGGTACAAATAATTATTGCTTGAGCATTTGTGCAATAGTGTATTGTGATTTCCTGAATCTTTTATCCAAATTGATTATTTTCTGAATTCACCTCTGTAATTTTGGTTTAAGTCCAAACCGTGATTCTATCTAGAAAGTAGCTATTATTATTATTATAGATTAGCAGTTCGAACTCGAAAGTTCA
>CAKNYM010052874.1:330502-370961 GCA_932195095.1 Andricus curvator
ATATATATATATATATATATATATATTATATATTATATATTATATATTATATATTATATATTATATATTATATATTATATATTATATATTATATATTATATATTATATATTATATATTACATATTATATATTATATATTATGCCCTAAATGGCAAATACCTGTTTTGACATTCAGTGTATCTTGAAAGCCAGGAAACCCTACCAATAGCAAACTTTAGGCGTTCATTGGAAAAATTCTTTAATAAAAATCCCCATATGATATTTTACAGATACACACCATGGACAAGGTATGGAAAATTCATTAGCATTCCAAGGTAGTAGTATATATATTTTATTTTTTTAGAATATTTGCGACATTGATACCCCTGTGTAAGCCAAGGAAAAATAGGGTCTCACAGATGGTCTATGGTAAAAACATTATAGAAGGTATGGGGAGGTCGAGAACGTTATAAAGGGGTATCGCAAGCCAACAAAATTAAGGGTGCCGCAAAAATAAGAGGGGAACACAGCTCAAACGGTCGTCAATACTGTCAAAAAGGGTCAAAATACGGTCGAAATAATTAATTTTGAACATTAGATATTACGGGATCGAAAACAGGGTACACGGTTTTCAGCAATTTCATCACTCAAAAGAGGGTATTCAAAATAACAAGGATCGGGAATAGATTATACCAGGTACAACATGTCAAAGAAAAATGTCACACAACAATACATTTTCAGATATTTCGGCACTTAAAAAAAGGGTATTCAAAATATCAGGGATCGAGAACATTGCAAGGGTCAAAAACATTACACAAAATATAACAAAAAGGTATCCTAGGATCAAAAAAATATTATCAAGAACTATCAATTTTTTTTTTTTTGGTATTTCGGAACTCCAGATTGTAAAATATTAATTACGAAGACATGTTATAAGAAATAAACGATAAAAATCATTACGGTACAACATCGAGGTGCAAAATCATATGCTAAAAAAAACAATAAGCGATGGGAATAAATTAGCGATGATTTTTCCAAGGAGTGGAATAGGAAAAAGAGCAAGATAAAATTCAGAAAAAGACTTGGCTAAACCATTATTAGGAAAAATATGCTACCTTGAACACTGTAAGGGACGACAGCAGCACCTCTTATTCCTACAATGAGTGTATAGACACTAAGAAAGAAGGGGGAAAGGGCTAATGCGCACAACCTAATTTCTATAATTCGCAACGTTCGTCAGAAACATAACCGATGAGATCAGCTTCCGATTCGTCCATCCTATTGTCCAGTCCTTCTTTCGCTAGTCATTATCAGCCGCTGTTCAGGGAGGAAGAGATTCCGAACTGCTTCTTACGAGAGGGAGTGAAAGGCGGGAATCGTTCCCGCAATGTCAGGGTCGGCTGTATTCCGGTGTTGAGGTGGAGAACTAGGAGCCCTTTCTCCTTACTGCAGGTGTGAAGAGGACTCTTCGATGCTCCCGAAAGAGGTGAAAAAAAAGAATGGAATAAAGAACCAAGAAACGCCTGTTCACGACAGAAATATTTGTAGCGATAATCATTTTTAGGCGAGATCATCTATTCCTGTTTAGAATTTTGGTGGTAACCGCATCGGTCAATCTTCACCAGGAACGTGCCTTGTATCATAGGCGACCAAAAGAAATAATCCATTCTACTATCCCTTATGAGTAGAATCAGCTATTCTATCCCGGATGTCAGAAGGATAAGCGATAAAAGATATTCTGGAAGTTCAGGTGGGGACCGGAGACGTGAAGATGTGCTGAAGATGAAGGTGGGGTGGATATAATCGATCATTTGCGTCGATGGTGCAACTCTGCATGGCTCTCGCTCGAGACCGCAGAATTAAGAAATTTAACCAAAAAAAATTAAGACAGCCCTACATTCTTGAACGAACATTACGAAAAAAACGTACAACAGAGCAACAAAGTAACGAGATAAGATATATATATATATAATAAAATAATGAACACGAGAGCTTTTAATTCAAAATCATTTACTCGAAACTAAATTTGTGAGTTGCAGAAAATGTGCAACATCACAAGTTCTAAGGCGGGCGGAAAGCCCCTGAGAAGCTCCTCTGGCGCTAAAGCTATGAACCCTATTGTCCCACACCCTTAACTATTTGCTCTCATCAGTAGTACACCCCAGACCTCTTGATGAAGCCTAGTACGCCGATCACTGATCGCGTTGTAATTTCCTCAGGTTCTATAAAATGGACACCGACGGTTTGTTGCCTGAGTCCAGCTAATGCCGGGCACCCGCATAATACGTTGAGGGATGTTTTGTCATCCCTGCTGCATTTCCTGCACTCTGTTGTGGGGATATACCCCATTTTTTGCATATGATAGTTCAAGTGGTTGTGCCCAGTTGCGATCCGGAACACTGTTCTCATATCTTTTTTGGGTAAACTCAGGATTCCCCTGGCTCTGTCCATTCCCGGTGTTTTCTTCAAATCCAGCTTTGGATGGCCATCCCGGTGCAGCAAGACGCTAGCCCCAGTACCGGTTCCGCCTTTTCGTTGTCCTTGATCCTCGTGTGACCAGGGACCCATATGAGAGCCACTTTGTTTTTTTTCTGCCTGTTCGTTTAATGCCTTTTTGCATTCCCAATCCAGTTCTGATGTTATGTCTGGTTTCTCTTTTGCAGTTAGTGTCGCTTGGCTGTCCGAGCAGATCGTTATTTGTCTGCCAGCGGCGTTTTCTTCTAATAACGTTCCAGCAAAGAAAAGGCTGGTCAGGACCTCCGCGTGAAAGACAGAAGCATCTCGCCCAAGTGGGATCCCTATCCCCCTCCCGCTCTTGCTGCCATAGATTCCTGCTCCTGACCCTCCCTCTCCCCTAGAGCCATCTGTATACCAGATTTCCCCTTGGAGGAGCGGGTTACCATTTGCTTTCCACAAATCCCTGCTTGGAATGCAGACACGGAAAGTTTTTGTAAAGTTCAAGCGTTTTGTTATTTTATCTTGCCTCATCTCTAGAATCGGCAGTGAGCTGATGTCACTTGAGAGCCTAGTGTGCCTTGTCCCCCGAATCCATCTATTTGTTCTTGCCAGACGGCCCATCGCCTGTGCTACTCTAGCAGTTATCGCAACATGTAGGGGTTCTTCACAGAGCATGAATCCTATCGCCGATGTGGGCGTACTTCTCATTGCTCCCGTCAAATCCCTGAATGCTAGCGTTTGTAATCTTCGCAGCCTGTCCCGCATTGTTTTAAGTTCCGCCCGTGGCCACCAGATCACGGCCGCATACCGGAGCCTTGGTTTAAGGACAGCAGAGTAGAACCATGGAAGCATTTTCGGCCCTAGACCTCACGTCAACCCAAAGGTTCTCCTGCACATCCAAAAAGTCATGACACAATTCCTGCATTGGGTCTCCAGGTGCTTTGCCCAGTTCACTTTGCTACCTAGGATTACTCGCAGATATCTAACTGAATCTCAAAACGCCAGCTTCCCACCACAGAATACAGGATCATCAACTTTCAGCACTTTATAATTTCTTGTGAAAATGACCAGGTTTGTCCTTTCCTGATTTACCAAGAGCCCTGAGGTATCGCACCAGAGCTCTACCATGCGCAGCGCCGACCTCGTAAGACCCATCAAAGTATCCAGATAACCCCCCCCCCCAGACTAGGATAATAAAGTCATCCGTATAGGCCTGAGTATAAGAACCCTCCATATCCAAGAAAGTGCCCACAGCATACTTCTTTTGTTCCAACTGCTGTTCCAATTTTGCCACGGCAGAATGAAGCGCAGTTTCTACGGAGCAGCCTGCTTGAGAAGCATGCTGCCCTCTGTGCAGCGGGGAGGCCAAAAACACCTCATCCCTAATATATCTCTCGAACAGCTTCTCCAACGTCTTCAGAATAAAAGACGTTAGGCTGATCGGTCTCAAATCTTTTGCAGCAGTATAGCCATTATTCCCAAGTTTGAGCATGAGGGCCACTCTGGCATCCTCCCATGCCGATCGCACGTGTTTAAGGGCAATGCTTGCCCTATTTAATTTCATCAGTGGAGGGACGACGAGATCCATGCCTTTTTCTGAAAGCGCTGGATAAATGCCATCCGCTTCTGGCGATTTAAAGGGTCAGAAGGTCCATACCACCCATTCCACCTTTTCATAATCATCGACTTCCGCGGCGAAATTTCAGTCCGCCCTCTCCATCTCTTGGCCCCAGCCTTCCTCATCTTGGTCGGTTCGGATTCCTTGAAAATTCAGGAAGTGAACTTCCATCAGGTGATTCAGCGTTGCTTCTTCGTCTTCGGCAAACTCATCATTATCGAGCCTTATTACCTCGAGGCGAGCTTCCGGGCTTTTCGCCAGGATCTTGTGGAGCCTCGCTGTTTCCGGAATATCTTTCGATTCCTCGCAGAAGACCCTTCAGTGCTCCTGTTTATACTTTCTTATGTTTCTATTGTATTCATACTTAGCCGTCTTAGACATGTCCCAGTCTGAAGGCAATTTGATTTTATTAGTCTTGTTGCACAATATTCTTGTCTTTTCACGAGTCAGTGTCCTTCGCGGAAAATCCACAGCGTGCCCTAACTCATTAATGCTACGATAGCTTGTGGGGAATTCCGCAAGCCTCCCTTTGAGTTCCTCTTTATATGAGTCTCAAAGTGTATTTCTGAGGTTTCTGATCTTTGAAACCACCGGGTTTCCTAGGGTTAATCGAAACAAGATATATTTGTGGTCCGAGAGAGACTCCTCATCGGACACTCTCCAGCCCACTACCTTGCTCCTCAGTACATTCGATGATAGAGTCAAATCAAGAACCTCACTTCTGTTTTTAGTATATGGTGAGAGTTGGCATCACAGCCCAACAGTAGAGGAATCCTGTTTTCCCGGGAAATGAGCCGAAGTAATAAACACCTTGATAACAGTGAGATCACTGGAGCAGAACTTAGGCACCAAGATCGCATCCATACACATGACGGATATGCATGCCCTTGGCGGTTTTTCGCGCGGCCCTTATATATGGTGCCACATCCTTACAAGCCAGTAATCCTTTCCCTGTATAACCAGGGTTTTTGTATTAGGGCAATTCTGCGCCATGGGGATTCCCGTCTTAGCCATTGGAAGGCTAATTTAGGACCGCTCGTGGTGGACTGCCCCCTGAGGTGCCTTTTACTACTAGCGGTTGATTAGAATAGGGTCTTGGAACCGGCCCTTCATTTTTTTGTTTATTAATATATACTACAATATATAATATAATAAAAATATAATATATAATAATATATAATTATTATATTATAATATAATATATATAATATAATATAATATTTACCGTACAGTCGTTGCAGCTCCATTTAAAGGTCTTGATACATCTCCTGCTTTTTATCCCTGGCAGTGATGTTGACTCGAGTGTACAACTGATACTGCTGCCCAAAAATCGTAGTTCCAGATAATTTGACACTTCTCGTTATGAACAACTGACTCTACCTCCCTCGGAGCATTCGGCAAGGCAGGGTCGCGGCCAATACCGTTTGAGCGACAAGAGCACTCTTAGGGCCAAATTATGTATGTACAGATATGTCGTGCTCGTTTGAGCGGGACACCCGGATAGTATGTGATTAGGGTTATCCACGTGTATATGACACGCTCTGCATCTATCGCTGGGCACTTATTGACGTAAAATGCGGTCACGTTATACTGAGGTGGAAATGGAACCATGCTAGCATGCGAAAAAGACCCTGTGTACCTAAATTAGGTCCTGATGATCTGAGGAAAGCAAAAGTTTGCTCCTTCGACAAGAACTGATCTGTTACATTTCTGTGAAAGTTTCAGTGCACTTTTTGTCGAGTGGTTGTTGGCGGAAATTTTTAACCCCTGATTTATTTACTTCGGCTTCTAGAAGTGAGGCACCTATCTGAAGTAATGCATTTTCGTCATTTCTGATTATCATCTCGTATTTTCTGAACATTTCTTGGAGAGGTTCCCTGACCATTGCAACGAATTTATATGCAAAATTTTATTTGTGGTCCAGTGGTCGCACTCTTCCGAGATATCCTCACGTATTATCTCTCAGGAGGTGCCTGCTCTCCGCAATTGGTCTCAATGTCAATTCCTCTTTTTCGTCTGCAGCTCGTTCATATCATACTTCCCACCGTTCAGTCGATTTGTCCACTTCAGGAACATGAGGGTAAGGCTTGTAAGCTTCCAACTGTTTTGCCTGCTTGGTATTTCACGCATCGTTCTCAGTAGTACGGTGGTTTCGCACATCAGGATCGTCGGCCTTCGAAATCTTCGTTGGGTATGGTCGGTTATTCACGTCGTTCTCGGGGCTCCTTGTCCCAGGCTGCCTCTCTAAACGACGAGCACCTCATCGTTCCCAGCAGATGGTCAGTCCGGGACTTTCCTTCTTTTGCGGCGTAGAGGTAGCACTGTGGCGTACCTTCGCACGCAGCAGCTCGGAGAACCTCCGTGTTTTCCCGAGCTCTACAGGACATCCAACCCACCTTTAGATGTCCTGTCCGAATGAGTCGCGACGCAAATTTCTCGTTGAGCTCTACATAGGCCTTTATATGTCCCCTGAAGGCCCTCTTTATGATGTTTTAGATGTTTAAGCCACCGATGTGCTTTCGAACTGCCTCCGTCACCTTCTCTACGTCTGTTGTTGTGTCCAGATACAGGACCTCGACCTCCGTTTCCGAGACGAGCTCGCACACTAAATCCCCATCGCCGACTGCCTTAACGTGCCAACTGGACTTAGGGTGGGCTCCCTCACTCTCTTCCCGTAATGTGTTGAAGGAGTTTCCACGGCTATGTTTCCCTTTGCTAGCTACGAATCCATGCCTTGCCTTCTTCCGTTCCTCCATCACTCTCTTCAAGATAATGTCGCTCATAAACAATTCAAGGACTTCAAAATTTCTAAGCATTACAACACTACAGATCTCCACGTCACAGATACAATAGCTCAAATCCCTAATTCAATATTTATCCGGAACTGAACCTTACAACTCCGCGTAAGTGACATATCCTCCTCCTATTCAGTTTTTGTTTAGTCTTCTTCATGCAGCTACCACGAGTAGCTAGGAAAGTATGGGTCCACTCCACTCCACTCCGCCCCACATGCGGCGGTAAGATCTGAATACTATAGGAGGTGACCTAATATCCTATAGACCCAGTTTGGAACACCACACCCTGCGCCGGGAGTAGTAGTGGTAGTGGTAGTAGTATATATAATTTAAGAAAAAGGTTAAACAACCACCGCAGGGTCCCACTGAGTGTAACTGCCACCTAAAAAAATGACACTGGCTGCCAGTAGAACCGCGGTGAATCACACTCATGGCCACGTCTCACAACCGTGAGATGGGTGGTCACATGGCACGATGAAATCACAACGATAGGCCGGCGAAACCCTCGTGTGTCTTGAGGACACGAAGCGACCCAAGGATAACAGCTTTCTGCATCCATCTCGCAAGTGCTTTGGCATATTTTTGGCACGCGGTTATGGCTTTAAGGTTACGAATCAGTGACAGTTTCGCACCTCCGAGAGCACGTATCACCAGGACAATTACTTCAACCGAATATTTTGGGTACAGTCGTTACAGCTCTCTTTTAAGGTCTTGCTATCTCTCCTCCTTTTCTTTCTCCTTGGCACATATGTTGTATTCGGACGGAGCCGAGAATTGGATCACGAATATAGTTTGTTTCTCGAAGTCTTGGAGAGCGATGTCAGGGCTGGAGTGTGCAACGGAGACTGCGGTCCGAAACGCGTAGTTCTAGAAAATTTGGCACTCATCGTTTTGGACAATTGACTCTATCTCCCTTGGAGTGTTCGGCAGGGCAGGGTCGCGATGAACACCGTAACAGCGACAAAGATGGTAATAAAGCACTCTTATGGCGGCATTATGTCTATAGATATACGTCGTTCCTGCGTGGGTCGGACACCACGTTTGTATGTGTTCTAGGTACTCTGCGTGTGCATCAAATGCTTTGCGCCTATCACTGGGAACTTCCTTACATAAAATTCGGTCACGTTATGCTAAGTTGGTAATGTCACCGTCCTGGCATGCAAAAATAAAACCTTCTATATCTGAATTGAGCCCTGATGATCTGAGGAAAGCAAAAGTTCGCTCCCTCGACAAGGACTGCTTTTCTACATTGTTGTGAAAGTTTCCGTGCATTTTCTTGTCGAGTAGCTGTTGGTGAAATATTCCAACCTCTGCTTTCTTTACTTAGGTTTTTAGAGGTGGATCATCTACATGGAGTTATGCACTTTCCTGTTTTTTTATATTAAAATTCAGGCCAAGGGTTTCGACCGCTTGCTTTGCGGCTTTGTAAAGGAATGGTCCTTCGCCAATCATCTCGTGGTTCCTGAATATTTTTAGGACAGAATTTTTGCCATTCGCACTGACGTAAGCTGTACTTAGAACAGTTCGGTTACGAAGACACTGGAGATTCAAAAGTCTCTGTCCACCTTGACGGCGTGAAATTTATGCATATGTATAATCTTACGTGTGGTTATATCGAGGGCCTTAAGCTCGTTTTTCGACCATTGAACCACCCCAAACAAGTAGAGTAGAGTCGGGACGGCAAGCATGTTGGTCGCAGATACCTTGTTCAATGCCGACAGATTGGAAGACCAAATGTTACGTTCTCAATGCGGCTCTGAGGCATGCCCAGGTATGCATAGGTCTCTACAGTATTAAGATGTCTAATAACACTTATTTCCACAAGTTCAGCGTCTTTGGGGACGCCAGTAATTTTTCCTTTCTTCAGATTGATTTTTGCACACTTGTCCAAGCCAAAGTCCATCTCAATCTCTCCTGCTTCACCTTTTTTTGAGCCACTTTGTTTGTACATCTCTCGCCAATTCGTCGAACTTTCCCTGGACAATCGTCCGCGACTGCCGATTAATTATTGTAACCATATTCAGCGCAAACCTTCGGTACGGGGACCCTCTAACCAGAACCGGAAGATGCGTTCGGCGGCTTTTCCATAGGCCCTTCAATTCTCTCCCAAAGGAATCAAAACCGAACCCGAATAAGGGCCTGATTTTTTTTCGACTTAACCTCTCATAGACTTATCATCTGTCTCGGGTTGCGGATAGAGGGTCCCTGTTCCAAGGATTTCTGCTGTATATGGTTTGCGTATGCACACTCTGTGGTGCCAGAAACACCCAGAGCTTTAGCACGTTTCGCATCAGTCTTTGCGAAATCAAGCCGACTACCTCCGGAAAAATAGATATGTACTATGAAAAGCAGGCATCTTCTGAGAGATGATCGCGATGTCAGGACAAGGAGGAACATTAACGTGCAAGTACGTCCTAAGCCCCAAGATCTGGCTGAAATGGATGCCTTCCTTCGGGGAGATATCTCGCAAGAGTCCACTGGCTGATTCAAATCAAAGGCTAAAACCGACGATGGATCAAAAGACCAAAAGACGCTTGCATCACCTGAACAAGAAGATTGGATGGGCATGACAGATTGCGTTCCGGGTTCAATGTATAGTTGACTACATAACATCTGCTAGACCGTTCACGGGAGGGGTTCGGAAATTCGCCCAAGAACTATGGATCTTGAATCACACACTAAACAAGTCAAAGCTCTTGACAATCAAGCAGCATATTATTGACGGAAAACGGCTGTCATCTGACGCAAGGAGGGGAATACAGAAGACGGAGAGCTGGATCAGAGAGAATCAACAGTTCCTCGCTGGCCTATCACGCCTCTTCAGCGATCTCCCTGTTTCTGTAAAGAATCCACCCAAGCCGAACGAGGTAGAGACTTTTTGGAGGGAGGTATACAGAATCCCGAAAACACTAAAGTTGAAAGAAGATACTGACAACATCATCTGCTTCAAAGAATTTTGCAAAAACTTCATAAAATCTGAGGAGGAATGTCTATCAATCACTGCCGAATAGGTGAAAAAAGCACATACAGGCACAAAGACCTTTTCCACTACTGCAACAGATTGTATCAAGAACTTCTGGTGGAGAAAGTTTACTTTCACACACCAACATTTGGCCCGCATATTCAACTCATATTCAACGTCGGAGACGCCCATTCCGCAGTGGCTGGTGGTGGGACGCACTCTACTCCTGCCGAAAAAAGGCGACTTGTCCAACCCAGAGAATCACAGGCCGATAACTTGTTTGAACACACTGTATAAGATCTTGACAGCTGTCCCAAACAACAGGATTGTTCATCGAATTGAGCCTGTGTGGCTCTAACGGGAAGATTTCGATTCAACCTCTCATAGACTTATCATCTGTCTGTTGGAAAGCTTGAGGGTGCATCTACACATAGTGAGATGCATAGAGAGATTAATGCCTCTTTGGAAAACTAGATTTACAATCTCATCTAGAAATTATTGTGTGACAACGAACAGCGTCACCTTGCACAGGGATGTCTTTCTGGGTGATACCATGAGCCCTTTGCTTTTTTGCATCAAACTTATGCCCCTATCTCTCGCACTACGAAATTCTTCTGGATACCTCTGTGGCGACACTAATCAGCGCGAGCGTAAGGGCACTCATGTATTTCATATGGATGACCTGAAGATCTATGCTCCTGGTAAAAGCAAACTTCAAACTGCTATGAATATCGTCAGGAACAACACATGAGAGATTGGGATGGACTTTGGTTTGGACAAGTGTGCCAAAATTAATCTGAAGAAAGGAAAGATTACTGGTGTCCCCAAGGACCCTGAACTTATGGATATAAGTGTTATTAGACATCTTACTACCGAAGAGACATATGCATATCTGGGCGTGCCTCAGAGCTGCATTCAGGACGCAACATCAGTGAAGTATTCTCTCCGAAGGAGATACAAGCATGTTTTTCTACAGATATGGTCTTCCAATCTGTCAGTGTTGAACAAGGTACCTGCGACTAACATGCTTGCCGTCCCGCTTCTACTCCAGTCGTTTGGGGTGGTTCAATGAATGATGAACGAGCTTAAGGCCCTTGATATCACCCCGCGTAAGATCATGCATTTGCATAAAGGGTTGAATATCAATTCGGCAGTTCCGCAATCATACATTTCACGCCGTCTAGGTGGACGCGGACTTCTGAATTTCCAGTGTTTTTATAACCGAATTGTTCCAAGTACAGCTTACATCGTTGCGAGTGGCAGAGACCCTCTTCTGAAAACGGTCGGGAACCACGAGATGATTGGCGAAGAAGCGTTCCTTTACAAAGCCGCGGAGCAAGCAGCCGAGACCCTTGGCCTGAATTTCAACATCAGAAGTGAAGAAAAGTGCAGTACTTCATCTAGATGCTTCACTTCTGAAAGCCGAACTGAAGAAAGCAGATGTTGAAAAATTTCACTTAGAGCTACTCGACAAGAAAATGCACAGCAACTTTCACAGAACTGTAGAAAAACAGTCCTTGTCGAAGGAGCAATCTTTTGCTTTCCTTGGATCATGAGGGCTTAATTCAGGTATAGAGGGTTTTATTTTTACATGCGAAGACGGTGTCATTTTCACTTTATCATACCGTGACGTCATTTTATGTCAAGAACTTCCCAGTGATACGTGCAGAGCGTGCCATGAACAGGCTAAGTACTTAGAACACATATTATCGGGGTGTCCGATCCACGCAGGAACGACGTATATCTTGTAACGAGGTTTTCCAACTTTACAGTGTACACACTTCTTTGACCCACGAACAACCCATAAAGCTCGTTGATTCTTTTTTATTCCAGGAGCCAGATAGGTTACCCTAACCGAGCCCCGCTGATTACGGCCCCGTCGTGCTCGCAGGTCGACTAGCTCACTCTCGATACCTCACAAGATAAATAAAAGGAGTAGGAATCGCGTGAGCAAGAGAGAAGTTTAATTTTTCTTGATGCCAAGAAAGGTTAAATAATTTGATAGAAATTCACTACAAAATAATATTCTAAATTTACATCTGTGTCGAGTCCATTAATTTGGGCGCGGAACCGACAGACCACATCCCGAGAAGCAACCTGTCACTTTCGTCGGGATCGTCCGAAGCACCAGCGTTCACACTACGCCATTTCGCGTGTCTATCGGCGTGTTCCCACCAAAGGGTCGGATTGAGAGACGCCCGCCTCGACTTGCTAATTTCGAGCTCTGAGTTGGGCGTGTCTCAACTTTCCAGGTGACGAGGGGGCCTCGCAAAAGGAACACTTGCCTGAAGGCATAAATCAATACGAGATGAGAGCAAACGATTAGAGGACAAGCGTGAGCCACCTACCTTCCAACCACTTAGCGAGGTCTTCCTTATTTTGCGTCATCCCTCAAAATTCCGTCCAAGTCCCTTTTAACAAAATGACCACGAAGTTTTCCTGTGCGCTACGGATCATACGGCCACACCGCCGCCAAGCCAAGAGTAAGTGCTGAGAAAACGTGCTTTTCTCCGCTTCCTTCCGTTCCTTTCCCTTCGACCCGTGATCCCAACCAATGGGTGGCTTCGTACTATTTCTGCTCGCTTATTGGGTCCGTCGGCTGGGCTGCTCGTCTTCCCATTGGTTCTCCTGCGCTGTCTCGAATATGGCTGTTTGCTGGACCTTAGCAGTGCAGGGTCGCCTAACCACGTCATGATGCAGGTTTGGTCGAGTCTACTACGTACTGCCTTCGACGCTGCAAGTGGAGCTTATCCATGAGGCATAGCAGTGTTGGTTCGGTCTGACACGACGATCGACTTGGTATTGGTACTTGCGGCAGGTATCGGCGCTGCTGTCTTGCGTCAACAGTGAAACATGGCCGCCGACTTCGGTTTCCCCACATCGCCGGTGAAGCGCGGTCGCTGGAGGCAGTGGTGACCGGACTGTGCTGCCGTCTCGGTACTTGCGCGGGACTGCTGCGTCGTGTCGGTTGTGTCCCATCCTCTCTTACTGGTTCCCTGTTGTCTGCTAGGTTTGCGACTATTCACGTCGTCTGCCCTATGTTCACTACCTGTCAGTTCGTCGCACGGACTCCGGACAAACCGCGTATTTTCAGATGTAAAATTGCAATCACACCTACTTAAGGATGCCTACTCAAGGATACTTAATTCTAATATTAATATAAGTTGTTGGTTGTTACTTAATCCTACTTAACCTAAGCTGAACTTGGATTCTTGGCTAAACTGTAAGCCTAATTTTTTCTAGTTTATTTCGGCCGTCCTTTCCTTACGTTTGGAGGTTAGGTACGGCTTCGGCGAGTCCCCCGAAGGTTGTTGTACATCTTTACAAATCCATTTTAAAAAACTTTGTTACAATCTATATACATAAATCTGCCCGAAGAGTGCTCTATTAAGATCTTTGTCGCTCTTACGGTGTTGGTCGCGACCCTGTCCTGCCGAACGCTCCAAGGTAGATTGACTCAATTTTCCAAAACAAGGAGTGCCAAATTTTCTGGACCGATGATTTTCGGACAGCAGTCTCCGTTGCACCCTCGAGGCCTGACATCGGTCTCCAAGACTTCGAGAAACGAACTATATTCGTGATCGAATTCTCGGCTTCGTCCGAATATAACATCACTGCCAAGGAGAAAGAAGAGGAGGAGAGGTATCAAGACCTTAACAGAGAGCTGCAACGATTGTTCCTAAAATATTCGGTGCAAGTAATACTCCTTGTGATAGGTGCTCGCGAGGGTGCGAAACTATCACTGTTTTGCAAGCCTAAAGCCATAATTGTGATTTACCGCGTTTCTACTCGGAGCCAATGTAATTCTTTAGATGGAAGTTGCTCTTACTGGGAATGCATAACATTGCGCAATATACTTGACTGTGTACTGCATTGCGACCCTGCAGAGTCGAGAGTCGCAACAGTCTCTCGCCCTGCGCGCTGAGAAATTGCGTGGGCCTGCAATTTAAGGAATTATTATACCGGGGGTTTCTAAATGGGGGTCCGAGTGCATATTGTAATTCGTTTGAACTAAGAAAAAAATGTTATCCAGAGAACAAAATCAAAATTTTATCTCTTATCAAAATCAATCAATCAATCGCCAATAAATTCTTTTCGCTGAACGGCTTTGGCCCATGGAGGTATTTGAAACATGTTCTGAATTTTAACCTAAAAGTACATATTATCAAATCTTATATAGGAAATTTAAGTGCCCATTTTTCTTCTCGGGACAAACGTATTGTAGCTTTTTTCGTTTTCAATGTAATCCCGGAAAAATTGTGCACGTCAAAATTTAGACATGCACACATGGAATCTGCTAAACTGTGCACTTGCACAGATGGAACTGGCCGATTTTAACACGTTTTTTATACAGAACTGATGAGGCAAACCAGCTGTGTTTCCGAAACGTGATCGATTCGTATTTTTATTCAAAAAAATTTCAAGTATTAGTCTGGAAGATGGCGTATTCATCAGGCATGGAGATGTCTGATGTCTTTAGGTTGTCCTAACGATGACTAACGACCGAGCCCACTCGGTAGGTATTTTTTTTGTTGCAAGTTACTTATTTTTCTCTGATTTCACAAAATCGTTTATTTGTTTTAGGTATTTTCTTAGGATAATTTTTAGGGCTTGTTCACAGTCCATAAAGTTTTACCTTGAGATTTCAATCACCAATTACAAGGACAAATATGTAACCTGTCATTATACATAATCACATAAACAACAGTAAAACTGTAATAATAATTATTCCCGTAATAAGGATAATAAGTGATAATAAGGATTTCCAAGTGCTGATTGTTCCAACTCGATCGGATCATTTTCCTATAGCGTTGACGTTATTAGATCACTCGACTTTAAATTATGCGAGCCATTCAAGCATCCCCTTTTTTAAGTGGAATAATGACTTTGCTGATAAATTTGAAGAAAATATTCAGTACCGTCCAAATAAAGACTCTGCAATGTTGTCGATAGATGACCTTTCAAACAATTTAATTAATGCAATTAAAGAGACAGCGACAGAACTTAACATGACTCTAAACCCGGCTAAAAAACTGAGTCGTTCGACGCCATGGTTTGATGCACAATGCAGAAAGAGTAAAAAGGAGCTAAAATAAGTACTTATGATTTGCGAACAACAACAATTCAATCCTGATGTTGTGCCGATTTATACGAATTGTAAAAAGGTGCATGAAAAATTATTAAATTCCAAAAAGGAAGGTTATAAGAATTCCTTCTTAAATTCTCTCGCGAATGCAATCAACTCTAAACAGTTCTGGAAGATAGTAAATAGCTATAATTTCAAACCTCCGTATAAAGATGATATAGACTTAAACGTATGGGAACAGTACTTGAAATCTCTTTACCCAGTTCGGGATCCAAATTCTTACTTAATAACGGTTAATCATTTTCGAAATCCTTATCTTGATTCACATATAACTCTTGATGAAACCATTTCAAGCTTGAAACAGTCAAAAAATGGTAAGGCCCCTGATCCGGAAGGTATTAGCTATGATTTTTTTTTAAATTTTCCTGGCAATCTTATCCTCTACTTGAACTCGTTATTTAATCGAATAATTGATGAAGAAAAGGTCCCAATATCGTGGTCTCGAACATTTCTCAGAATGATACACAAGAAAGGGGATGTCACTGATCCTTCTAATTACCGCCCCATTGCCTTAATTAACTGTGTTACAAAGAAATTTACACAGATTCTTTCCAAAAGGCTGACAGTTGGGTTGAAGACATGCAACTCCTTCCAGAGTGGCAGGCAGGTTTCAGGAGGGCGAGAGTTTGCATGGATCAGATATTTATCCTCAACGCAATGATTCAAAATCGTCTGAGACTGAACGGAAGCAAACTTTTTGTACTCTATGTTTACTTCAAAGCAGCCTTTCCATCAGTTAATCACATTATCTTATGGAACAAATTAATCTCGAAAGGCTGTGGATCAAAATTCATTAGATTAGTGATAGATTTCAACTCTAAAGCTAATATTGCGATCAAGGAAAGTGAGGGCATCTCTGGATCGGTAGATGTATCGAAAGGACTCATGCAGGGGCAGATTCTATGTCTAAAAATGTTAACATTTTTAATTGCGCATTTACAAGAATTCATGTATGGCAGAGGTATCAGAGGTGCATCAATAGACCATTGGTTGGAAATATTGCTCTTAGCTCACGCCGACGATTTGGCTTTCTTTGTGGATTCTTTGGTTGGAATGCGTGAGATTATTGAAGGATTATTAGATTACTGTAGGATAAACGAGCTCGAAGTCAACATAGACAAAACAAAAATAGTAATCTACAGAAAGGGAGATCATGGCCATTATAAAAAATACCCACCTTTTATGTACGGAAGATCCGAAATTGTTATTGTCAAAAGTTATATCTGCTGTAGGATTTACTGAAGGATTTACGATTACTCTGATTCACAGATTGAAACTTAATTCATGGAATCTTTTTTTTCGACTTTCTGATAGCCTTATATCCAGAGTTTTGATGTACGGTGCATATATTTGGAGTCTCAGATATTTATGTCTTATAGAAAAAGTTCAAACCACTATCTATAAGAGAATCCTGCATGTTCCAAAAAAAATATATGGAATTCAACGAATTGATGGAATTGAAAGAATTCACGGAATTCCAAGAATTCATGAAATTCAACGAATCCATGGAATTCAAGGAATTCATAAATTCGAAGAATTCATGAAATTCAAAGAAATAATGCAATTCAAGGAATTCATGGAATTCGAAGAATTCAATGGAATTCGAAGAATTCAATGGAATTCGAAGAATTCATGGAATTTAAAGAATGCATGAAATTCAAAGAATTAATGAAATGCAAGGAATTCATGGAATCCGCGGAATTTAAGGAATTCATGAAATTCAAAGATGACGATTCAAACTGAAAGTATGCATCCTAGCGTAAGGTGGTTCCAATCGTAGATATAATTCAGGCGAAAAGTTTGTTGAATAAAATGTTATTGTAGCTTGTGTCCATTTTTCCATAAAGATAATTTTTATATTTTTAGTCTTATTTTTCACCATTAAAAGAAAATCTACCCGTCCTATGTGAAAATTATTTAGAACAAATATGTAGATCCCTTTTGAGTGAACTAATTTTGTCTATTAATTTATTTCCCTACCTTGCGTCGTTTTTTGAAAAATGAATTTTTCTTATTTTGAATGTTAGTTTTTACCATTAAAACATAAAATACGCGTTCTATCAAAAAATGATTAATATCGTAGATTTTTTTGGGCGAACAACTTTTGTTTTCTTATTTTCATCATAGTGTGTCTAAAAATGTTATTCCAAAACTTGTAAGGTTTTTTTATTTTCGCGAATAAAATGAAAAGTACGTGTGCGATAAAAAAGTGGTCGGACGGAAAATTCGTAGATCTGTTTTGGGTGCACAATATTTGTTGATCAAATTTTTTTTTTGAAATTTAATTAAAGTTTAGAAAATTGTTATAATGCTGTTATATGGCCTTTAAAAAGGATCGTTTTTCTTCTCTAGACTTTTTTTCCTATCGTGCTTTGTTTGGCATTAGAGTTCTGATATGGCGTTGAGCCATATCCCTTTCGCGGTAAGCGTGAATCACTCGGTTATTTATTTTAATAACTTAGTATTTAAATTTATAATTATTATTATTGATATTCACTTCCAGATTTATTAATTTGATTAGGTCGTGCACTTTAAATCTTCAAAGGATGTCTTATACTTTACTGTTAATAATAGTAATCGTAAAGAAAATACTCATACTTGACATGGCTTCACTGAATCAATTCTTTCAGAATCTGATTTCAGGGAGAATTTCAGTGTTCAAAAACTTTTAGTGAATGAATAATTCTTAGAAAATTAGATAAATTATAAAAATTAAGACAAAAGTTGGCGCGCGCGTATAATATTCATCAAGAAATTGCGAGCATTAGCAAAATTTACAACTTTTTGTTGATGAAAAAAAGATGGCCAATTAAATTTTATATAAGAATATCCAATTTGAAATTAAAAATAAGAAATTGTTTAAAATTTTCCACCGGCCAACGCCGCGCCGCTCAGCGGGCAAAATGTATTGGCAGCTATAGAATTCGGCCACTCCATTAAAGTCACAAAGTTGAACGAATTTGTTATAATTTATATATAATTTTTATAATTATATAATGCATTAACAATGTGTATATACGTAATATATATAAAATATATATGAGTATATAATTTATTATCATAATTTTTTTCATCAGAAATGTCATTTTTTAACGTAAACCCAACGTTTTGATTGTACACGTATCATGCAGAAATATCATATATACACTGTAAACAATTTTTTGAGGAATTTTCCCCAAAACTGTGTTGACGCTAATTTCTACACATTTTGAGGCATTTTCCCAAAGTTTAGTAGGAAAATTCCCAAAACATTCTTGTGTAATATTAACCGAAAAGTACTGAATTTTCCCCAAGTTTTGAAGGAAAAAATTCTCTATGCTATTATGTAAAACTTTGTGATTATCGATACTCATTATTTAGGAAAATCTCCCTGAACTTATTTGAAATATTAACCAAAAAGTGGTGAATTTTCCCCAAAATCTTGAGGGTGAATATCCCCTATGACATCGTGCGATGACTCAAGATTTCCTCAAATTTGCGGAATATTATTTAAAAAAGCAAATATCAGCTCGACCGTAGCAATGAAAGCACCTCGCTCTGGCGGATTTTCTCCCAAACCATCAGCTCAAACGCAGCAAGATTTAAATATTAGCACTTAATAAAAGCAAAGCACTGCAAACAAATTTTTTAATAAAAACGATGAATACATTTTTTTGCATCTAGCATGTAAGTCATTTATTACATTCTGACGTGAACAACAAACTTTTATGACAAGAAATCTTTGAGATGACAGTACTACATCTTTTCTCCAAAAAATGTCTAAAATTATTCAAAATATGTTGCTAGTTTGTCAAATATTTTAGGGCAAAATATCTTCCTGCACATACGGTAATACTACAAGAATTTCCAGGAAATTTACCTGATCTACGCAGAAAATCAAACATTATTTTTGCAAAGACTCCCTACATTCTAGTCCTGTAATGAAAATCGATGTATTATTTTCTACAGGATCACGTGCTGAACCATTTTACCTAGCTTCTCGCAGTGATGCGCATCATTATTCTGTGGGTCAAATAGTGATTTATCGTAGAGAACCTTGTTTAATCGTAGCTGAGACTGGAGGTGTAGGCGTTAGACGACTGAGTGGAGTCCTACTAAGTGTTTACGATAGGATGAGGCGCCGACAGTTCACCAACCCAGGTAAAAGTTCTAACAATGAATCTGAGTACTAAAATAACTTAGAATAATGAATTTTCTAAACAAATCAATTTTTATAAACAAATTGTATATATAATTACACAAACCTGAGATTGTTATACACAAGAAACTTTTTTTTACTATAATTGCTGCGATTCGATATTTAGGGGTTGAACTACCGACGGATAGTATAGGACTAATTAACCCCATGACTTATTGAAAATTATTCTTGATTTTACAAGGTGATTGAGCTGTCCGAAATATAGAGAGCTAGAAATATTTTCAAAAAACCTTTGAAAAGCTAATTGAATGCTGCGTTAAATGAGCCCTAGTTAAATTATTTTTCCCTTCTGACTATTAAATTATGACGTGAGAAACCCAAGAATAAAATTCTGATTTTTAGAGAATTTGAACTATTGGTAGGAGATTGAAAAATCAATGTATCATTATTATACCATCGAGCCACTTTCTTTTCGGGGTAAGCGTGACTAAGTCAGTGAGGAAGGAAGTAATGTGGGAAAGGGGGTATAGTTTTTTCAATGGAACAGCTCAAAAAGTCATAATGTGAAGCTCCCAACTCGAATTTAATATTTCACAAAAGCGATGTTCAGGATTTTCGCATGCTCGCAAAAAAATTACTGATTTCATTAACCCGTAAAGACTTTTGAATCTTTAATATCTCAAATGAAATGTGGCGTTCTACATATCACCTTTGTGAAATGTCAAATGAAGGGATTGATTTTCCTCGCTCCTGCCAAAAGTTGAAGTTAAAGTACAGAATTCCTTAAAACTTGGAACTTAATTTGATCCTTGTCACGTGATAATTCAGTAACCATAAGACCAAATTACTAATTCTTGAAAGGTCATCTAATTATTGTTTTGATACTATCTGTCAGCAGTGTATCTCGAATAAAAAATCTTTGAGTGAATAATTGGCATTGTTATGAAATAAAATAAACGTATATAACGAATGCCGTAATTTGAGTACAAAAAACATTATTTTTTTATAAAAAATCAATTATCGATTTATGCTATTTTTCGTACCTTTGTAAAACTTTCATAACAAATTACCTGGCGTAATCATTCGTAAATGAAGTAATTTTTGTTTTGTTAAAATAGGCAGAAACAGTTTTCACGACTGAATAAATTTCATTATTCATCATCATTTCATTATTCATCATCCACAAATTTTCGAAAATGGGATACTTCGAAAACTGGATTTTGTATCACTACACAAATTTGAGAAAACGTGTCCCTCGAGCACTCTGTGTGGAAAAATATCCTCGCAGTCTGTTTACAGATCTGGCCCAGGTCTGGATTTATCTAGACTGTCTAGTCTGGAAGGTCAGCCAATTTTTTTGACATATTTCAAAAAATTTATAGGGTGTCTGAAATGATAGCAAATGAGAAATTCACTCTATCAAAGAAGACTTTTTCTCTTATGCCATAACTAGCGGTTGATCGGACGGTCTGACCTGGGGCTAGCCAGAAAAAACGTTAGACTTCTGGCGAGGCCCAGGCCAGACCGTTTGGCCAGCGTCAAGTAGCCGAAAGCGATTTCTTACATTTTTGAAATTGGAAAATAGATCTTTGGAACCGTCTAATGTTGAAAAAGCGTGCACCTCGAACGGAAAAAAATTCTCATTAAATTTTCTCGAAACCTCAGAACATTTTCCAATTAAACTTTTCAGGGTTCAATTCGGCACTTTTTTCGGAAGCACATCCGTTTCTTCTTAAATCAAAAACTCGATTTTTGGAAACATTTTTATTCTCTTCTGTAAAATCGTAGAAATGTGTGTTAGGCTGTTATGTCATACTACCTTTCAAATGTCTGAAATAATCATTCTAAACTGAAAATTCTAAATTAAATTTTTGTTTTCAATCGATCATTTACAAACTCGAAACAACATATATTGAATAACTTTTTATTTTAAATGCTTGAACTCGTACACTATAAAATTAGGTGTTCTAAATATTGAGTAATATAAAATTGTATTGCATAATTGCATAATTACAATTTTTTCGCTAAGTGTCCTATAAGTGACAAAATTACAGAAATAATAATAAATTTATCATTAGTGGCTTCTAAGTAGTAAAAGGGGCTCATTGGAAAATTTAAAAAGTTCTGAATTTCTAAAATCGAAGTTACTTCAATTTAAAAACTTTACATTTTAGGGCTGATCCAAAATTGAACGATACAGAACGTTTTTTGAAAGCAGACTGAATTTACAATTCACATGTATGATTGTTCAACTTGCGATTGGCAAGCCTTCAATTTATAAACTCTTGAATTGAAATGTTGGATGTTACAAACCATGAAATTTGAAACTTCCTAATTATGCGGTTTCAATTTATTTTTTCAAATACTGAAAATTGTACGAATATTGGAGATTACCTTTGAAATTGTCTGATTACGAAGTTTTTAATATATAATTGCCCAAAGTTCAAGAATTTGCATAAAGAA
This sequence comes from Andricus curvator, assembly GCA_932195095.1. Lineage (NCBI taxonomy): Eukaryota > Metazoa > Arthropoda > Insecta > Hymenoptera > Cynipidae > Andricus > Andricus curvator. Next base: position 352,061 of record CAKNYM010052874.1, read on the forward strand.
TTATTAAATTAGTAAATTTTGAGCACTTAATTCAGAATTGTTATTCATACTTGGAGACGGAAATATATAAATTTGAACATTCAAAATTATTGACGTATTTATGTAATTAAAGTGAAAAAATAATAATTCTTTTATCGCTGCGAAAATATTAGAATTGTGTACTTCTTAATATGAAGTATTTACAGAGATACCTATTGCAAATATGTATAATTTTTTTTTCAATTGGCACAGGGGTACAAATACTGTAACATAAGATAACCTGTATGGATTCTAGGAAAATCATTTTTAGGGTACATCATTTTTTTGAAATAAGAAAACATTTTTGAGTCTCAGGAAAAAATATCAAAATTTCATTTCTTGTTAAATTATTAGTAGACTCACAACTTAGTACAATTTCGTAGTTCTGAGTGAAGGAATTTTGTATCGTTAAAATAACTAGTGACCATATTTTTCTACAGAAGACTACCGAATACAGCCAGTCGAATATTGGCCTTGGGATTTACTTGTTCGTCCAAATGATGCTGATTTTGAAGTAGTTGGAGAATGCTTTATCGAAGGCACGATGCTTTCAGTAGAAGCTGCTACCTTTGGTAATTTGAAAAATTAAAATAATTTTTGAAACTATCAGAGAACACTGCCTATAACGACTAGTTTTTTCTTAAAGGTGGAGTTCGAATGCTGCGGCTGAGCCCAAGCTGGCCGCACGGCCGGATACCTGCAAATCCGGCCTTGTGGTCAAAGCCGCATGTTTGATTTCCAATGCGACGACTGCACCCACTATACCAGTGCAGTTTTATCGTCTGCGGCGGTAGGTTGTTGTGCGACATGGCAAAAAGATTACAATCATTTTAAAATTTCCTTGACGAGGTGGAAGATCTATTATTACTTTTATCAAAAGGTGCAGTTCGGAATGAACCTCAGGTCTTGTATGCGACAAGAGATCTTGAGGGGTTTCAAAAGATTCTCATAGAGAGACATTTTTTAAATAATGACGCAGTGTTTCGAAAATTTTTCCGGTTAAATATTCATCAATTTAGTTATGTGCTGTCCATAATTGGAGAGGAACTAAAGGGAAAGTCATGTGGAGATAAAAAGCAACCAATAAGCCCGGCTGAGAAATTGGAAATAACGTTGAGGTAAGTACTTTCTTTCAAGTATTCATGAAACTATTAATAATTATTCAATTTTTTTCGAAAATCTCTGATCCAATTCAGAATTATATTATTATGTTTTTTGTTAAATAAATCTTTCTATGGAAATGGAAAATTTGAATAAATTTATGCGTGTCATATGATTTAAGACAATGATGAGAGTAAAACTTTTTTTTATTTTAAAAGCTAATTATTTCTAGCAATAATTCTAGAAAATATATAAAATCCTACTTAGATATACTAAAAGAGTTAAACTGAGAATTAATTGAAAGTATTTCCTGCTAAATTTGTTAATGGTGCGTCTTAAGGACTTTCAGGTCCATTGATTGAGGACGAATACGATGAGACTGATGAATTTGGTCTAGAACCATTCTGATAACTATACGGCAAGTATGTCGAAGATCGCGAATTTAATTCTTCAATTTCTAATTGGCCAATAACCTGCATAAGTTTCAGTTTTGCGCGAACTTGTCTTTGTTGAGAAAATTTTTTCATGGACCCCGCCAAGCTTTTACAGAAAAAATCAATTGGATCCTCATCCTCTACCTTACTTGGAAATGCTTTTGACAGCAATTCCTGCCGTTCTTTAGAATTTTTAGCCATCATGTCAAAAATCTTATCGGTAACTTTTTGTTTTTTTCTGGCGCTTGGTTTCTCGTCTTGCTTTCGGTTTAAAGAATCCTCTTCGAAGGGCTTAGATGTCTTTCTACTTGAATCATCGTTATCAGGCTCCTCTATTTCCCTTCTTCTAATATTTGTGAGTTTGCTTCCTCATCACTGTCGACATCGCCCAAATTTTCTGGTATTACAATATTTGTTATGCTCCTGGAAAAATAAATATTATATGAGTCAAAACTTCTAGCATAGCATATAATATCAAGATGTAATAATCTCTAAGAAATAAACCTATATCTTAAAGAAAAATGTTTCATTAACAAATCAGTTCAAGTTTCAATCAATTATTAGAACTTTCCACCATAAAAGATGAATTTTTAATCAAATAATGAAATTTCCAACAAACAAAAATTAACTTTCCACCAATCTTTAACCAAAATCTTATTTTCGGTCAAAATTTCGAATTTTTTCATTAAAAATTCTATTGTTTAATCATATAATTTCATCTTTAATACCCCAAAATGTCATAAAAATTGAATTATGAGAAGAGATTAAATTTTATTCTCAAAAAATTCTTTATACCAAATTATTTACCTACGCTCTTTCGTTTTCAACCTGATGAAGGGACTCGAGAGAGTCTTTCAGAAACCATTTTCGTGGTTTTCGCGAGCTAGGGGATCCCGTTGGTATTTTTTTGCTCCTCTTGGGCTTCTTTTGATTGAAATATAAACTATTAAATTTTTCCTTTTAAATTCGACTTTTTAGTTTCAAAATTCATCTCTTTTGGTAGAACTTTGCTACTATTTTATTACAAGTGTAACTATTTGGTTTAAAATTAAATTTTTTTTTGGTTTATGTATGTATTTAGAAGAAAATTAAACTATTTGGTTGAATACGAATTATATTATTCGTTGAAAATTCCTATTTTATGGTTAACAAAGTAAAGTGTTTTGTATAAAATTCACTATTTTGTGAAATATTTCATCTTCTATTGCTAACAATAAAACTGGTTAAAAAATATTCTTTTTTTTTTGTCGATAATACAACTATTAGGTTGGAAAATCGTCTATTTGGATCAATTTAATATCAATTTATTAGTTGAATTTTCAATGACAAAACACGAATTCTCAACAAAATACATTAACTTCTGACCATACAGTTTAATATTATACCTAAAATTAATTTTCAACCAACAATTTAATTTTTAATATTTCAACCAAGAAATACCAATTTTCAACCAAATACTTGAATCCTCAACTTGCACATCTTAATTCACAAACAAACAGTTGGATTTCCCACTAAAAAAATTTACTTTCTAACAAAAGAATGATTTTTCAACAAAATACGTGAATTTTCAAAAAACAGTTAACTTTTCAATTGAGAAGATTTATTTTCAAACAAAAACATTAATTTTCCATTAAAAATATGATAGTTGATATTTCAACCAAAAAATATTCAAATTTGAAACTTAGAACAGTTTAAAAAAAAAGGAAAAAGACGAATATGCAACAAAACATTTGAATCTTTAATTAAAACATATTATTTTTCAACCAAAAAGTCGCATTTTTAACCAAAAAGGAAGAATTTTCGACCAAATAGTTGAATTTTGAACCAAGAGAATTAATTTCCAACACAATACATGAATTTTTGACTAAAGAATTTAATTTTTGACTAGAAAAAGTTTTATTTTCTATCAAAAATAAAACAGTTCAGTTTTCAAACGAAAAAATTAATTTTCAACCAAAAAAACGGCCCCACATCTGACATTTTTAAAAATATTTTCAAGCGCATGTAAAACCAACCATTCCCATAACGTAATTATTTTATTAGGCTTTGTATGTGATATATAATCAGTAAAATCTTACTGATTACTTCAGTAATAAATTAATAAATAATAATATACTATAATAATGTATGTGATATGTAATCAGTAAAATCTTACTGATAATATAATTGCGTTGTGGGAACGTTTTGTTTTATATGCAAATAGAAAATTTGATCACGTGTGTATTCTGAAATGAGAGTATGTAATTATTTATATATGCAATAATGTATTATGTAAAAATGTAAATTATAAAGACAAATAAATAATAGATTTCACTTACCAGGTTGATTCATTGCTTCCGCAATTTCTCCCCACACCTTATCTCTGACATTAAGGTCCTTGTAAAATTTGTTTTTTTTTTGCATCAAATATGCAGGGATGCTGCCGCACTAATTCTCCTAACTTTGAACCGTCCAGAATTTTGATCACAAAAGAAAATATTTCACAAAACCGCGGCTGTGCGTCTAGACTGCTACTAGAAGTAGTCGGGACGTCCGGCGTGTTTGTCTCAAACTTGTCGCACACCTGCCGCCGCAGCATTGAAAAGGGTGCCATAAGATTTAATGAAAAGCAGTACATTGAGTGACGCATACAGTTCCCGACGTGCCGTTAGCTTAGGCTCAGCCGCAGCATTCGTACTCCACCTTTAGTATGGAGTGTTTTACTCACTTGTATCACAAATAACTATTTTACACTTAGTAAAGTGCCTCGTAGTTCTGAACTAATAATTTTTTGAATTCTTCAACCTAAATGACTACTATATTTTTCTTACATAATCAGGTCAACCAACTGGACCACTGGAGGGTCATTTTTTGTTTCGTCGCACACAACCTCATACAAGACATCGGCCAGGTAATGAATGGGATCATTATGCCACATACCTGAGTGATATATGGATCGAAAAGGATCTGCTTTCTGGTCTTGCAGGTAATGTAAAAACTAAAATACAATCTAAAACCAAGATATTACAGATATCTGCCTAAAGTGTCCAGATTTTTTTGACGATAATTACATTGAGGCTCTGAAAAGTACTCGTAGTTTTCATCCCAGGTTAATTGAATATAAAATATTCGTAAAGAAAAAGACGTATTAATTTTTAACTTCTTTTAAATGGTTAAAATTTAATTTTTTTTTTCAATGCCAAATTTTTTGGGTGCAATGAAAAAAATCAATATTCATATTATGCACCACTAGTGTAGAATGCTTCACTTAGTAGTTTTTAATCACGTAACTGTTCATGATCAGAATAATTAAATTTGAAATTTTTTCTTACAGAACTGGAGCAGGAGCAGCACCATCATTAAATGTTAGGATAAAATCTTCATAATAATTAGTATGGATGATGTAGTCTGTCATAGACATAAATATCTGGTTTGGATTACAGCTCTTATGAGTCAAATAGATTGTAAGCGATTTGGCTCCTCCTGGGGGTTTTTCTCCACAAGTAGGTTTTTCCGGCCGGGTTGCACTGAAACACAATCGTATGGAGGTGCAGGCAAATGCGGGAGCTTGTAGAAATAAAGCTATTAAATAAATGATATTTGATGTATTTCCTAGTTGACTCATTTCGGAACCATTCCCCTCGTCTGAATACGAATTCCTTCGACCGCCGATGTAAAAATATTTCGTCTTGGGTTTGTCTTCAAGACGTTGAAGTCTAGTTCCGTCTCATAAGCCAGACTTGATTTCGTTACAAATTTGTAAAATTTGTAGACGGGTATTCCAGTTTGCTTCGGAACCACGACGGAGCCCTCACCATCCTCTGGAGCAATTTAGTCTACCCGCTTTAAAGTCTGCGTCTTCTCAGAGCCTAGTCTCAGCCACCGTGTTATGCAGCCAAGCTTTAGCCGCTGTGTTGGCTGCGACGCATACGAAGGCCCCTCCTCTACAGGAGGAGGTCTCGAATTTGGGCCTTTGATCCGGGTAAACTCTTTCGAGCGCCCTCCAGGTGGCCTCCTGAAGAGCTCAAAGCTCTTCGCAGTGAGCAGTGAGTCTGGGTATCTCGTGTCCGCCACCGCCATCGTCAGGGGGTTAGTCCTGTGGGTAGCTGTCAGTCTGGCCCCCGACGACTCCCTGTTCACCGGTTGCTTTGCTGTCTTGTGCCTCTTCATAGGCTTAGCCTCTCCTGGTGGGGTGTCTTCTGAGCTTCTTCCTCTCTTTTGAGCCTCGATGCTGGTTGTCGGCGTTGTGGATGCCAATGTTCCAGCCCTCACAGCTACTTTACTGGCCTGCTGCGCTTGGCTACTCAGTTTCCTTTTCAGGGAAACCGCTGATGCGTTCGTTCTTTTTGGGGGACACATTGACCGCTCCCGTTTCCATAGCCTCATTCATGGGGACCGTCAATCCCTCAGCTCCTGGCGGAGCTGGGGGCACAACCGCCACCTGAGTTTGGCTAGCCAGAGAGACAGATTGGGAGAAAAGGGTTATGTTAAACCCGTTCGAGCCCAACCCCTTTCCCGATTTTGCCACCTCCTTTCCTGCTTCCTTCACGTTTTTTGTTTCATGGCGTGTTCTTTTTTTGATCCCTCGAGCAGCTAGGGAAATAAAAGGTCCGCCCCTGCAAAGCCCTGTATACAGGATTAAGACTAGTTACTCGGGTTATTCTGGGGTCAATCGCCTGGTAAAATAGTGACCGGTCAGTTACCGGCAGTCTGTAATTGTAATGACGGTAAGGTAGGGCCCTGCCATGCAATATCAACTTTATTAGTACTCTCTTTTTAACATAGACAATGTATTATTAACAAAATTTGCGAAGAAAATGACAGTTATTCCAAAAAGTTCAATTCAAAATAATAATTATAGGGTCCTCCCAAGTAACGAAAAAAGAGAGTCTTAGTCTTATGATCTTCTTTCAACTTCTCAAACGTCTCATCAGAGTTAGCATCCTCAAAAATTTTCATGATGCGGCTGGGTAAGAAGATTGAAAATTCGTTTTTCAAATCGGACACAATTCTTGTACCATACTTTGTGCGAACTTTTCGAATATTGGAAACGACATACTTATTTTCTGGCGTAAGGTCAGATAGCGGTTTCGTGGGTAAGACCCCATCCATACGACCAACCTCATTGATCGTTTTGAGATCCATCTTCTTTGAAGACATTTTTCACCTTCACTGGATGACTAACTTTGCAATATGTTCGACTGTAGGCTGAAGCCTCTACGATCCGACGCTGATTTTATGGGCCATTGCCCCCCACACTGCTGGATCTTTTCAGCAGAATCCTTAGAGTTAATCAAAGTTTCAATGGAGGAAAGATCCATCAAAGTTCCTATAAATGTTCAATCCTTCTAGTAGGTGGAGTGGGGCAATAAACTATAAAAGCAGGGTTCTAGCGAAGCAGTTAGTTCAATCACGGCACTGAAATAATTAGCCTTGAAACATATAAAGTGAAAAGTAGTGGAAGTAAATAGTGAGAAAAAAGAACGTAGCAGAGTGAAAAATAGTAAAAGATGCCACTCGACGAGTGCGCGAAACTGTTTGCAATAATAGAGAGAAATGTACAACTCAATAAAGTTAATCGTTGGAAAAATGAGTGCCAGATTTGTTTGATACAGCTATCAACAGTACAAAGATGAATTAGAATTTTCTGAAATTAAGTTGCCGGTTGCATTAAAAGACGTGAACACGTTTGAAGGACTAAATAATATATCGGTTAATGTTCATGGATTGATTGAGAAAAAGCAAATGTTCGTAGTTGTTACATTACATCTAACGTCAAACAAGAAAGATAAACACGTGAACCTTCTTCGGTTAGGGAAAGAATATGTTGATGAGGACAGCAGCGATGAAGAAGAAGTCACCAATGAATAGAATCTCGGGACTTAATGGTTTAACTTTCTCTGGGTATGTGTGGATTAAATCACTTTCTCATCTTCTCAGCTGTCAACTGTCAAACCATAATGGGAAGATCTACATCTGTGAACTTTGCTTGCATTATTTTACAAACATGCAAAAGCTGGTTGTTCACAATGAACATTGTGCGAGAATAAATGATTGTAAAGTAGTGCTACCTAAACCTGGAAAAACTTTATCAAATTGGAAAACTTCAAGAATCGAGAGAAAGTTCCTTTCATCATTTTTGCAGATTGTGCGTCGCTATCAAAACCAGTCACCGGCAACGATCAAGAAAGACGATCCAATACTGAAATCTTTAAAACACCATCTTGAATCCAAACCCAGGAGGCCAACGACTTTCTGCAACAGTTCGATCCAGGTGACGTCCAAACACGTCGATACTCATCATGATACTGAAGATAGAGTTATGAGTGTGACATTATTTCATTGTTGTGACTTGGATTTCCTGCTTCTTGGGATGCTATGAGCAGACGAAGACGATCATCTAGTATCTTAGAATCGTCCCAGTAAACGTAGTCAGTATTTAAGTTTTTTCTTGCCCCCATATACTGTGGTAGGGAAACTCCACTCGTTGAGGACCAACTGCACGATAAATTGAACAGTTTTGCAATAAATTTCTTGTACCCGTTATCTTCGCTGGTGCGAATAGGTTCAGTTGAGCTGCATCTCTTTTCGTGTGCATTTGTAGCAATCAATATTTTTTTATAATTTTTCAAATCATTATTGTCTATATATGACTCCTCGGGATTTTTTGTAAACAGTAGTTCAAGTAGACCAACGGTCTTTAGATACTGTTTTCCATCAACGTTGACATATTGTGCCTCAACACTAATGGATTTACCACTAATCATCAGGCCGCCATCATTGAGTTCACGCACACCATACACGATATCCAAATACTTTTTTTTTCTTGTTGCAGCATTCTGATAAACTTGCTTGTCAAATACTCATAGTTATCACCAGGCTCAGCTGCGATATATTCTCCTTTTTCTTTTTCTTCTTCTTGAAGCATAACTTTGTCCTGATGTTCTTCATTATTAGCAGTCATGAATAAAGTGTTATTAAAAACTTAAAAGTTTCACTCATTATCTTTTCAGTAGCTTCTTTACCCATTTGAAGTATTCGATGTTTACGCCGAATCGCTTCACTTGCTTTTGCGATTTGGCGGAATACCTCCTTCTCTTTGTATCAACAGATTGACGTTATCTGGAACCAGATGTTTAGAAATTTGAGCGTAAGTTTGGCATAAGTAAAAAGTGTCAATATGAGCATATCTACCCATACAGAAAACTCTTTCCAAGAATTTGTACTTTGGTTGTTTGAGGAATTTGGAGTCGACGTACACATTGTCAAATTTCAATTTTATTTGGGTGTAAGATTAGGGCAAGTAATGTATTTGTCTTGATACAATTTAATGGTGGACAAAAAACTGCACAAATGCTGTCTGGGAGTAAGCTGCCATGACGTTTCAGCCTCTTCCTTTCTGATTGGACGAGAGTGTCAAAGTTAATTACCGGTAGTTTGATAAGTTGTGTCACGAACCGCATCTTGGCATCGACTATTTAGAAAGCTATAAATACAGCACTTATATAGCTTTCAGGTCAGTTGCATGCTAACCTCCGTTCAATGAAGAATGACTGTGCACCGAAGGGAATAAAGTGTCACGTCATCATCATCGAGGTAAAAGATTAATTAACAAAGTCATCAACATCTTGACGTTTGAGCAGCACTTGCCTGGCTACCAATACTGTCGTCCAGGTACTAAGTTAGCCACACCACTTGCTAGTTGTGATCCTAGTACCAATCCTTTAGACGCAGCGTGCAAAGAACACGACATTGCATACTCACAACATCGCGAGAACGCTGAAACGAGAAACGCTGCAGTTCGTGTACTAGCCAGTAAAGCCTGGCAGCGTGTTTTTGCTCAAGACGCTAGAATTGACGAAAAAGCGGCAGCACTGGCAATAACTAACGTGATGAATGCCAAAGCGAAACTCCGTATGGGATTAAGCAGGAAACTTACTTCAAAAAGGAAACCTACTTCAAACGGAAACCCAGTTCAAAGAAGAAACTAGCTACAAAAAGAAAAAAATAACAGCCTTTGAAAAGATTGTGAATCCAGAAAAAAATAAATTAATCGAAGCAGTAATGCGAAAGTGGCCATCAAGTCTACAATCAGAGGTGCACATCAAGCTGTGATAAACGTAGGCGGTAAACATAAAGTGAAAAATCCACATGTTCTGCCAATTTCTTCGAAAGTTGGTGGTGTTTTGCCACTGATTCCAATTTTCGCTGGACTCAGTGCACTTGGAGCTCTCACTGGTGCAGCAGCAGTTGTCGCTAAAGCAGTAAACGATGCCAGCGCAGCGAAACCACAACTGGCGTAAGCTCAACATCATAACAACTCAATGGAAGCTGTCGCTCTAGGAAGAGATTACACCAAAAGCCCTACAGACCGCCTACAGGCGCCAAAAAACTTGTAGGCCCTGGTACCCACTAGGTAATTTATATAAATATCGGTAATAATGTCTTATGCTCTGACAGATTCGGTAATCTTCATCCGCCATCGGATCTTGTAGATTACCTCGGTGTTCTTAGCGTAATAATGTACAATCATGACTGATATCAGGACTATGACAGTGTTGAGTATTGACACTTGTGCCTAAAATTTATATGTGAACAGCTGCATATAAAAAATAAATACTGCTTATATAATTGTGTGTTATGAACTGTATAGAGTCAGTATAAAGAAGACGACCATCATGGATGAATCATTTACTCCCACGATAACAGGAAATTCTGCTGATTCTTCACGCTGACACTGGAAAGAATAAAATCTATGTTGATGATCGATTAGTGATTATACCTACTGGCAGCTATGAGATTGAAGCCATTAAGAGTTATATCCAGAAGACTCTAGCAGTTATTTATTTTATTTATTTATTTAACGACAGCTTGCATGATACATATATAATACTTAAGGCTAGCTGCGATATTTGTTTAGGTCACTATCTTGGTGAAAGAGATGTCCTGTGAAGACCTTACTTCGAAAAAAATGACTGGGGAAGGCTTGCTGTCCGTAGGCTTGTAACACTCTCAAAATATTAAACATTTTAAATACTATTTAAAAAAAAAACAATTTGGAAGTGAAAGGCTTAAAATTGTTCAACTTCAAACATAGGAATCGCATATATCAATATTGTTTTGTATTCTTTTCTTTATTTTTAATTTTTAAGTATTTATTTATTTTTATTTAACGACAGCTTGCATGATACATATATAATACTTAATGCTAGCTGCGATATTGGTTTAGGTCAAAAGATCTGTACAAACGGGTTGAATTAAACGATAAGCTACTCTATTACACTATTAATACAATGTACACAATTTACACTACGGAAACATTATAAAAGCCCTAACTTTCAGTACACTGGACAAGTATTTAGCGACACGCAATAATTCCATTTTATCCGGGGAATTCAGGAGCGCAATCCAGAACGGACCAGAAGCTGTGAGACTAACCGCGGACTCGAAACAATCCTTTCTGACATCCCTATACATAGGGCATTCTGCCAACAAACTAAACAGATTCTCTTTCACTCCCAAGTTGCAGATTGTGCAGAGTTGCCCCCTAGTGTACCCAAAAGAAAGATCCCCCAATGAGAATCTACCCCTCACGTATCCCATAAGACGCACCTGGGCAAGAAGTCTTACGTATCTAAACGGTATTCCGCCATAAGGATACTGTTGTCCCATGGGAGCAATCCATAGGTGAGGCAGCACCTGAAGAGAGGATGTCTGACTCAGCCTGTACAGGTCCGCATCTGCCTACTGGTAGCCATGAGATTGAGGCCATTAAGAGTTATATCCAGAAGACTCTGGCAGTTGATGGTACTACAATAAACATCAATCCAAACAATAACACATTACCTAGCGAGATAAAGTGTGATCTCGAAGTGAACGCTTTACAAAGCGAGTGTAATATCACTACGGGAGCTTACATCAGCGAGCGCGAAGTGCACACGAATCATGAATTTTTTCCTATTGTACCACCAGGATATAAGATAGATGAAGTACCATCACACGTCATTTACTTCGTTAAATCTTCGTAATGGGTATCGTGTACAATCACAGAGGAGTCTGTACAAGAGAGTCAACACGCCAAACACAAGTCAGTTCTCAAGCAGCACGCAAGGCGCTAACAACTCAGAACGTGCTCTTTCTGACGCAGCTTGGCCTGCAGATCAAACCTCGTGGAAAAAGAGGTTGAAGTGTCCATTCAAAATTTTTGGTCATCTCTTTCTGTTGCAATGAAAATGGAAGAAATACTAAATATTCAAGCACCAGTGAGATTTTATGAGTCCGTAGCTCACTATGAGATTCATGCACTTATGCCTCATCATCATTGAACAACAGCGATAAAATTCGAATTGCTGTCCAGCATCAAGATTTGTGTAGACTACCCAGGAAGAGTTCACTGCACGTGTATGGAAGACTGACATGGCTGATAGCGTTACAGCTGTTACTGATACACATCGAGTGAGCAATGCTATCTGCCATCTGTTTGATGAAGTTCACTATGAACTCAATGGAATTGAGATTGATCGTTGTCGAAACGTCGTACTAACTAGCACCATTGAAAGCCACGTCTCATTTACCCCTGGACATAGTTATTTTATGGAGAATTCAGAATGGCTCGACATTTCGGAAGGAACAAGAAGTATGACCAATAATCAGAAATACATTGATGTCATCATACCATTTAGTATGATTCTAGGATTTGCTAAAGACTATCGAAGAATCCTTGTTAACGCAAAGCATGAACTTATCCTGAGAAGATCGCGTAGTGAATTGGATGCTATTATTCAAGCAGGACAAGGAGGAGGAAGTGAAGAGCAATTTAAGATTTTGATTCTTAAAGTGGAGAAGATAATACCATATGTAATGGCTTCAGATAAGAAAAAGATACAGTGCGCTCAACTTTATCGAAAATGATTTTCTCTCAGTTGGAAAAACCACGTGACATTATACTGGGTTTTCAGACAGGTGAGAAGGATAGGCGAGACAGATATGCTAATCGCGTTGATCACTGCAGTATAACCAATATAAAGGTGTACTATCCGTACGGTAATTTGATTCTGGATATTGGCCATATTCAGCTTGCACTACTATATGAGATGCGTGCAAACTTCCGGGCAGCCTACCATGGTAAACAGCCTGAACCAATGTTGGAGAAAAGTGATTTCAAAGAATACACTCCTCTCAGTGTCATTAATTGCTCAAAATAAAATGACTTTCTTAAACAGACCTCAGTGAACTTTCACTTGGAATTTGTATCTGCAGACAATTTCGAGACAAATAATTCGAGATAAAAAATGCTTGCACCTATTTCTACAAAATGCAATTAATCTGGAAGATCTGGGCTGTCCTTCATTGAAAAAATTGTAGAGCCATGTTTCATTTTTTACATCCTTTTTCCAGAGATTGGAAGATCTTTTTGAATGTTTCAGTTTTTTCAGTTTTATTTTTTAATGCATTACTTGAAATAAAAAATCATTTCAATTTTCGTAGAAATGTTAGTAAAATTTGTTCGTTCTCCTTAAACCTATCAAATATCTCAAAAAGCTTGCAAATTTTATGCCAAAATCTGCAAAAATTTATAATTTGTTGAGAATTTTTTGAAATATTCCCGAGCTATAAATAATTTTTGAATTTTTTCAGAACTTTTACATATCCTTTAGAATTATTCGAATTGTTTTATAATTTTTTTTTTAATCCTGCAAAATGAAAAAAATGGCTTTAAATGTTTCACATATCGATTGGGATTGAAAATATCATCCGATTTTTTTCAACCATTTTCTGAATTTCTCGTCATAATATAACGAGGCTGATACGGTCTATGAAAATTGGATTGATAATTATTTTGAAAAATTTAAAATTGTATCAGCTGTGTCTTATCTTAATAAATGGAAAGGTCGCGTGAGGCAAGAAATCGTCCGCTCGACCGGCATGGGTACTAATCTTCTCCCCAGGGGGCCTAAGAGGGCTTGCAGTGCTTAGACCCTAGAGGCTTAAGGGCTTAGAAGACCGTGGGTCTGTTTGTATTGTCACTTGTAGGCCACTGATGGACTCCGTAGTGCCCGCTGTAATACATTTCTGTAGATTGAACAATGCATGATTTTAAGCTCACCCAGGAAGTTTTTATATTGATGAATTTATTTCTATAATTCCGCCGTAAACGTGATGCACTATCTTCATTAAAGGTGGTGCATTCTTTATCGCCGAAGCTGGTGACAGCGGAGATTGTTCCTTTAAATCTCTTGCTCTTGTGACGAAAGAGCGAAGTCAGTACAACCTGCAGCAAAAAATCATGCCTCACGTCATTGACAATTGGTTCCATTACAGTATGGATGTCACTATCCATTTGAATTTCCCCTCTTGGAACAAATATCGAGACTTAATGAGCCGAAGCGGTGTTTATGCATCTCTTATTGAATGCTGAGCAGCGTCCGAAGTTTTGCAGTGGAGCATTTTTATGGTGCTTTTACTGGAGAACGGACCATATTTCATTCTGCCTTTCGAAATTGATGAATCCAGTCCCAAAATTCACCTATTATTTACAGAGATGAAACATGGTCATGGCACAGATGGACACTTTCGTTTGTTAAGTGAAAACAATGTACCAAGAGATTGTTTGGCTACTGTCGAATGTAGCAGGGCTAGCAATTCATCGATGAACCTTACGGAAAGTAGTTCTCCAAATAGTTGGCATTGTGAGAGTGCCAGAAGTTCATTAATTAATACAACGGACAGCAGTTCTTCTGAAAAATTTTCTAGTGACCGTGCCCATGATTCGTTACCAAACATAAGTGACCGAAGATCCAACAGTTGTAGTGAATTTAGTCCACCCAGTGAACGAAGGCAATATCTTGGATACGAAGAAAAGTGCATGATCATTGGCGCTAGAAAATATTTTGAGAAGGAGAAAGATGCAGGACATTCTGGGGATGTAAAGAGAGTCGTCTCAAGAACTGATGAATGTTTAAACATTAGTGAGAGATCCCTGAAACCAATTTATTATGAATGGATGACCGGAGAGCTGTCAAGTCCTGCCCGAAAATTTGGTCGACAAAGAATCGAGTGTGACAAGTTCTTGCAAGGCGTTATACGAAGGTTCATTCACGACATGTATGCACAAAAACAATTCTGCACAATTTAAAGTATCTACGTGAATCTCTCTACAGTGGATCTGGGTACAAAATTTATGACACAGATAAAACATGGTGTGGAAAAAACCATGCTCGTCAGTTTGGTTGGGTTGAGCAACTTCCGGAGAAAGATATGTCAAATTTTAATTATTACAGAGATAGAGTTCAGGAAGTTGGAGGATATCTTAGCGGCTTTGTGACACCATCCGGAGCTGGGCAAAGAATAATAATCCTGCATATTGGAAGCAAAGACGAATTTTTACCCAAAGGTTTGGATTGCTCCATTGCCAAGAAAAACAATAATGATTACCATCACGGAATGAACTCGCAGCATTATACAGAATGGTTTAAAAGAGTCCTGGAAGCGCTTCCCGCTGAATCTGGAATAGTTCTGGATCAGGCAATATATCACACTATGTTAGATCCTGATTTTAGAAATCCTACACAGTCGTGGAATAAACAGGATATTCTACATTGGGCTACATAACGGAATGTACCTGTAGCAGGAAACGTTTCGTCACTTGAGCAGTTGTTAAAACCGGAACTGCTTGAAACGTGTCGGTCCAATCACTACCCGAAAAATTACTTCCTAGAAACAGTTGCTTCAGAAAGTCCCGGTGAAGAAGTGAAACTTCTGTGGCTCCCAGTCGCCCACTGCGAATTCAATCCATTTGAATTAATATGGGCATACGTGAAGAACTACGTAGCAAAGCACAATTTAACCTTTAAGCTTCAGGACGTGCAAAAGTTATGCTAACGTGTTACTGCGCAAGCTGACGGCAATTTGTGGAGTAAGTGCGTCGAACATGCAAAAAAAGAGGACATGCGCAGACTGATGGACCCGGAAATACAGGTAACAACTGGGAGGATTGTTATTCAATTAGAAAACGAAGACATTGACAGCGACAGTGAACGTGGTCCAAATGAAATGAGCTCTGACGAAAACTGAACGTTAGTTTTTTCATAGGCCTCAATTTCATCATTTATTTCCCAGACGTAGAAAAAACTTTGATTTCAGATCTTTTGATCACTGGATGAGAGTGAACCTAATAGATCCGTCTGTCTCTTTCACTCTCATGAGTTTCTGCTTTACGCTGACGTTTTCTGCCCACATGGGATTCCCGTATCATGTTTTTGATACGATTATTATGACTCAGCGGGGAAAATGCGAAACTGCAGCGCTGATCGCCTTTCACCCAATCATCTCATTTAAATTCAAATTTAATATTATAATTCATGAACTTTTTCTATTATATTCACATTTATAAAATTGTAACTCGATATAAACATCTGTTTCTCTAGTTATGAATTAAACATATATAAATTACATCAAATGAAGGTCTAATTTATGATAAAAATATTTGATACTTTTGTTCTCTTTTTATTTATATTATGCACTGTGATTATATATACCTTAACTCGTAAAGTAAAAAATAATGTAGAAAAATACCAACATCCAACAGAGGGAGTTCATCAAAAAAAAATTATAAAGCTGGAATGGCTCGCGAATTATCCCTGCTCCGATTTCATCGAAAGTGAGGTTACACGTGGAGGGTTGCTTTAATGTCGGTTTTAAAAGGTAGTACTTACAGTGTGAAAGTTTCGTCAAAAAAATGTTGGACAATTTTCCGATGATATTAATTACTTACCAGTGGTTACAATTAATGAAACAGTATCTTAATTAATGCACGCAAACAGAAACATTCCGTCATTGGTGGGTGAAACCAAATCTCACTGAAGAAATGCGTGATCAGTTTTGTACCTACGAAACTTTGTTTTTGTATTTTGCAAATTGTGACGAAGAGGAATTTTTTAAAATGGCAAGGTTGACTGTAGAGCACCCAATGAGCACACAATTTATATGGTCGTCCGCAGGACGTATTTTTTTGAACGTCTTTAGGACTTGTGTAGATTACGTGTTAAAATTGTTTATAGAACGTTAACATGTCCTCAGAATGTCTCCATAAGGTTCTGGATATGTTAATCTTAACGTTTGTAGATCGTTAAAATAACGACATAATGACGTTCTTAATACGTGAAATGTCCGGCATTATGGAGTCCTTTGGACGTCCTCACATGGACGTTTATGTAACATGTCAGAAATACGTTCTTAAAACGTGCTGTAAATGTAATCTAAAATTTTCTCGTAAAAGTATAGATACGGGTACAGTGGTGAAATTGTGTGAAATACTCAACACCTGGAGTTTTGGAATTCTTCTAATTCATCCTCCTTTCCTTCAAATACAAATATATATGATATCTGACCATTTATAAAAATTAAGGCAGATCAATTTGCATTTTATTCTTACTTTTGTAATAGTCCTTCTTAAAATTATAAACAGTAAGAAAAAAATCCAATCTACTTCGTTTCTTGCTCTAAATGTTTTTTTTTAGTTTGATAAGTTAATTTTCCCAACTGAAAATTCGAGACAAAATTTATTATTATTGGAAAAGAAAACGTTTCGTTTTCTGTTTGTTGCGAAAATTAGTTTGGGGCATAAAAAAGTTTGAGACAAGAAAAATGTAGTGGGTAGGAATTGTAATGTTTCAAAAACGATTTTTGAATCCTGAATTTTTAGCTCGGCGGAACGACACTCAGTTTGATATTCCGTGGTAAATGATAATAGAGTTACCGACTGAGTTTCGTCGTTATGTTGCGTTTTGCTGCATTTTGTTTATTACAATGATTAGAATTAATATAACCTTTATTTCTTGGTTATTATGTGGGCTATACTCCTGTGCATTATAAAACATTATTCATCATTTAAAGTTTAGTGAATTTTCGGTAATAATTGTAATAACAGTCTTAACTTTAAATTAAAATTTGTAATTTTCATTAATGTTGATTAAATATGCATGATCACTAATTTAAACTTCTGCATTTTGCAGCGAAATAACAATTGAGGAATGGCAAATGATCCAAATAAAATAGATACGTCTGACTTTCGCCTTTGGATATCAAATTGAAAGTGACATTCACATAAATTTCTATCTGAAGGATCATCAGGATCTCAAATTAATTTAATATGCTGCAGCGTGGTAAATGTGTGCAGTTGTTTATTCAAATTTTTAATACAAATTTAGACACGCTTGGAACATTGGATTTTTTGAAATAGAAAAAAAATTCAACCGTGCATATAACCGGCTTGATATCCTTAAATTATATCATTTTTTTAATTAAAAATAACTTTATTTTTTCGTTAAAAGTTTGTTCCAAAAGTCAAGTCGAATTTCGAAGATTCGACTTGTTCGAATATTCGAATAAATCAAATTTCAAAGATTGGACTTGACTTTTGGTTTCATTTTTTATTTACCAAAATAAAAGTTATTTTGATTTAAAAACTTGCAGGAGCTAAAGGAAATCAAACTGGTTTTACGTACATTTAAATTTTCTTCTATTTTTAAAAATCGAATTTTCCGAGCGTGTCTAAATTTGTATTAAAAATTCGAATAAACGACTGCACACCTCTAAAACGTGAGTTACGCTTTCATTTCTACAAAAAGTATATTTTCTTATACTTTTTTATTATAAATATTATAAAATTTTGGGAATCAACTTTTTTTATAAATGTTTTTTGTAATTTAAAACTTTTCGCGTTCACATCTTTAAGGATGTCCTGCGGACGTTCCAGAACGTCCTTAGAACGTTCCAAAATCTATATATCTCTCTTTTTTGTCTTTGAATATCAGATTAATTTAAAATGCATGCATATAAAGTTTTCTTCGCTGACTTTTACTATAATTATCAGCCTCTTTGATTTGAGAATTACAATTATTATGAATGACTACAAATTAGTACAATTAGTACAAATGTTGAGAACTTAATTGTAAGCAATTCTGAAGACTACGTTTGAATTACTAGAAATTGTGAATGAAAACGATTCTTGCCATTCTTCATTTAAAAGAGAGTTTCAAAGTTCGGTACATTTTACCAAAGAAGACTACGTGAATTAAAGTTTTCATACTTTATTACAATGGACTTGGAATGGATTTTAAATTCAACCATTAACGCGCCAAAGGCCTTTTCCCTTCGAGAATTTTCTTTGAGAAATAATTTTATTGGATTAGAAAAATTATCGAAATTTTCTGAGCTTTAGACGAGGGGTTGACAACTCGTGAAGTCAGGTGTACACTTGTAATGAAGTCTCCTGAAATATCTGAAATTTGAATTCACTTGAAGTCACTTGACTTCTCCTGTAGTCACTTGAAATCTCCCGAAATATCTGAAGCCATTTGAATTCACAT
>CAKNYM010052874.1:379493-403678 GCA_932195095.1 Andricus curvator
GAGGACGCGCTACGTAGTGGTGATAGGAAACCCACCGAGTAGAAATTCTTTTATTATAAGAAGAAAATTATCCTGTCGATAGAACTTTCCAGGCCTTTACAAACGTTACAGTATCTTTCTTATTAAAAACTAAATTAAACAAAAACTTTTCAAACAATATATTTTTTTTCCTTCTGCGAAAATCTGTTGATTTTTTATTCTTCAAAAAATCTATATTGGTTGATAAATTCGTGTTTTTAATTGGAAAATAGTGTCTTTAGTGTCTTTTTTTTTCAAAATAGTAGCAAAACAGCGTCATCGCTTGAAAAAAGTGTCAAATAGTGTCAATAGTGTGTTTTGAGCCCGAGGCCTGAATTTGTAGTTTATTATTCTAAGGGCAGCTACAGCCTAATTTATTTAAGAATAGTGACATATTCAAACCGAAAAAACAGAGAAATTGCCCTACAAAAAACGTCGGATTGAAAATTATTCGAAAGTATTGTATTTTGAATGCGAAGTTGTCGAAAAGCAGATGTCCAGAGAATATCTCGGGAGTGCGCAGCAATAATTTTTAATTCGACGTTTTTTGCAGCAAGACTCATTTCTAATCCAAAAAGTGACTTAAAGTAAATATATGCATCAATAGTGTGACTGATGCTCTTCTGGATTTGAAAGCATTTCGAAAAATTCAATTCATAAAACTTCAAAGAATTAAAGTTAAAATTTAAAACATGGAAATAAATTGGGAAAAATTTAAAACTCCAAAAAATGTAATTGATTTTAGTAATTTTAAAATGATTTTGGAAAAATTCAAGGGAATTCAAAAGAATTGTATTGAATGTTGAAGAATTCAAAATGAGGTTAAAACACTTCAAGACGAATTAAACACAAACTGAAAAAAATATCAATTGAACAGAATAGAATTATTGATTTAATTCAAAAGAATTCAGGTAAATTAACAAAATTCGAAAGACATAATAAAATAATTCTGAATGAATGAGTAACAATTCAGGGTGAATTCAAATTAATTGCAAAACATATTTCAAAATCTCTACAAATCTGTGAAAACCTAAAAAACCCCTCACTTCTTGTGAATGAATTTCTTAAAGTACAGTGAAATATTATAAAATCCCGTGAAATTATATGAAATTTTAAAGTATTTTCTTGAATCCTGGAAAATTTTTGAAAATACCTTGGGGGCTCTTAAAATCCATTAAAATCATTGAAATTTTCGGAAATCTCATAAAATTCATTTAAATATTCTAAAATATATTGAAACCTCGCAAGTCCTATGAAATAGTTTCATATATTCCAAAGTTGTAAGCAAATTCTTTAAAATCTCAGAAAAATTTGTTCATTCCTCTTAAAGTCATTCAAAAGCCTTTAAAATTCCATAAAAAAATAATAATATCTTGAAAGTGCATTAAAGTCTTTAAAAATACTTTATAATATTTTAAATCATTTCAAATCCTATTAGGTTACCGAAATAAATTCAAAATTGCTTGAAATCTTTTGATATACGCTAAAACCTGGCATAGGTCCTATTAAATCGATCTATATTTTCGAAATTTTAGAAAACTCTTCGATACAATACCCCATGCAAATTTTGTCAAATCTCTTGAAAATGCTTTGGATTCTTTTCAAATGCCCTAAAATATTCCCAGTCTTTTAAAATTCCTTCAAACTATCAAACTATCAAAATAAATAAAAAATTCCTTGGAATCTTTTAAATTACTCTAGAATATTACAAATCCTCTGAAATCAATTAAAGTACTGAAATCAAATGAAAAATCCTTGGAATCTTCAAGAAACCTCTAAAAGTTTCCAAATTCTTTACATATTTTTGAAATTCCTTCAAATTATTGAAATCTCTTGGAAATACCTTGAATTCTTTTGAGATACCCTAAAATATTCCTAATCTTGAAAAATTCCTTAAAAAATCCTTTCGAATCAATTAAATTACTAAAATCGGTTGAAAATTCCTTGAAATCTGTTAAAATATCCTAAAATATTTCAAACCCTTTAAAATCTGTTGGCATTCATTGAAATTATTGACATCTCTTTCAAATGCTTTGGATTCTTTTCAAATGCCCTAAAATATTCCCAGTCTTTTTTTAAAATTCCTTCAAATTATCAAAATAAATAAAAAATTCTTCGGAATCTACTGAAATTGTTTGAATCCTATAGGGAAAGTAGAACCGAAACATACACGAATTTCACAAATGATATTTAATATGATAAATATAATTAAATCATGATAGAAATTACAGTTACAGAGCGTAAAAATGATTAATTTGAAAAGTTCGTGTTTGTGTAAACAGTTTAAAAACAGACTACCATCACAATTGAGGTT
Organism: Andricus curvator; assembly: GCA_932195095.1. Taxonomy (NCBI): domain Eukaryota; kingdom Metazoa; phylum Arthropoda; class Insecta; order Hymenoptera; family Cynipidae; genus Andricus; species Andricus curvator. Next base: position 381,826 of record CAKNYM010052874.1, read on the forward strand.
ATGGTTCATTACTCCTTTTACAGACTTTACCGTGCAACGGTTGGCAACACTGAGCCGCGCATTACCAAATACGAAAAAACACGTGACGTATTATTATCGAACTCGAACTAAGTGATCCCGAAAAGACCACTTTGACATGCGCATGCTTTGATAGAATGGCGCTTATTGGTTCCAGTTCGCGTCCTCATTCGGAATTCAAATACGGGCGCGTACTACAGCCAATCAACTATATTACAATTCAAACATGCGCATATAAAGGCGACTCAGCTAGCATCACTGATTTCAAATGCAGCACCACACACAGACACACACTACTGTTGAATATGAGCGGCCTACAGCAAGCAAACGTTACCACCGTTATTCTCGAAAATCGCCAGAATCGAAAACGACAATATCGTTTAGAGATTTTATATTAAGGATAAATGTCCTACTCTCCGTCGCGGACCGGCCGAATGCAGACGTTACGCAGCAGCGTAACGGTAAAGCAATGGTAAAGTAATATGGCATTACAACTAATAAAAGAAACAAAATAAATATGTAAACTGTTGCAATTATAATAATACGTTAAATGGTCATGTCGTGATTGCAACAAGTTTATTTTTCAGGGTTAAAAAATAAAAAAAATAAATTGCTGTCATTGAAGTCGGGCCCCTGCATGTTGGCAACCCGCTTGTACCAACGTTAGTAGACTGCCAACATGCAGGGACCCGACTTCAATGACAGCAACTTCGTTTTTTTATTTTTTAACGCTGAAAAATAAACTTGTTGCAATTACGACATTACCATTTAACGTAAATTTTAACGTATTATTATAATTGCAACAATTTACATATTTATTTTGTTTCTTTTATTAGTTGTAATGCCATATTACTTTACCATTACTTTACCATTACGCTGCAGCGTAACTCCTGCGTTCGGCCGGTCCACCAAGGGCTTCGATTTCTTTGATATATTTGTGTGTAAACAAAAATGATCTGATTTCAATAATGTATAAGAAAATGCGACAAGTGCATTTTGAAGTTAGATTTCCAAGCAAACAGTTGGGTTTTAAATGAAAAGTATATATTTTTGCACACGTCAACAAAAAAATTAACGTTACTACAGTTTATCTATATGATTCAAATTGATAATTTTCCAGTTACCTCGCCCACGGTGATAGTCAGCGTACCACAAGCAATTTTTTTCGCATAGGTTCCAGCACCACCTACGCAATCATTGCTGAGGTATGCCCACTGATATGGCAGCTTTTATCTCCAATTTATTTACGTTGGAAAACCGCGCCTGCCGAATGGTTAGTTGTCGCCCAGGGTTTTACAGTAAAATGGGATTTCCCTAACGTGATCGGTGCCATTGATGGAAAAGAGATCCGAATTAAGGCGCGTGCTCATTCAGGCAGCCTTTTCTACAACTATAAAAAGTTTTATAGTTTCAAACTACTGGCAATATGCGATGCCTATTATCGATTTACGTGGGTGGACATTGGAGCATACGGTAAGCTACTTATTTGTTATATGTAATCGTTGAATCAAGACGCTGGCAGTCCCTGGATACCGGCCGAACGCAGGCGTTACGCTCCAGCGTAGCGGTAAAGTAAAGGTGAAGTAGTGGTAAAGTAATATGGCATTACAGCTAATAAAAGAAACAAAATAAATAAGTAAACTGTTGGAATTATAATAATACGTTGAAATTTACGTTAAATGGTCATGTCGCCGCCGTTAGTAGACTGCCAACATGCAGGGGCGACTTCAATGACAGCAACTTCGTTTTTTTTATTTTTTAACGCTGAAAAATAAACTTGTTGCAATTACGACATGACCATTTAACGTAAATTTTAACGTATTATTATACTTGCAACAGTTTACATATTTATTTTGTTTCTTTTATTAGTTGTAATGTCATATTACTTTACCATTACTTTACCGTTACGCTGCAGCGTAACGCCTGCGTTCGGCTGGTCCGCCAGGAGTTGCAAAAGGAAAATTTCGGAAATAATGAATTGAACATTTTTCCTCTTTTCCGTAAATATTTTTGAGTTTATAAACACTAAGAGAGGCCGTTTATGTTATTACAGGTTCCGTGAGTGACGAATCTGCCTTTCAGAGGACTGATCTGTATCAGGCTTTGGGAACTTCTCAAGCTGGCCTTCCTGACAATGGTGCCTACCCTGAACAAATATTCGATTGCCGTATTTTCTGATCGGAGATCCCATTTTTACATGTGCATTATACATGGTTAAACCTTACACCAGGAACGAACGTCTTACAGAAAGAGAAAAGAACTTCAACTATAGGTAAATATATTTTTAAATGAAAATGGTTGTATCAATTATTATACTGAATAGTAGGAGGAAGTAGAAAAATTCTGTGAAATTTCAATTGAATGGTTGCATACTAATTAATATATTTTACCTCATATAATAATGATTGAATTCCAGATTATCTAGGGCCCGTAACTGCATCAAGGATGCTTTTGGGATCCTTTGTTCGAGGTGGCAAATCTTGCACCGGCGTTTAGATTTTAATTTGAATACGTCCGTCAATATTGTACAAGCATTAGTTTGCCTTCACAATTATATAATCGAGGATGAACTACTGACGAATAGAAGGCGATACGGTGTTCCTGTTGCTAGTGAAAACAGAATGGGTCAAGACGAGGGCGCAATATACGATGAGGATGAAATTGACGTTCCTGAAGACGGTGCTAGACTACGCAACATATTGGCGGATTATTTCACCTCACCACAGGGTGAACTTCGGTGAATATCAATCTTTTTGATTGAAGATTGAACTTTTTATGGAACTTCGTTGTTTATTGGTTTAAAATTTAAGTATTCTTACAAATTATTTCGTATTCTTTTTTTTTTTGTTAGAATTTATAGAAATCTTCTGAAATGTTCTAAAATCTTTTTAAATTATCTCGAAAAATTAATTTTTGAAAACAAAAAATCGTTTTAAATGTTCCTATTAATCTGAAGAATACCTTCTTAAAACCATTCAAAGTTCTTAAAGAGTTTATGAGCTTGCTGTTCGAAATCTTTAAAAATCTACATTTTGTTTTAATTTTTTTAAATAATTTGCAGTAAAAAATTATTTTGGAGTCCTTTAAATACTTGTAAATATCTCTTAAAGTTGTTCGATTTCTTATTAATTTTGTAACTGTGCGAAATTGCGAAATTTTGTTTTAAAGTATTGAAATCTTTTTCAGTTTTAAATGTTTGAAATTTTTCTAAACTTGTTTTTAAATAAAATTTATCAATAAACAATTTCATTTCAGAGTTCCCCGGAAATTGTAAAATCTTAATAAAATGTTTCAATTTATCCTAAAAAAAACATCATTTGTTGAAATTCGCCAAATTTATTGAAGCACAAATTGGTCGAAAGGCTAATTATAACTGAGTAAGTTTTTGATTATTTGTGTAATAAAAAAAATGGAAGACCTAAATTAGTTATGAATTTTGAAAAAAGTTCTAGAAAAAGTGGAAAAATCATGGAATTTTGACAAAAATCACCGGATTTTTTTTTATTCAAAGTTTGACTGTAAAGACCATTAATGATAGTACTAATAATTATTTTAACACATCACGGCGAAAAAAGGTTGAAAATTAAAAATTTGTATTGAAAATCAGTTTAACTATAGTTTAACTATATATATATTACAATTGCGTTGTGTGTTGGTCGAAAATAAATGATCTTGTTTGAAAATTTGTCTATTTGGTTCAAAATTCAACTATTTGTGTAATTTTCGACGTTAAAAATTTATCTTTTTGATTCAAAACTTAAGTATTTTTGGAAAATTCTTTATTTTTCGTTTAAAATTTCACTATTCTATTTCCTATTAATTGTTTGAATATTTATCTATATTATTAATTAATTTCTTTCTTATTAATTATAATGAATTTAATTTTTTTTTAACTCGTTTCTTGGCAGTCAAATGATTTTCAAGGTTAGCAATTCATCTTTTTGATTAAAAAAGGAAACTATTTTGTGAAATTTCCTTGTTACTGGTTCGAAATGTAACTATTCTATTTGCTTTTTTATCGGTTAAAAAATTATCTTCTTAGTTGAAAATTAAGTTTTTAATTAAAAGCTGAACTATTTCTTCAGATTTCGTTCTTTTTAAAAAATATTTCAAAAATATTCGGAAATCCTTTCAAGTTTCAAAATATTTTTAATCATTTCAACACTTCAAAAATTTGTAAATAACATTCAAACGGACCAGAATTTGTTTTTAAATGTTGAAAAATCTTTAAAAATTAAAAAAATTTCGTGAAGATATTCTGGATTTTGTCTCGGAATTTGTAGAAATATTTTGAAATGCTTAAAAATCTTTTCAAATTCTCATATGAATGTTAAGAATTTCCTTCTTAGAGAGAATTTCATTCTCTTGAAACATTTCAAAATTCTTAAAAAATTTTCTACATTTGTTGCTCGAAATCTTGCAACATTTACATTTTGTTTTCATTTGTTGAAATCTTTTCCTTTATATACTTTGAAACTATAAACAAGATATCCTTTTTCTTAAAAGTGGTATCACAAGATTTCGGCATACATTGTTGTCGAAAACATGAATGTTCGCATTCTGTGTGAATATGACTTTAAGTGGCTGTTTTCGGTTTGTTCTTTGCTGAGATTTCAACAAATTTTAAATAACATATAGAGTTTTGAAGATTTAAATAATAAAGCTTTTTAAGAATTTTAACAGATTTGAAGAGGAGAAAATATTTTTCTTAAGTTTACTAAGAAAATGAATTATGATTTTTTTCTTTTTAAAAATTAATTTGAAGAGAATATTTAAAAACATTTAAAAAGATTTCAAGATCATAAAAACATGTTCTCAAGGTTCCTGGGAAATTGGAAATAATCTTTTATCTTGAAAAATTAATTTCTAAGCGCATATTCAAAAACATTTGAAAATATTTCAAAAACTTTTTAAAAATTGTCAATAAATATCTGTAAGATTTGAAGGCAATTTTTATACATTTGCACAATTTAAAGAAATTGAGGAAAAATTCGAATGCCTTTAAAACATACTATTGAATCTATTAAAAATAATTTTAATATTGAGATGATTTTAAAAAAAAATCGAAAGAAAACGTAGATTTTTGAAGATTTTGAATTACAGTTTTGTAACCTTTTCAAGAATTTTGAAAGATTTCAAGAAAACAACAATTTTTTTAACGTTCCTGGGAAAGTTTTTAATGATTTTTTTTTATTTTGAAATAAAATTGAAAAATATTTTTAAAGACTTTGAAACACTTAAAAAAATTAGACGACTGAATAATATCGGAAAAGAAAATTTAAAAACCGCTTTTGCTTCACAAAATCGGAAGTGAAAGTGTGGATTTGCTTTGAAAGCGCACAATTTAGTAAAATGACCATAATATGCCAACAGCACACAGTATTCTCGAATGGTCACCCATCCAAGTACTAACCGTGCCCAACGCTGCTTAACTTCAGTGATCTGACGAGAACTGGTTTTTTCAGGGTGACATGGCCGATAAGTTTGTATGGGTGTGGGTTAACGTACACTATACTTTTTCTAATGAAGGTTTTCGCAGCTCTCAATGATATCTAAAGCCTCTGAAAACAATTCAGTCCGACGCTCAGTTGGGAGCTGCAGCCACTCACACCTAAATAAATTGAACAGTGAGTCCCCCTGTACAAGCTGTACTTCATCCTGTCTTTTGTTTTTTTTCTCTAACAGCTGCTGCTTCAGAATTTCTGCCTTAAGCTGCATTAGTGTTGTAAAGTGGTTAGTAACTTGATGGAAGTCTTTAGCCGACTGAAGAACCACTTGCTGGATAGAGGATTTTGGTGAATTTCGTCGCCTTCCTTTTTTATGCTTTGCAAACTTATCCATTGGTGGTACTACTAGTGATTTCTTGGGGGGCAGTCCATTCAATTGTATCTTTTCCGTTCTTTTACGCTGATTCACTTCAGACACCCGTAGATAATTTCCACTCACAGGGTATGAAGTTAATGGATTTACTGGTTTGGCCGATTGTTTCACTGCCACGTAAGAGCGATCATGCGTTGATGCACAAGAGGGTGACCTAGATGATATGCTGCTGTCTATGGAAAGTGAACTTTCGTTTGTCCACTGATACTCTGCGGAAGAAGAATTGTTACAGGACGCTTCTTTCATAGTTTCTGGAACGGAATGAGAGTTAGATGATGGAAGACTATTCATAGGTCTGCACAACTCGCGTGAAGGAGCTGGCAATATCAGATCGAGGTTCTCCATTTGTGCAGTAACTTCAGGTTGAATGGTATAAATATGCTTTCTTGTAGGAGCTTGTAGGTTACATAGCGAATGGCTGCTGTTAAGTGAATCACGTGAAGGAACGTCCATTTGTGCCAATCTGAGATTGGGACGATGGACGTATACATGTATTTCAGCTTCAGTGGTAATCGTGTGAGCCTCAGTCCTCAAACGTTTTTCTGATGATGGAGACTTCGAGTGAGGAAAAGAAATATTTCCCAATTCATCAACTTTTGGCAAACTGTGATCGGGGTTCTGGATTTGTGTACGTTGTTCAGCTTCACTGATTATAATATTGTTACAGAACGCTTCTTTCAATGTTTCTGGAACGGAAAAAGAGTGAGATGACGGAAGGCTATGGGTAGTTCTACAGAGCTCACGTGAAGGACCTGGCAATATCAAATCGAGGTTGTCCATAAACGGGGAAGGCGCACAACGGTGGATATCTGTAGGAACATTCGTGGTCGTCAGTGTGTCATCATCGTGAATTTCGATTATTTCGTCTTCATATGCGAGCACGTCGTACTCCATTTCAGTCGTATTTAGTGACGCATCGCCTTCCGAGTATGAAGTCACCAACATATCCAATTGGTTTGATGTGTTTATTACGAATGGCTGCGATTCCTTTGGCTTTTATGGTAATTCCACAAGACTAGTATTTTCTGTCGGAGTGAAGGAAATCTATTAATCTTACACATTATATTCAAATTATACAAATAATATTTAAATTACAGTTCAATTTCCGAGACTTTTTTCCTTTTTTTGTGATACAAACCTGCAAAATGTGGCTGTAAGTAATCGGTGCTCTGCGAAGAGCATTCAATTCCAACAGCACCGAGACGATTCGAGAATTGAATAGCATTACTTTATTCATTCTCTTTATTAGCGACTCTGGAATGAAAGTGAGTCAGCAAAAATAATTTTCGGAGTTCAAGTATAACTGCAATGCCTAAAGTAGTTGCGAACTTACTTCCTCGTGTTGAAGTGACCTATTAAGAAAGTCATATCCTTATAAAGATGCCACTGAATGTGCCCTTTAGTATAGTTTCGAATGAAATTAGTTCTCAGTTGAGTCCAACGTTTTTCGGGATCTGTAAAAGATACATATGATATAAGAGTCTAATAAAGCAGTTAACAGTATTTGTAAAGAACATTTCTCAAAGATAGAAAATAATAATTAGGTTTCACATTTTTTGGATTATATTCTTTAGAAATTGTTTGCGAAGTAATAATACCAAAATGAATATATCATAAGGTCACTGACGGCGATGCCAATGATTGAAAAAATAGGGTAACGATAACAATATTTGGCCACAAAGATGTTTCACCGTTGAAAAAAAAGTTTTCTTGAAAAAAAGCATTTCAATTTTTCATTTTCGCCTAACTGAAATATAGTCGCAATATAAAATTGCAATATAATCATTCTTATAAGAAAACCATTTTAAGAAAAATTCAAGCAGCACGATTCGAAACCGCAAACTTTAGACTGCAAGTCCGAGGCTCTACCACTTGATCTATCTCGCAGGTTGACGAGCAAAACAATTTCCGAGTATAAGGACCGTGGATTTCGATGAGAAATATTTGAAATATTGGGTCTTTTTTTCACATTTTTCAGCAGACATGTCGCTAGGTCAGGACAGAAGCTTTCTTGGAAATATACTTTTTTTTGTAATTTTTACAGCCTTCACAAGCTTAAAAAAGTTGGTGGAAAACAATTTTTGTGTGAAAAAGTAGGCCATTGTCAGAGATTTTGAAATTTGGAAAAAATCCTGTGTCCTGACCTAGCCAATGTAATGATAATTGAATCCATATTTCACTTTTTTTGTTTAATGCAATCTAAATAGCCGAAGTCTTACTGCTGATTCGACAGTGCCATTTTTGCAGAGGCGCGGTCAAGGACGCTCGAAGGTCGTGGGTGTGGGAAACATTTTTTAAACGTCATTTTTTTAGAGTCGAAGAATGTATCAATAGATAGCAAAAAACTGTTTCCAGTTATCATGTGTAGTTTCTTTGAAGTACATTTCCAAAAATAGGCTAGATATCGTGGCTCGAAACAAGAAGATCTCCTTCACTGCCGAATTTCTCTACTCCCGAATTTCAGCATCCCAATTAATACCGTAAACTGTATTTTCAATATAATCAACATTTTTAAACAATTTTTTGGCAGATATGACAAGTTCATATGTAAATCATTCGAGAACAACCAAACAAGTTCAGAAAATAAATTAGAATCCGCGATGCAGGCGAATAAAGATTACAACCGTTTTGCTCGAGTTTCTCGGCTTAGTTTATTTTGTAGTTATAGTTAACGGTATTCTTTCAAATTACAGCAGTCATATTCATCCCATCAATTTCCAAAAATTTCATAAACGTTCATCTAAAGTTTACAGAAAGATTTGTTTTAAACGAGTTTTTCGGGTTTACTTTGAAAATGGGGCAAGCTGCAACATTTTTGTTGAGTGAAAAAAATCGCGCAATTAAATCTTCTATAAGAATATATGTACTTTTGTAAGTTAAAATCCAAAACTTGTTTCAAAAGTCTCCAGGGGCCAACGTCGTCCAGCGAGAGCAATTTATTGCCTGTTAAGAAATACAATTTGGATTTTGTACCGAATCCGAGCCGTTTTTTGTAATATGAAGATGAATACAATCCCAGTAAAAATAAACTCATTGGGACGAATTGAGAAGAATTCGCCGGGAGCCTCCGTGAATCTTGCTTTGCGGCAATCTCAAATTGGGGATGGTGGTGAATTCGTGTAAATTCATGAAAAGCAATTGTTACGTCCCGAATTTTAAAATTTTACATAACACCTACTCAGATGCAACCCGCCTTACTTTAAGGAAAACCAAGAGACAATTTCTTCGTACATATATTTAATAAAGCGCATAATTAACTCATCCGATTGTGTGCCTAACCATGGTAAGCGCACCGCTGATGATAAAGTAGAGACCTCAAGGTAATGAGCCGTGCGATACCACAGGAGGGTACAGAGTCGGAGGATACCGATAGTTTAATAACGCACGGTAATTGAAAGGAAACTTATAAGAAACTCATCAACCTAAAGGTAATTAGTTGTAATCAAATAATTACACAAATGGTAATAAAAAAGTAACAAAATAGTTGCAAACACATATCGCATGTGTTTGCATCTAAAACTTAGAAATAAGAAACTGGCCATGAAAGAGCAACAGAAAAGTAAAAAGAAACCAAATTATCTATCGATAATTAATACATAAATCAAACAATCATAGAGAGGATTAAGAGGATAGAATGAAGGATAAGAGATAACCTGAATCATCAGATAGATGATGAATGAGCAAGTACGTGTCATTCACAACTTTAGCGGTTCGTACCCCTGGTGGTTGTCCTCACGTTTCGAGCAGTCATGCTGTCTACATCAATTTACGAACTGCTTTGACTAAGTCGCGCGCTTTTACCTCACCGTGAAATATTGCTAAATGAAGAACCGCTTTGATTAAGCCGCGCGCTTCTACATCACTGCAAAATAGTAACGTGGAATCCAGCTTGGAGAATAAACTCCCTTCGGGTTTCGACCGTCGTATAAATTGATTTCGGATTACTCTTGCAAATTAATTGAAACATCCGGTAGAATTCCGTCGATATTCTACAACGTATTGGGGATATCATCGATGACATACAAATCTTCTCTTGCCCTTTCGGACTGGAAGGTAGCGTGAGTTTTTACCTAATAACTTTACTGTAATTCCTTTCTATTCTCATATTCTAATAAATATTTACTGTCTCAATTACTGTTATTCTGAATTTACACAATTTCCTTGTATTGATGAAGTGCAATCGATCCCACAATAATATAAATTTTCAGCCTTTACAAACCTGACTTAATCAGCCATTTAACCTTCCTTACCTACCCTATTACCGACTTACCCTCGCCTTTGCTCGGGACGTGACACAATAAAGTATTCAAATATTCTATTGGGCCGAATTCAGCGAAAAAATTTTAGGGAATGTAATTCATTTGAATGCGTCAGCACGAATTATTTTTAGTGTTCGTCAATTCATTCTAATTCGCGAGATTTTAAGTCCAGTCCCAATTCGCTAACGTGAATACCGTTAAAGACTGGCCTATTCAATTCAATTCGTGAGCTATAACCAAAGCGCTCGGCATAAAGGATCCGTTGTACATAAATATCAATGAATCCCATAGCTCAGTGATCGCCCTTTGGACTTTAGACGCTTGAGATCGCTGGTTTGAGTCTCGAGGCATGACATTTTTTTTTTCGAAATGATCTCGACCACGAATTAAGACGAATTGACACGCATTCAATTCGCTCGGCCCCAATTCGTTTCAACGAATCAGAAAGCAGAATTCAGGCTTGATGTTGGATGTAGATTCGACTGCCAATCACTTTCAACTGCAAGATATATAAGGATTTTTATCAAAGAATTTTTTCAGCGAACCCCGAGAATGTGCTATCAGTTTTAGCATTTTCAGAATCAAATATCCATCATATTCGATCTGCCATTTTTAGTTCACAACTCTACACGTCAAAGTTGAAATCAGATACGCTAAAAACTCCCTTTATACCAACTTTAAGAAAGATATTTGAAAATTCAACAACTTTAGCCGCCATATTGGATCCACCGATAAAATTTGGAACTTTTGACATCAAATTCCAAATCAGCGACTCCAGAAACCGTTTTGTAACAATTTTGATATAGATGCGATAAAAAATCGATTTTTTGCCACTTTTATTGCATTTTGGCCCACTGTGCGATCACTAGAGCAGTGCCCCAGGTGGATATTCTGGCTTTATAAAGATACGTGATACGTTTCGATTGATGCAGTATTCTTCTAAAGTTTTTTTTTGAGTGACTTTTAAATCTACGCAGAATGAGCGTTTATGAGAAATGTACGACATGCACCGTACTTCTAAAAATAGCCCTGCAGAAAGTTGCATCGCTGGAGGGCCAACAAACTTCAAGAAGCCATAGAAACACAAAGAGCACCATTTCTACGCCCAGAAGAACATTATCGAAATTACCAAAAGTTACAAGTAAATTACCATAAAGGGCTCAACTTAAAAAATTTTCATAAATTTTATGAATTTTTATTTTTTATTAATAATAGTAACTGTTATTAAAAGTTACCTGTAAATCAGCATACTTTTCTATACATTTCCGTGAATTACCATAAGCGCCTATAAGTGACCTCAAATTTCTATACATTCCTAAAATTCATATAAATTATGAAAGTTTATGAAATTCATATTAATTTTGGATAGTTTACGGACATTTATGGAAATTCTTATTAATTTACCAGTAACTTTTGATAACAGTTCTGCTGGGAGGATGCGAAATAGCTCTGGCTATAATTTCTCGAATTTATAAAAATTTATAAAAATTTATTGAAGTGGAGAATTGTAATTTGTGAAATTGGCGGAAATATATTCAAATTTTGAAAATTTATGGTAAATTATGGAAATTTATGGAAATTTTTGGTAATTCATCGGTAACTTTTGATAATACTTCTACTGAACGTATGCACAATAGCACAATGCGTACACTGTTAAAAATGTTTGCAATTTTAATATAGATTTACTATACATTTGTATAGTAAATCTAAAAACTCGGTCTATGAAATAGTAATTAAGAGGCTGCATAGTAAATTTCATATACATGTATATTGGTCAACTCTTAGAAAAGTCAGGTAAATTCACTTTACACAAATTAAAATTAATTTTGGCAGTGATCATCAATTCCAAATAATAAAGCATGATATTTTTTTCTAGTTAAACATAAATTATACTGGGTTTCAAGTGGAAAAGTTCAATTAAGCGAATAATCAAGACACCTAACCTAAAAGCAGCGGTTGTTTTGTTAAAATTCTGACATTTACAGTGAATTTTGAAGAAAATCCCACCTATACGTTGCACTTTGATTATAAATATGAATTTAGTCGATGAATTGTAGGTTATTACTTTAGTTTTAAATATTTGACAAGATTTGTGTGCATCAAATCCGAAACTTCAAACGTATGCGTACATGTGAATATACCAATGTTTGTAACATATGTGAGAAAATTTTTTAGTTCAAGCTGTTAATAATTTTGAAGAAATCTTTATTACACAGTAGAAACTTAAAGTTTTGCCAAATGGGACTAAAAAATTTCACATGCAAGCTTTACCTGTACCGACAAACTCAATTTTGTTCAAACATATGTTACAAACATTTCATTCCACTTTTATTTATTTCAGTCTTCCTATCTAAAATTGTGGCCCCATTCAGTTTCAAAACTGCAGAATTAAAATTTGTGTTGCCTCTCGAACTACAAATTTTGCAAAGTACGTAAAAGGATAAAACCATATGTTCTTTAACTGTTTCAAAGTAAACTGCGAATGTTTGAATATAACCGATATCTGGATGTAAGACATTTTAATGTGTGATTGATTTCGTATTACATTACACAGAAAAAACAAAATGTGTATTTGTATTTATTTATGAAAATTTCCTAGGGCTAATAAGCCCTATAAGGAACAGGTGATACATATTACAATTAAAATGTGATGGCGATCGATTTGACGATTAAAATAAAAAATAGGTATTTAACAAGAGTGAAGGAATAAACTGTAATATACATAATTAGATGTGGGCTATCAACAGAAGGATACTATAAATATCCATACGCAAATATCCATACGCAAATATACATACTTAAATGTGAATACGCATTCATATACACACTCATATATGTTTTTAATTAAGGATTTAAGTGTTACCAATGTGTGATTTCGAGGGTAGGATTTGATGTGTTGCATAAGTAACCAAAAAGGAGTTTTCTGAAGACAAATTGTGAAGGTGCATTTCTAATGCTTATAGGTAGTTTATTCCAAAGGCGAGCACCACGAATAACAAAAGACCTTTGCATTTTACACGTAATTTAAAATGTAATCTTTATAGCGATTTCAGAGTAATCTTTACCTGCAAAAAAATTACCTTCAGCTGTTAGGAATTACCCACCTTATTGGAAAAGATTACCATGTCGACTTTATTGACAATAAGAACAATTTTGGCAACAATAATTCACTCCTGTGTTTTCTGTGTTATATTCTACTTATGAGCAGAATTGAAAAATATCCTAAACTCGAAGAAGAGTAAAGTAAAAGTGAAAATTCTCATCGTTCTAGAAACAGGAACTGACGTATGAAGTATTTCTTGAACTTCGACTGAAAAGATCTGGAACTGGTTTGACTTGTATATAATATACTAGCCTGGACGTTATATTTGTAAAAACACACAGAAAAAACTTGGGGTTCAGTAATGTTGTGGCTCACGCAAAAGATGGCATCCTTTAGAACTTAGGCTCTAAAGGAACTTTTTTTATGGTTATTTTTAGTTCGTTGATATCCGCTGGATGCCCAGGTGAAAAAATGCACGTGGAAATTCACGTGGCAATTCACGTAGACATCTACGTAGAAATTCACGTGAAAATCTACGTGGAAATTCACGTGAAAATAGGGTGTCTTTTTGAAACACTTCACGTGGAATTCCACGTGGGAGGCCGAACGCACTTGTAATATTCACGCACTTTTGAAACTACAACCACGTAGAAGTCCACGTAGATTTTCATATGGAAAAAAGAATGCATTTGATATTTTCTTACTTCTCACACGATAACCAAGTGGAAATCCACGTAGACTTCCACGTGGAAAAAAGAATGCACTTAACATTTTCTCACTTCTCACACGATAACCACGTAGATTTCCGCGTCAAGATTTCGACGTGAAAAACTGAATGTACTTGTAATATTTACGAACTTTAGAAACTAAGACCACTTGGAAATCCACGTAGATTTACACGTGGAAAAAAGAATTCACTGACATTTTGTCACTTCTGATACGATAACCACGTAGAAATCCACGTAGAGTTCCACGTTGAAATTTCCACGTGGAAAACTGAATGCACTTGTAATATTTGCGCACTTTTGAAAGTACAACCACGTAGAAATCCACATAGATTTCCACGCGGAAAGAAGAATGAACTTGATATTTTCTCACTACTTACACTCTAGATGAATCAAAAAATTGCATTCAAATCTGCCGTATTCGAAGAAGCATAAGTGATATTTAGAAGTTTCCAACAGATTTTTTGAATTATCTAGAGTTTTTGGGAAATTTTATAAAAAATTCTGATCATTTTTAAATGATGCTCAGAATGTTTAAATTTAAAAAAATGCTATTGTGAAATGATTTTAAGGCAATCTTTGTAATTTTTCGAAACTTGTACGATAAAATCAAATAATTTTAAAAGATATTTGGAAGGTTCAGAATGTATTAAACCATGTAGATACATCAAAACTTTGCAAAAGGAGCTTTTCAAGTATTTTGAAATTTTTATTCATGGGAAAATATCAAATTATATTTCATTTTGAAATACGAATTCGAAGAAAAAATTGAAAGAGATTTTAAAACATTTTAATTGACTTCCAAAAATTTCGAAAAAGAATGTGAAAGTTTTAGGTGAAAAATTGTAGAAAAAATTCGAGTAAGTTTAAGAGATATTTAGAAGCTTTGAAAGGATTTAAGAATAATTTGAAATTTGTAAATGTTTCAAGAGAATAAAAATTTTTCCTTAAGATTCCTACAAAAAGTTTAAAACATTTTTCAATTTAAAAAAAATAGGAAGCTCGAATTTTTCAAGGAATTTCAAAAGGTTTTAATCCAATGAACAAATTTTCTAAAGATTGCGAGGCAAATTTTTTTTTTTTTAATCTGAAAAATTAATTTTGAAAAAATATTCAGGTGTTGGGAGAAGCCTAGATAAGGGAAGTCTTTCCCTCTAAACAAATGTCTTCCCTGGCATCACTTCCCCAAAGATAGAGTCATCTTCGGGAATCGCTTCCCCAGTGAAAAAATAAATACCTCATCACGGGATATCGAAAGCCAAGACTTCCCCGGGCAAGCTTTTCCCAGGAATCTCTTCCCCAAAGAAATATTCAGACCAAGGCACTGTGACATCGCCGGGCAAGCCTTCGCCGGGAAAGTCATCCCCGGGCATCACTTCACTAGTCAAATATTAAGAACATGACACTGTAGCCCCAAGGGGCAAGCTATCTCCGGGCATCACTTTTTCAATGAAATATTAAGACCGAGAGACTATGGCATCGATGGACAAGTATTCCCCTGGCAAGCCTCTTCCGGGCATTTCCTCTCTAAAGAATTATCAACGCCACGAACCTGTGGCGACATTGTCATGGACTTAATATTTCCCTGTGGAAATAGTCGTGTTACATCCCGAAATTTTGCAGAATTTGATGTAACGCCTAGCTAGGCGCAACCTATATTACCCCACCTCTTTTAGGCTAACTCCGTCAACTACAAGCAAATAGCAATACCGATCTTCTCTGAGTTTGAACCTAAGCATGGTAACTGCGCTACGGTCGGTAAGATAGAAACCGCAAGATACTTAAAGTATTACCATGAGGGGATAAGAACTCAGAGACTAACGATCAGTTAGCACATGCTTGATCATTGGGAGACTGTAATTGCAGACTCTACCGTTATGAGATAATTATAATTATATCCATTATCATACGAATGTACTTATAATCATAAGAATGTAACAAGTAACAAGTTCAAAGTTAAATCCAAACATAGGGAATATAAGTACATACGTGTGACTAAAAACTAAAACAATAATTGTAATGATATACTTTACGTGAATGTAAAATCTAGATAGTAAGTAAAAGAACATATATATAGTCAGACAATGCAGTAATCAAAAGTGTCTGACTAGATATATGGAAACACAGTTAAGTTAACGTATAAAATCCGAACTCGTGAAAGGTCAAGAGTAGAGGTGTACGATCACTGGCCTCTGCGGCAGCTATTAGTCATCTCATGCAATAACAAGACTCGCGCATATCAAATGACCCAGAGCCGATCTAGAGAAAACATAATCGGTAACCGAGAGCGTCAACAGAGACAACTTACATCTTTGTCGTTCGCGTAACTTCATACTCATTAGCGAGATTCAATCTTTTGATCGCACGTGCTCTTTCCACTATTGACATTGTACGTGCTATTTACACTTTTGGACAAGCTTTCCACTTTTGACATCGTACGTGACTTCTGCGAAGTCCAACGTGTATATAAACCCCAGCGCAACCCTTGTCAATTGTCTTAAGTTCCTGGCAGTCACACCGACAAGTTCGATCTAAAAGTGGCTTGCTTTTAGTCTTACGTTCCCAGCAGTCATACTGACAACTTCGATACACGAATCGCGTACTTCACGTCTTCGAGAACTAAGTAACGAATCATCAAGTTGTGAACTAAGTCCCTTCGGTTTCGATCGTCGTATGAGTCTAATCCGGGTAAAGTCCGCTGTGTTATACGTCCGTGAAAAGAACTCAAGAGTGGATTCGGTAGCTGATATAGGACCGTGTATCGCTCTACGGGTTAATTGTGATTGTGAATTCCTTTGCTATTACCCAAACCAACTCTGCGAGAGGATCTTGCCGTTGTCCTCCGATTATAGAGACGCAAGCGACAAACTACTACTCTCTCTTGACCTTCTACGAATAAGAAGGTACATGTAAGTCTAAATTTATGTAACTGTCAATCTTATCTATTATCTTTATAATGAATCGTTTACTATCATAACTATCTTTTCGTTATTTTGAGCACTGATTTAACGCAGTTCGCATAGAGCTGACAAGAGACAAACGTACCCACAAATAAATAATTGGTCAGGTCTTACCAGCCTGACATAATCAGCTCACTAGCCTCCCTCCTTCTAACCATTTTCCAACCTACCCTCGCCTTTAGCTCGGGACGTAACAGTCGATGTCACATTGTCATGGATATGATATTTCACTAGAGAAGAGAGGCCAGGGGGGAAGGTCTGCCCTCTATGCCATTTTCTCATAGTCTCAATGTTCCATTCTCCACGAGTGGCAAATAGTATTTTGTCCAACACCTACGCGAAAAAGACGACTTTTTTCGTGTGAAAATAGTAACAGGAGGACGAGTCATGAATATACATTGAATCTCCTGCAAAGCGCCCATCTTAGTTGTGGATGACGCTACGTGAGGGCTTATTCAATCACACGATCACGACAGAGCATCACTTTCTCCCACTGTTCCACGTACTTTTTGCCACTTCTTAGGAAACTTTTCCTCACTAGTGGAAAAAATATGCTATTTTTCAACGCTCACTTCAACGATTGAGAAATCGCTTATTTTCTCCACTATCTTCAGGCAAAAAAAGTCGCCTTTTCCTCGTAGGTGTTGGACTTTTTATATTTCTCAACAAGTGCAGAACGAGCTTTTTCAATGAATGTGAAGTTTGCAACGCGAGCCAAAGGCGACTCTTGCAATCACATGAGTTAGAAAAGCTCTTCTGCACCAGCTGAGGACTATATTTTTTCCCAACAACATGGAGAAAAGCGAGTTTTGACATACCGAGGAATGGGTAAGGTCGCGCTTTGTCAACAGCGCGTTGGAAAAAAAGCTTCAATTATTTAAAGAAGCTGAATCCTCCAAGGCATATTTGGTAATTTAAAACTATCTAGAGAAAGCTTTCTTCTTTTTCAAGAAATACGATACATTTTTGCTTGTATATCAACTATTTCACATCTTAGTTGCACAAGGAGCAATTTATTTACAATAAACTTAGTGTCGAATAGAGCGCAATGAATCGATTTTCATGTAGAATCCAAAGGAAAAAATGTATTTCACAAAAACTAAGATTATCAAAAAAGATTTCACTGAAAAATCACTTTTACAGGCCATATCTTCTAAATTATTATTGCTAGAATATTGTTTTTTTTATCCTTTTTAGAAATTTTCTCTACTTTCTTTTTTAATTATGGAGTTAAGTTGTACGATGTACTCGTGACGAGCAATTTCCAAAAAACTAATTTTTTTGCACTTTTTCAAAATTTTAAAAGCGTTCCGAACGTCACTCAATGTTGAGCAATTATAAGTCTTTTATTTGTCACCAAAGTACAGTATTCCGGCCAAAAAAATATCACATATCACTTTTTCTGTAAGAAATATACATGACAAATGGTCTGTAAAATGTCAGAAAATTAGTTATTTTCAAAAAACCCCTCACGATTTTTTTAGTTTTAGGCTTAAAATAGTCGAAAGTCATCTCCAAAATAAAATTTCCACGACACGTGGACAGGCAAAGCTGATTTCAGTGAAAACTGGTTTAAGCTAGGCGTGCAAACTGCCATGTTCTCAATATTTGACTGGGGAAGCGATACGCGGGGAAATCTTGCCCCGGGGAGGCTTGCCTGTCGATGAAACAGTCTTATGGTTTCAATATTGTTCTGAGAAGACAATTCCGAGAAAGTCTTGCCCATGGATACCATAATCTCCTGGTCTTAAAATTACACTGAGGAAGTGATGCCAGGGGAAGGCTTGCCTGGCGACGCAACAATTTCATGGACTTAATATTTTACTGGGAAAGTGAGGCCGGGAGAAGGCTTGCCCGTCGATGTAACAGTGCCTTGAAATTAATATTTCACTGGGAAAGTGATGCCCGGTTATGACTTGCCTTTCGGTAACCCCTATTTCGGGTACTTATTGTTTCACTGGGGAAGTGATGCCTGGGAATGGCTTGCCCCTTGTGTCGAGAGTGTCGTGTTCTTAATATTTGAACGTGGAAGCGATGTCTGGGGAAGAATTGCCCATGGGAGTCTTTGACAGCACTGCTGGAAATAGATGCCCTGATGAGCCTTGCAATTGGGGGAAGCGATGCCCGTGAAAACCACTATCTTGGTGAAAGAGATGTCCTGTGAAGACCTTACTTTGAAAAAAATGACTGGGGAAGGCTTGCTGTCTGTAGGCTTGTAACACTCTCAAAATATTCAACATTTTAAATACTATTGAAAAAAAAACAATTTGGAAGCGAATGACTTAAAATTGTTCAACTTCAAACATAGGCATCCCATATATCAATATTGTTTTGTATTCTTTTCTTTATTTTTAATTTTTAAGTATTTATTTATTTTTATTTAACGACAGCTTGCATGATACATATATAATACTTAATGCTAGCTGCGATGTTTGTTTAGGTCAAAAGATCTGTACGAACGGGTTGAGTTAAACGATAAGCTACTCTATTACACTATTAATACAATGTACACAATTTACACTAAAGAGACATTATAAAAGCCCTAACTTTCAGTACACTGGACAAGATTTAGCGACACGCAATAATTCTGTTTTATCCGGGGAATTCAGGAGCGCAATCCAGAACGGACCAGAGTGCCAACAAATGAAACAGATTCTCTTCCACTCCCAAGTTGCAGATTGTGCAGAGTTGCCCCTAGTGTACCCAAAAGAAAGATCCCCCAATGAAAATCTACCCCTCACGTCTCCCATAAGACGCACCTGGGCAAGAAGTCTAACGTATCTAAACGTTATTCTGCCATAAGGATACTGTTGTCCCATGGGAGCAATCCATAGGTGAGGCAGCACCTGAAGAGAGGATGTCTGACTCGGCCTGTACAGGTCCGCATCTGCCTACTGGTAGCCATGAGATTGAGGCCATTAAGAGTTATATCCAGAAGAAATCTTTGCAATCTTTTTCTTTTGGCACACGCCAAAGAAAAGGTACCCGAGCTTCCAAAAAGCTTGCTCAGGTAGGAATATTCCCGGACCATCACCAATTGAGTACCCCCAAACGTAAAATTTAATTTTTAGAGTAATATCCTCAAATTGTCCGATTTCAGTTGAAGATTTAAAAAAATGAATCATTTAAAATTGAGTTCTGAGTTTCCATGCTGAATGCTAAAATGTTCTATTTCTTCCTTTTGTATGTTTTAATTTTGCAATTGAAATTGAAATGGTAGTATTTTGACAACTATAAATAACAATTCAAAATTTTTAATTTCTGAGCGACTGAACTTCATTTAAAATAATTGAAAATTTAAAGGGTTTTAGTAGAAAAAAAGTTTTAATATCACAATTCTCGTTGACTAAACATTTTTTCTGTTTTTGATAAAGTTCAGATTCGTTTAATTTTTAATGTTTCGCAGTAGAAACTTTTTCATTTTTAATGTTTCAAAGTTTTATCATTAAAATTTTTTCCATTTATAACGGTGAAAATGACCTTGAGTTTATTTTTTGAAATATGAAAAATTTCTCAAATTTTAATCAGTTTGAATTAAAAATTATTCGAATTAAGAACATTTCAATTTTAAAGCATTCTATTTTGATCCTATTTTTTAAGTTTCTTTAAACAGAAATCATTCAATTTAGAGGCTCGTCAATTCAATATGATTTTTTTTCATTTTGAACACTCTTAATTAAAAATGATTGAATTTTAACACTTTGAATATAAAATATTTCAAAAATATTATTATGCTTCGCGGTAAAAAATCGCGTGATAGCAGTTCAAAAATAAGAAACAATAGATTTTAAATAATTATACGAGGAAAATGGAAATTTATAAAAAGTCGGTATAATCGAATTTTGAAGAATAAAAAAAAAACGCCTGACAAAATGTCGTCTGTTGGCTATAATTTTATTTCAATGAATATTAAACCCTTACGTTCACATCTTTTTTTATCATTTTACATATTAAATGGGACAAAATTAATTTCGAAATTTTATCCAATAGAAAAAGAAAAATCATGTTAGTCATTGCAATAGAGTTAGTTTTGCATTATTATAACAGAAATGTAAGGCTTTTCGAAACACGCAGGAACGAACCTATGCCAAAATTGTTGGCAATAATTATTTTGTATGTTTGAATAATATTAATTAAAATATTTAAGATGTTATAATTCACTTTTTGATAATTTTTTTTTGTCATAACAACTATTCCACTTCTTGTTTAAAAAATTATCATTTTCGCTTGAAACTTCATGTATTTTGTTGAAAAATCGTCTTTTGTGGTACAGTATTTAATCTTTTTGAAACGTTTGTCTTCTTGGTAAAAAATTATAATCTTTCGTTACATTTTTTTTAATTCATTGTTTGGTTGGACATATATCTTTTTGGTTGAAAATTTAGATATTTTGTTTAAAATCTATGCATCATGTTTAACGTAAAAAATTTTATATTTTTTGGTAGAAAATACAAATTCTTGGTGGAGCGTTTATCTTCTTGGTTGATGGTTCTTGGTCTTTGGTTGATAATTTAACTAGTTTGATTCAATTAATATGCTAGAAGTTCATATATTTTGGTAACAATTCATCTTTTTTCGTAGAAAGATGTCTTTTTCGTTGTAATTTTTAGCTGAAAATTCATTTCTATATTCAAAAATTCGAATCTTCGGATAAAAATAAGTGTATTATGTTCAAAGGTCATATTTTTTGGTAGTAAATTAATATTCTTGGTTCAGCATTCATCTTTTATTTTGAAAATTTACTTTTGTCGATGAAAATTGAACTATTGTTTTGCAAGTTTTTTTTAACAAAATTAACTTTGTAACTAACAAAAATTAAAGTAATTATTTTTGTTTGTTTCCTATCACCACTACGTAGCGCGTCCTCAGGTTGCGGATAGAGGAACGGCCCGTAAGGCTGAACAGCCCCCAAGGTTAACTTCGAATACAAGAATAAGCAGTCGCGGACAGCCGATAGGAGCCAGTCGT
>CAKNYM010052874.1:414948-432521 GCA_932195095.1 Andricus curvator
GTCAAACCCCCCCCCCCCCCGTGACAGAAGTTTTCGTGGGACTGACGTTAGAGCTGGACTCTCCACTATACGGTGAATCACTACTTGACTTGGACATGATTTCAACTCGCAAAACAAATTTCGCGCATAAAGGTGGTAGTTGGGTGTACAATCTAAACATGAACAATACAAATAATAAAGTAGCCTCGGACTGGACTGAAACTTTGATTGACTAAATGCATACACACGGTAAACGTAAAGTTTGAGTTTCAGGCGATGAATGGAGACTGGGTGTTTGGAATGCTAGAGGAGTGAATGATCTTAAAGTAAGAGAACTACGAGAAACTATGCATGCTAGGAAACTAGATATTTTATGTGTACCTGAGACAAAGAAAAAGGGATGCGAAAGTAGAAACATAGAAAATGGGGTGTTGAAAAGCGGTTTTGAAATATGGTTAGGAGTTGATAGGGAATCACATGGTAGTCAAGGGGTCGGTTTGATTATGAATGAAAAAGCAAGATATATGTTCCAAAAACGACTTAAATACTTTTTTTCTCCCCTTTTCAGATAGTTGGAAAAAAATCTTTCTGATTGTAGGATTTATTATAAAGATACGGAAATATACGCTAAAGTAAAGGAATTACCTTCTTCATTTTAAATCAAATACAACTTTAGTCATTTTTATCTGAAGAAGATTGAACATAACATATGGTCGTGGCGAACTTTTGGGTTTCTATTATACGATGAACAGAAACGAGCGTGAAGCGCGAGGTTCACATGATGATCAAACGAAATATCGAGCGCGAAGCGCGAGTGTCGTGATGAGAATGTGTTCCTTAAGGTCGATAGAACCTTAAGTAAATTAGTTCATCTTTTTATGTAAAACTGACATAATTAAACCAAAAGCAGGTCATAACGATGAAGCTTTAACAGAGTATTAGCCCGCGAAGCGTGCACTAGCGAGGACACGAAGTGTGAAAACCTAGACGACAAATGTGTCCGAGCGCGCAGCGCGAGGTGAATACATTATCGAGCGCGAAGCGCGAGATGAATACCCAATCGAGCGCGAAGCGCGAGATCCAACAGGTGCGCGCCCTAGGCGCGCTGAAACTTGCGAGCGAAGCGAGCCGCGCGCGAAGCGCGCTATGAGAATGTGCCCGCGAAGCGGGCGGATTTTTTTTCAATTAAAAAACTGTGAAATCGAACCAGAGATCTATGTTATGAAATCGATGGAATTTTTTTTATTAAAAAAAATGTTCAAGAAAAAGAGAAAAAATTTGCAATAAAATTGGTTAAATTTTCAACCAAAAAAATGAGATTTTTACTAAACTGATGCATCTACAATTAAAAAAAAACTTGTAATCAAATACATAGATGAACTTTCAAACAAGAAGACGAATTTTGAAGGAAAAAAGATAAATTTTGACAGAAAAATAGAATAGTTCAATTTCAAGTAGAAGAAATACGTTTTTAACATAAGGAAATAACTTTTCAACAAAACAATTACATTTTAAATCAACAGATGAATTACCAACCAAAATATTGAATATCTATGGAAAATTTTTGACGACAAATTAAATAGTTAAATTTTTAGTTACAAAAATTAATTTTTAATAAAAAAACTAATTTTCAACAACAGAAACGAAATTTTAACCAAAATATTAATTT
This sequence comes from Andricus curvator, assembly GCA_932195095.1. Taxonomy (NCBI): domain Eukaryota; kingdom Metazoa; phylum Arthropoda; class Insecta; order Hymenoptera; family Cynipidae; genus Andricus; species Andricus curvator. The sequence continues at coordinate 416,597 of CAKNYM010052874.1, forward strand.
TATGCTGAAAAAGAATCAGTTTTAATAATATATATAAATTTTCAACGAAAAATGTTAATTTTCTACCAAATAAAGAAAAATTTTCAACAAAACAGATGAACTTTTATCTGAAAAAGACACATTCTGAACAAAGAATAAGTTGATTGTATTTCCAGTTGGAGAAATTAGTTTTTAAGCAAAGCAAAATAAATGTCAACGAATCGGTTGAATTTTCAACTGAACAAATGAATTTCCTACAAAAAAATTAAATGTCCATCGACAACAAAGTGAAGGAATCAACATTTTTTAACTAAAATAATGAATTATCAAAGAAGAACATTAATTTTTTAACAAAGTAGTTCCACTTCCAACTAAGTGTTTGAATTATGAAGCAAAACATATTTCTCATTCGCTATTCACGATTGGTATAATAAATAATCAGATATATTAAAACATTTCCTGAAATGTAATTTTCGGTATACTGAAGAGGAAAGATTTTTATTTTCCTAGAAATGTGACTTAACTCCAACGTGTAAAGACTGTGTGAATACTATTTCGTTCTTGGCATTAAAAGCAAGCTTCGAGGCCACTTATCTGGTTAAGTATCATGTTAGATAGGAAGTTTCTCGGCTCACCGATATTATTCTATAATTATTTCAACAGAAATTTAAAAAATAGTTAATTCAAATAACTGGGACATTGTGCGCGCTATGCGCGCACTAATTACCCTTTCCTATTTGAATGTTTTTTAGGATACAAAAAAAATGTGATCTGGAAATTAAACTATTCCATGTTTGGCTCAATATTTACTCCTCTTTAGTTGAAAATTCTATTTGATTGAAAATTTCTGTATTTTGTTGAAACTTTGTCTTTTCTGGCAGAAAAATCATCTTCTTGGTGACCAATTCACTTTTTTTGGCTGAAAATTCAACTATTAGCTTAAAAATTTCATTACAAATTGAAACATTTGGATGAAAATTGATGTATTTTATTTACAATTATTCTTTTCTTGTAAAAAATTAATCTTTCCGGTTGAAAATTAGTTTTTGTTACATTGAAAATTAAGTTTATTAACTAAAAAATTAATTTAATTTCATTTGCTCAAAAAATTTTTTCTTCAACTGAAAATTAAACTATTTCATTCTTTGTTGCAAATCCATCTATTTTATTGAATTTCATTTTATTCTGTTGATAGAAAATTAAATTTAATTAGTCCCTGTAACAAAAAGAAAATGGTTATACCTACAAATTTGTTCGTAACTAGACATGACTAACTATATTGGTAAACTCTTCAACCTACAGACAGTCGTTTGGAAAAACTAAAGTAGTTAGTCTACCTAATTAGATAGACACGCCAACTGCTCTTGCCACAATTCACAAAAATAGTTTTCAAAACTAACTGAATAGCAGTACCATTATTTACTAACTAAAATAGTTGTCCCAAAAATTTTATTAGTTGTCCCAACTAATCTTTTTTTTCAGTGATATTGTTGATATGCTGATTTAGTTCCAGATGATAATCTGATCTGAAAAACTATTTCAAAGCCAGGGATATGAACGATGTCTTTTTCGTGTAATCGAGTTTCAGAAAATATTAATACATCAGCCTGATTAACCCATGGATCAGGCAAAATATGTTTTATATTTATTTTTACAGAAGAAACGTTTTGATAAATTTTTTTAAATCAGTCGCCAGGAATTGTAATATCATATGATAATTTAAGTTCATTTTCATTTCTTAATCTATCTAATTCCTTCTCAAAAACAAGTTTTTTTGAAAAATTCTTCATAACCAGGACCATTTTTAAAAATAATCGAAGTGGTTTGCTCTCCAATTTTTTGAGGTGGTCAAAAATCATCATATATACAGGTGGAAGGATTTGGGGAATATTTATCCATCTTACCATTCGGAAATGGAGGAAAATTCCCAAATAATCATTTTTTGGCAGTCTGATTTTTTGAAGTGATCCTCAGACCATGGTTTGTCATTCTACTCCCCCTCCCTTCAACCCACCCTCTTCTTATCCTTGGGAGAAAGGAAAATTTCTGAGAATATTCAATGTTGTTGCTATGAATTGTCATTATAGCACCTTCCTGAACCCACGCACATAGTAAAACAAAATTTTACAGCTTTGAGAAGAAAGCATAATTTATACAGATTTCAGAACAAATCTAAGATTTTTTCCTACGATTTTTTGATCGATTCTCTGGGCTAAGGTTTGAACGTTTATAGCGAAAAATATGAATAACCTGGTCCTCCTTGTCCACCTAGTCCTCGTTGGCCTCCTCTTTGGCCTCCTCTCCCTCTTCCTCTAGTGAGACAGGAATTTTTCGGGCTGAGGATGCGTACCAGCCTGAAAATGTCTCCCTTGTCTAGCAGCTATTTCATAAAATAATCGCATCTGGGAGTTCTTCGGAAAAAAATACCAGTTGCCTGGACTATCGGATTACATAAATATTTCCAGACACATATTTTATTAATTTAACATTGTGGACATATGAACTTTGATCATTTTTTATTTTAGTACTCGAAATTGAAAGGCTTTGAAATTTTGTGAGATACAAATAAATGTAAACATTTTTAAATGAATAATAAAGAAAAAAAATGCACAATATGGATTTTTTTAACGAAATTATATATTTTTTTCATTTTTCAACCGTTTCACTACTTTCTTGATCTATTTTGAACTTATTTCATTTCACGCGTCTAATTTGGACGCTTTCTTTCGAATATGTAGAGTGCAAGAAAATGCCACATGGGATCAAGATCAGGCAGCTAAAGTAGATAAAACATTGAATAAAGTGGATATTCAAAACTCGGTAAATTATTTAAGACATGATGATCCTGCTTAAAAGGTAATCGATAAAGTTGGTCAAGTTTTCAAAGTTGAAAGACAAGCTACTCGCGGTTTTATGAGAAGTAACGTAATTCTAACAAGAGTGACAATTTCGCAGTCCAATGGTCATCTAACATCGTAGATTGTGTTGTAATTGACGGTGATAAGTTGAACAGGGATAGCTTAGAATCACGTCCTCCCGTATTAAAAGGCGAAATAGCGAATACCAAATATCTCACGCCCATCGAAATTAAGAGGAAGGTTGAAGTATTATCAACTGACTGTCTTATAAATGTAGGAGGAGATTATTTTGGTCATTTAGACAATACTAATGCGGAATCCCTTCTTTCCAATTTACAGAATGGATTGAATGATATGTTAGCACGTGACATTTCTCTAAATCTGACAAGCAATGGGTTGTCTATTGTTCTTTTCAAAATGGACCAGACAATTTAAATGTTTGATTCGCACAGTAGAAATGGTGCAGGCATACGTTCAGAAGATGGAACCGCGTGTTCAATGGGGTTTGTAAGCGTTCAGTCCCTATTAGAAGTTCTATGATAAACCATACTTAGTCAGCAGGGATCAAATGACATGTACATGCTAACAGAAGTTACAGCAGCTTGGGCTGTACAACATCCACAAATTGAAGATAAATATCATGTGGAGAATTATCCTCAGTTGATGGATCATGAAGACGCCACAAATTTTACGAACGCGTGACGCGTTTCGGATAGCAGTTTCATAGACGAAGAAGACTTCATTTCATCACTTTATCCTCATCAACAGTTTGTTAACGAAGAACAAAGGAACTTGTTTCATATGCTGAAAATAATGATTCTTCCGAAAGTGAAGATGGAAATATTGAAGCCGGTGAAGCAGAAGAGGCTTCCGCAGGTCATTAAATAAACGTCGAAAGTAGTAGTGAGGAATGTTTCAGTGAAATATATGATGCATGACCTGGATGGTGCGAATTCCATTAATCACGGACGGTAGCTGGAGGACAAAATCATACAAAATAGTACATTTCGTGACAAGTGTGGTCTGAAGGCCTTTTTTAAACGAGCGCACGAGCCGTAGGCGAGGCGCCGCAGGGGCCCGAGCCGGAGAAGAGTTATAAAAACATGGCGCGAGTTTCAAAAAGAAAAGCCGTCAGTTCACAGGAGTCACGATCGATACTTTTCAGAACAAAATCATAAATGGCGTGATTGCATTGTCTCCATGGAAAAATGCAAAATCACGTTTTGAGCCGCTGAAGGTACGCAAGACATCTACCGCATTTTTATTCTAGCGAGCGTGAATGAGACAACAAAGTATAATGTGTGAGGCGAAAGGAACGCGCTACACTCTTCGTTAGAAACATCGACTCTCCAATCCGCTTCGAATTCTCTTTCTATCTTTGTCAACCACGGTCTCTCTCTAGCGTTACGAAAATACACGGAGTATGCACAAACAAAGCTCTTTTTTGAACTCTACGTCACGCCGTGCTCACTGAACCCTATTATGTAACTCATCCAACACACGCGCCAGCGCAGCGCCAGTCGCAGCTCAAAAAGCATACTTTTGCGTTTTTCTATGGAGGCATGAAAACACGCCATTTTTATGATTGCGTTCTGAAAACGTATTTATATCACGGTCAGGAATGGCAGCAGCCGTTGGTTTTCGTACAAAAAAGTTATTTTGCATGAAGCTGGAAATAAAAAGTTTGGTCCTTTTGATTGGGCAGCAGTAAGGGGCATAGTTCCCAAAACACACGTCTGACATAAAAGTTACTCGATCGAGATGTAGCTAGTTTAGTGTACGGTGTTATAAGCAACAACGTGGAATGCTTGAATTCACTAATAGCCAAACGAATAATATCCAAGCGTTTCAATCTCGGAAAGAGAAACGAATAGGATGCTCGAGTTGCTGCAGCAATAATACACTTTAATACACAAGGAGTTGTCAGCAGAAATTAAGAATTTTGTAAGTAAGGAACCACCACTGACTGTAAAGCAGATGGAGGTACGCAATCAAAAAGCAAACAAAAAGCAGCAAAAGAGAAGGCGAAGATTTGGAGAAAGTGGTGCAGAATATTAAAATCACAAAAAAAGAAAGCTTTTTGCTGATAAGGAATATGGACCTAAGTGCAAAAAGCTTGTTATGGATTCCGAAACTTATGAAGCAGAACTGAAGGGACTGTGTGAAAAATTGGACAACTACATAGCGAATCGAGATGCAGTTAAAAGACAAATTATTAGACAAGCTGATTGTCCTTCATTGATAAGATCAAGACGTTGGCTTTTAACTGCATCTTGGTTTGCAAAAGAGTTTGGGATGAAAGTGGCAACATGTTGTGCCTCAACGGTTAAAAATTAGCACGTCCTAATGAAGGGCTCAATTTGCAACTTGCCATTGTTTATGGGCGAGAATACGAAGCAGCGGCTCGAAGACAATTGGAAATATATCGAAATATTAAAGTTGAACCTTCTAGTTGGTTCGTTCACAAGTATATTTGTGGATTAGGAGCAACACCAGACGGTCTCACTGATCAAAATGGAATTGTAGAAATCAAATAAACCTATGGTGCTGCAGAGGAAAGTCCAGAAGAAGCATATGCGAAGAACGCACATAATGTGTACGGCGTATTTAGGGATGCAAGAATGATAGAAATGTCTGTGAACCACCCCCACTACTATCTAGTACAAGGGCAGCTGCACATAGCAGACAGGGATTACTGCTTGTATATTGTGTGGACAAAAAGGGGCTATAGAATAGCGTAAGTATGGAGAGATAGCACTGTTTAGAAGTGGGACACATGGAACCTCTCATTGTAAGATTTTATAAGGACTGCTGTTCACCTGAATTAGTGGATAGCCGGTTAGCGCGAAGTCTACATATAAGGGAACCTTCTTACGGTAAACTAATATACAAAATATAATCTATCAAAGAAAAGGAATTCGAGAATTCCCAGATAATAACACGGAAAATTACATGCGCATTCTTGATAAGAGGCTCATTTTGCATTATCTTTCTCCCAGGGATAAAAAGATAAAATATTTACCAAATGTTTTCAGCTCTATAGAACTTATTAGTATTGCGTGAGTGGGTTCAGAAGGGTGTTAAGATTGACAACCCATGGCCTGAGGAACACCTCAAAGAATCAGAGAGGCAAGAACTTTGAATATTCTGAAAAATTGTTCTTTCTCCCAAGGATGAGAAGAGAAAATATTCACCGAACCTTCCAGGTCTATAGAATTCAGTTGCACGTCGTGGGTGGGTTGATGGAGGTTTTAGACCTGAAAAAATCAGAGAAGCAATAACTTTCATTTTTTCGAAAAAATTTCCTTTCTCCGAAGTATCAGAAGAGAAAACATTCATTGGATCTTTCCTGAGCGACGAGCAACACCTACGCCAGGAAATATGAAGATGGTGCCTTATGTTGAGGTAATTGTAAAATATATTTACTAAGGGACATGCGGGAGGAGTATATTTAGTATTATATTCATAGCCTAAGGACCACCTGAAAAAGTCAGAGGAGCAATAACATCGACTTTTCCGACAAATTGTCATTTTTCCGAAGGATGAGAAGGGAAAATTATTACCGAATCATTCCAACTCTAGAGAATTTAGCTTTACTCTGTGGGTTGTCTCGAAAGGGTATTGGAATGATATTTCATAGCCTGAGAACAACCTAGAAAAATCAAAGAAGCAATAACTTTCATTTTTCCGAAAAATTCTAATTTTTTGGAAGGAAATGAAGGGAAAATATTCACCGAATCTTTCTAGCTCTATAAAATTTATTTCTACTGCGTGAGTGGGTAGAGGAGGTTGGGGGGGGGGGAAGTAGAATAACAATCCATAGCCTAAGGATCAGAGAGACAATAACTTTGAATATTCTCAGAAATCTGACAGCGTAGGTGGGTTTAAGAGGGTGTTATAATAACTATTCCTTGCTCAGGCAATGGATTGTCATTCTAACACCCGAAAAAAATGTGATGATTTTTGAACACCTCAAAAAATCGGAGAGTAAACCACTTCGATTATTTTCGAAAATGTTCGGCATTTTTGACATTCTTAATTTTTTTCGGCTCCTTTGGAGATGCAGTATTTAAGAAATTTAACATATTTATCGCAAGTGTTAACGATCCGCAAGGACTTTCCACCTCAAATATGAATTTGTGCTTTCAAGATGAAAAAAATTTCCTCCCAATAATCATTACTTGCGCTAGCATTTCGAATTTATTTTTTCAGATGAGTTTTGTAGGTTACATTACCCCGTACATGAGCCTTAAGGAATCAAAAACTTGGTAATATCCATATATTAATTTCTTTTCACAATTTTTATAAATGTTTGTGTTCATTTTGCAAATGATAATTATTTTATTTGCATACGCTGCCTTTTCTGAGGACCCACAACTTGAAGAGTCCCAGATCTTTGTACTGCTTTTTCACGTCATATCACGTCCCCTGAGACCCGGTTGTTGTTAGCCAAAAGTGCAGAACCTGACAGATTTCTGCTTTCTTACGTGATTTTAGGTGCCGTATTCGAGCCACCGTGTAACACGTCATACAGATAAGTCAAACTTTCTGCAAACCCGGCTTTCTTACCTAAACATAACTCGACAAAATTGTAGAACCGGCTTTTTGACCATAATGATTAAAAAATTATCCTGAATTATATTAAAATTAAAAAAAAAAAAAAAAACAATTTTTAGAAACGGATGTATCTTTTTTTAAGATTCCCACAATATAAAAAACTCATGTTTCGGATTTTTCGTGGATCCGGCTTTCTTAAGTATCACGGCAGTTTTGCTCCGAATCTTCATTTTTAGTCCTTTTTTGCTATCATCTCTGCAATTGAGAAAAATTTCTCAAAATTCTTTATTATTATATCCTCATACAACATCTATCATTTTTAATTCTGTAATTTTCCACATCGAATTTGAAATAATCAGCAAGTGTCCACAAGAATACGCAAGTAACAATTTTTAAGAATATTGACAAAAGTTTTTGCGTTTGTGTATATTCGTTGGGAATGTGTCGCTTCTTTCCAAATGACACGTTTAGATCGAGTCGATCTCGCGTGTCTAGCATTTTCAAGGATAGTAAATAGATGTTCGTTATGAGGAAAAAACGCCACTTCACCGCCTAAATGTAGGGATCATGTTTGTCAATATGACGTGAATGCTATAATCTATATAAGTAGAGCTAGTTTAAGGTCTTTGCAGTTGAAGTTCAAGAAAGTCTTCAGGGAGCAGTTTTTTCTTCCAGAAAGATGAAAACTGTGACGTGTATACTGTTCACCTACGCGCTAATATTTTTCCGCAATGCTGTTCGTAAGTAGAATATAATATAATACTAAAGCAATCACACGTTAAAATGTCTTACATCCAGATATCCACTATATCCAAAAATTCGCATTCCACCTTGAAACATTCGAAACATATGTTCATTATCATTGTACCTATTTTGCAAAATACTTTGTTCGGGGTGCGGCAAAACATTGAATGCTACAGTTTTGAAACTGAACGAGGCCACATTTTTAGATACGGAGACGGAAGGAAATAAATGTGGGGTACAATTTTTCTCACATATGTTAGAAGGAAATTGAGTTTATGGGTACACGTAAAGATTGCATATGAAATTTGTGAACCTAGTTTGGTGAAAATTTCATTTTATATGCTATGTAATAAAGATTTTTTTTCAATTTATTACAAATTAAACTAAATGTTTCCCAACATGTGTTGCAAACATAAATATTTACGTGTACCCATGATTTTATTGGTCGGGCAAAACAGTTCGGGACGGTTAAGAACCATTTCAACATAAAACAGAAGTTTTTTTGACGTTTTTTAATTTTCAAATATCAAAAATCAAATTTGTAATTTTCAACACGTTACAATTTCATATAGAGAGGGTGGTTTCTGATGATTTTTTTTATCATTCGTGACATGAAAGACCTAATATTTTTGGCGTTTTCTATTCTACAAATGTCTGAAGTTGAACTTGTTATTTTGCAACATTTTAGGTTAGATATATAGGAAAGATGGTTTTTACGGGGCGGCCAGAATGGTCTCACTTAGTTTATAATTCGTCGGATGGAAAAAGCAGATTTTTGGCGTTTTTCATTTCTCAAATATTGAAAATTAAGTGCGTCATTTTTATTATTTTTGATTATCATCATTTTATTAGCATTAGCTGTCCTAATCATTCCACTTTTCTACTATTTATTCGTTATTGTAGTTAAAAGTATTTGGTTATATAAGATTTTTTAATTGTGGTGGTCAATCATGAGGGCTCGGGGGGGGGGGTGAACCATTGTAGCTATTACCCTAATTTGGTGGAGCTAATATAGCATATGTACATATTTCACAATAATGTCTTCTAATTGTTTCAATAGAGGTGACAATTTTACACAATCGCATTCTCAGGTCGAATATCTGATTTGTCACGTTTCCCATTACTGTAACATTTCGGTTAATTCAAATAAGGAAAAACGTTATTAGCAAGGTTATTCCTTCTTGAAATCGTTTCTACATGATTTCCAAACGTGAAAAGTAAAGATACTAATCCCCATCGCTTATCGTTTTATTCTTATTTTAATTAACATATGGGTAGTTTCCAAATCTTTGTGAAATTTGGACTATGAATTTTTTTTAATGGAACTTTGAGGAAACATCTGTAGTATAATTTTTTATTCTTTCACACCCAATGCTGAAAGAAAATACAAATTTTTAAGATCGAAAATCATATTCGTAGTATATAAATAGAACCAACGTATTATTCTGCTAGTACATCAACAACGGAATTTGAATATTTTCTTCATGCCATAATTTTAGGCTTCGTTGGACTTTTTTTGGGCACCGCCAGAATTTCGGGCTTTTTTGGGCACTCCAAAACTGCAAAAATGGATATTCAAAAAACAAACCCTGTCTCCTAAAAATTACCCTTCAAATAACTTACGCACCTTCCCTAAATATGCGTATATCCGAATTTCGGTCTATTTTTGAGCTGGCCCTGATCCTTAAAAAAACCCAAAAGAGAAAGATATCGAATAAGTACGAGAAAACATATACCGTAGACCTGAGGTAGTTTTGAGGTCACTAAAAATAACAAATTAAATTGTCCGAAAACAACCCATAACACTAACACCCATCCCTGATTAAAAATCTAGATATTGAACAAAACCAAAAAAAAAAAAATATATAAATCAGAAGTCAATGATTTTTCGGGGATCACAAGACACTTTCGGAAAATTTTAAAATGAAGAAAAATCATACTAATCACCTTCGAAAAACTCTCAACTGAACCCCCAACTCGACAGTCATAATAAAAAAGCAAAATTCTTTTTCATATCCTCATTTCTACAGTAATATTCCACAACCCTTATGAACTACCCGTATCACATTTAACGAAACATGTGCCAGCTGCCTACAAATAAAAACGCCAAAAAATTTGAAATAAAAAATAATTACCTCAGACAATTTTTCAAGACTCGAAATATTATATCTATTCCCAAAGTGACATTTTATAACTCTTAGGAACTATCCCTATCACATTGAACAAACAAAGTCACAGCCGCCTTCAACTGAAACCGCAAAAAAATGCAAATTAAAAATAATCACCACAAACAACTATCGAAGTCTCTAGTTGGTATATCTACCCTCACAGTAATATTCCACAATCCCTCGAAACTACCCCTATCACATTAAACGAACCAAGTCACAGCTGCCTTCAACTAGATCCACACAAAAAAATTCCAATTAAAAATAAGCACACCAGACAGCATTCCAAGACTCTAATTAATAACTACCTTCACAGTGATATTCGACAACCCCTAGCAGATGAGAAGGAGTTCATTAAATGTGATAGAGGTAGTTTCTAGGGGTCGCTGAATATTACTGTGAGGGTATGTGTATTAAATAGTCTTCAAAAGTTTCCTGTGGTGATTATTTTTAATTTGAAATTGATTGGCAATTTTCGTTAATAGCAGCTGAGACTTAGTTCGTTAATTGTTATAGGGGTGGGTTCTAGTGATTGTGGAATATTAAAGCGGAAATTAATACATTAACTGGAGTCTTCAAAAGTTGTCTGTGGTAATTATTTTTTATTTGAAATTTTTTGATGGTATTATGTTAAGGCAGCTGAGAAGGGGTCCGTTAAATGTAATGGGGGTAGTTCCTAGGTGTTGTGGAATATGACTGTGGAAATAGATATTAGCTGGTGTCTTGAAAATTTGTATGTGGTAATTGTTTTTATTTTAAAATTTTCGGTGGTCTTAGTTGTAGACAGCTGAGACGGGGTCCGCTGAATGTAATAGGGGTAGTTTCTAGTAGGTTTGGAATAGTACTGTGGTGGTGGATATATTAACTAGACTCTGGGGAAGTTGGCCGGAGTGATTATTTTTAAAATGAAAATTTTGGCCGCTTTAGTTGTAGGCAGCTGACTAGTATGATTTTTTTTTTCATTTGGAAATTTCTCGGCTGTGTTTTGTGAACCCCGTAAAATCATTGACTTTTGATTTATATATATATTTTTTTTTAATATCTATATTTTTGATTACGAGCAGATGTTAGCGTTATGGGTTGTTTTCGAACAATTTCATTTCTTATTTTTAGTCGGCTCAAAACTAGCTCAGACCTACGGTATATGTTACCTCGTAATATTCCACATCTCTTTCTTGGGGTTATTTATTGGCTGTTGATTTTTTCAAATTTTCAAATTTTCTGTAGTGGAGACTGCCAGCACCTCCACAGCAAAAGTTCGGCTTTTTGAGAAAACTAAAAGGGCCCACAAATCAACATAGGTGCCCAAAAAAAGCGTAGAGTAAAAAGTTACGTAGACCAAAAAACTTTAGCTTTCTTTTAGGCCTAGAAGAAATTTTTAAAGAAGTGTGCTATAAAAAAGTCAAATTTATTTTTGAGCTTTATTTTTGAAAGTCAAGTATTTATTTCCAAATACAATTGTTATGATTAATGAAAACGGCGTGTAAACCCCTATCTCAATAGTAGCAGAGAACGTTTTTTTCTTTTGCTACTGAAAAAGTTAAAAACCGCAAAAGTGAATCGTATAATCTCAAAAACCACTCATTGCTTATTTTCGTAAATAAAAAATAAAGATATTGGCTTAAAAGTTCTTTAAAATTCCACTGAACAACGTGATGTAAAATTTGAATTGAAGTAGTTCAAACAATTTTTATTCACACAGTTTGTTTTAACATTGAAGATACACAAAAACTAGTAGCGTCATTCAATGATTATTTTACCATTAAGCAATATCCCTTTCGAGATAAGCGTGACTCACTTGGTGAGGAAGGGAGTTGTAGGAGTCAGTAATGGGGTGGGGGGGGGGGATTTTTAGATTGAAGATTTTAGATTGAATAGAGCCATTTCATTTTTTATTGGCCAACAAGTTCTAGACAAAGCGAACATAAGTCGTCTCTGTGAAATCTTTTGGAATATTTTTAATTCTCTGTCAAGTTTTTAAAATCATTGAAATCTTTAAAATCTTTGTGAAATCTGTGAAATCTTTTGAAATATTTGTGAATTCGTTGGAATTTTTTAAAGTATTACAAACCTTAGTGAAAGCTTGAAATTTCGGTAAAATCTTTGAGAAATATTTTGGAATTTTTTAAAGCGTTTGTAAAATCTTCAAAATCCTTGAAATCTTTGAAGTAATTGTGTAATTTTTTGAAATCTTTTGAAATCTTATTGAAATCTTTAAAATATTTGTGAAATCTTTCTTCAATCTTTTTTTGTGAAATCTCTTATGTTTGTTTGAAATCATTGGAATCTTCTCAAATGTGTTGAAACCTTTTGAAATCACTTAAAACCTTTAGAATGTTCCAAAATCTTTGAAATCTAGTGTACTGTACACTTTTTGAAATCTTGAAATTCTTGAAATCTTTTGAAATCTTAATGGATTCTTTGAAACATTTTTGAAGTCTTTCTGGAGTATTTTCTGTTTGTTTTAGATCACTGAATATTTCTAATATTTGTGAAATCTTTCTGAAAATTTTTTTTAATCGTTTAAAATCTTTGTCGAATCATTTGAAATCTTCTGAAAAAATTTGATATCGTTAAAAATCTTTGAAATGTTTTGAAATTTCCGAAATCTAGTGTACTGTACCCTTGTTGAAATCTTTGAAATCTTTGTGAAATTTTTTGAAATCTTTATAAAATGTTCGGAATATTTCTGAAATCTTTCTTTAATGTTTGTTTGTTAAAACTTTTTCATTCGTTTGAAATCAATAAAGTTCTTCAAAATCTTCTAAATTAGTTTCAAATCTTTTGAAATATATTGTAATCCTTTGTAATCACTCGAATATTTGAAATCTTTGTTGAATCTCTTGAAATATTCTCCAAAATTTTTATATCGCTTAAAACCTTTGAAATGTTTTAAGATCCTTGAAATCTGGTGTGCTATATATCCTTGTTGAATTCTTTGAAATTCTCGTATTCTTTTGAAATATTGATGAATTTTTTATGAAATCTTTGAAACTTTTGTGAAATCTTTTAACATGCCCTACAAAATTTCAAAATTCTTTAAAATCTTTGAAATATTTTGAAATCTTAGAAATATGGTTCACTATATCCTTTTTAAATATTTAAAATCCTTGAAATGTTTTGAAAGTTTTAAAATCTTTGTAAAATTTTCGAAATATTTGCGAAATCTTCGAAATCTGATGTACACGCCTTTTTCACATCTTTGAAATCCTTGATATCTTTATGAAATGTTTGAAATCTCTTGGAATTTTTTGTGAAAACTTTTTAATCTAGTATACACGCCTTTTTTGAATCTTTGAAAGCCTTGAAATCTTTTAAATCTTTGTGAAATCTTTTGAAATATTTATGTTGTATTTATCAAATCTTTGTTTTTAAAATCTTTTGCATTCGATGAAATCATTAAATTGTTCGAAATCTTTGTGCAATCTTTTGAAATCTTCTAAAATGTTTTGAAGCTTCTTAAAATCGTTTCATATTGGAATTTTTTGAAATCTTTGAAATGTGGTGTAATTTTTTCAAATGACGTTTTTCAAATCTTCGAAATCCTTTAATCTTTTGAAAATTTAAAAATATTTGTCAAATTGTTGTGAAATATTTTAAATCTGGTAAAAAAAACCGAGTGGTCAACTCCTCGAAAAATCCATTGTATGGCCATGGCTTATTCTAATTCTGAAACTGAATTAACATCAAAATTTTAAACTAATAATTTTTATAATTTCTAAGTTGAATACCGCAACAAAATGCATACTTCAATATTCTACATTAGCGGAGAAGAAAATAAAAAACTTATAGAATTATCCACAATATTAAAGTCTGTTCTTTGCAATCTATAAAATAATTGGGAAAGTCTAAAAAAAGTGCCTTGAAATCTTTTTATTTATTCTGTAATAAACAAAAGATGAATTATATTTTGATGAATAAAAGCTTTTCAGCAGCAAGATTTTTTCTAAACGAGATGTTTCTTTTATAATAGACTAAAAGATTTAAATTGCTTTTCGCATTTCAATAAAATTATTCTTTTAAAAGCCAAAAAAAAATCAAATTCAAGAAGATTTCCACGTTTTTAAGGTTTTCAAGGTCGCTGGACACTATGCCCCAGTCAAAGAATTCTCCATTTTTTGCGAAAACAAAAATTCCCTCCCGAGATATGGAGATGCTAAATGGGAACAGAAAAGGTTTGATCCAAGAAAATGATTATGTTCTGAGAAAAGCAAAATTAGTGGTCATGACAGACATATTTTTGCTTAAAACCCAAAAAATAAGAAAATATATATTTTTTCCATTGAATGATAATAATTTTAGGAAACATCTATGCTAACAGTAACTGAGTAAATAAATTATAAATACAATTTTAATGACACTTAAAAAAAGTTATTCTATCAGGAAATTATATTTTGAAACAATCATTTTACCAAAATGTATATTTAAATTCTTAGGAATTTTTTATGCAAAAACACCATTATCGTTCAAAATGCTGTTTATCTAGTTATGTACAGTCACCCTTCATATGTTCAAAATTGTGTACATATTGAGATTGAATTTATATTAATATTTGAAATTTAGGAAAAAAATAGAATAAATCAAAACGTAAATTCCTGTTCAACGTCCAGCATTCAGATTTTGCTATGAAATTCTTTGAAATTAGAAAAAATACAAGAATCCAACAATATAATTCTAACAACACACTCTTAAATTAATCCATTCAAATTGAAAAAAGAGAAACTTAAAGGAAGCAACCTTCACATACACTTCCTCCCTTTTCTTATCTTTTTTTATTTAGATATTTTTTCAATTACGTCAACAAAAAAATTGCAAAAAGCTACCAACATTTCGGTGTTTATTCAACACCCTTTTTTAAGACTGTACGGATTATCATGTACATATAACCCTGTTTGTAGGTTAAGACGCAGTAAAAGTTGCCAAAGCGTCCTAGACTGAATCCCTAGGTTTGGCGACAAAATCACGTTTTTATAATAAATGCAGAAGATAGAAGTATGTTTAGAAAGTTACAAGATTGGACTCCAGGATTAAAATCATAAATTCGAAAATTTTGAACGGGGCAGTAAACAGCTTCACGTCTATCGTCGGTTATACGATCGTCGAGCATCTTCTCTTAGACACAGAATCTGAAATATTTGCCCTCTTCTTAAACTTGAAGTTTTCTAAAAGAATATTAAAAATGAAAATAATTCTTACTACGTCACATATCGGCCCCTTTGAACGGTCTACGTACGAATCTAGAATACTATAAACAACAATCAGATTGAAACGTATTCAAAAGTATTGCACTTTGAATGCGAGGTTGTCGAAACGCAGATTTCCAGAGAACATCTCGTGAATGCGATTCAATACTTAGCGATCGCATATTTTTTGCTTCGCTTTCAATCGTATTCAACAGCAATGAGAAAAATTCTGTTTCGCATTCAATCGTATTCTATAGCATTGAAACATATGATAACTCTCGCATTAACACTCATTGAACGAAAAATCTCTCACTACGCATTCAGACGTATTCAAGATTTAGACGTTATATGCAAACTCTCGCATTAAAAAGTATTGTGCTTTCGTCCCAATCCGTGGTTGTCGCAAAGCAGATTTCCAGAGAACAACTCGTGAATGCGA
>CAKNYM010052874.1:432531-512514 GCA_932195095.1 Andricus curvator
CGTGGTTGTCGCAAAGCAGATTTCCAGAGAACAACTCGTGAATGCGAAGCAATATTTTTTAATCTGACGCTTCTTGCATGAAATTCTCATGCTGACTAACTGCGTAGTTTTACCTCCGTTCACATTGATGAATGTCCATTTATAAAACAGTTTTTTGCTTCCTCACGTTTACGCATAATCTTTGACAATTAAATGTGAAATCTTCGATAGTAGTAATTTGGTGATTGTGAATTCTCTTTTGTTAAAGATCCTTCGGCTTTAACGAACACATTCTCATCACGTATAACTATTTATTTTTTAACATTTTGTGACCAATCAAATTCTTGCTGAAATTATATTCTCAGAGAATTGTTACTTTCCCATTCGGTAGTCCTGATGTCTTCCGATGTCTGGCGATATTAATCGTCGAATCGAGCACCGTGGATGGTGCTCGACTGTACTGCGTTCGAAATGAGCACGAGGCTCGGAAAAATTCCTTTGCTCAGAAATCGGCGTGAATGACGTCCGTGGTCATAACGCGGCGATACTTCGCAACGGAAGATTTCGTGGTGCGTTCGAGTGAGCACGAGGCTCGGAAAAATTCCTTGGTTTGGTAATCGGCGTGAATGACGTCCGTGGTCATAACGCGTCGATACTTTACCGAGGGAGATTTCGTGGTGCGTTCGAGTGAGCACAAGGCTCGGAAAAATTCCTTCGCTCAGTAATCGGCGTGAATGACGTCCGTGGTCATAACGCGTCGATACTTCGCGACGGAAGATTTCGTGGTGCATTCGAGTAATATAGGTTGTCCTTAAAAGGACAGTATTTCCTTCGTCTGATAAGATATTTTTGCTCTGAAAAGAGCAGTTGTAGATGTGTAGAGTAACAACGAGGCCAGGTTCTCGTGCAAAAAAAAAAACAAATTTATTTTCCAGGTTTCTCCCTAGGCTGGGAGAGCTGGAGAAGCGGGAGCTGCTAGCTGGCTGACAAGTCGGTAGACAGGTACGTTGTGGTCGGTTGGGGGCTCGATGCTGAGTGCCTCGGCGGTGGCAGAAGCGCGCTCTTTTATGTGGAGAGCGCGCGGCTTCTCCCACCCCGTGTGAGTGGAGTCGAGAGTGGGAACTCGGTTCAGAGTTTCTTCCCACTCCGTCGTATTTCGGGGCGCGCGGCTCAATCAAATTATTCCTTCTCGTTCTGTTGTGCCTGTCACTTGCTTTGCCTCGCTTCTTCGCTCTCTCAGCGTTACATATGATTTCTTAATACTTAAGAAAATTAAATAAGCGAAACATCATAACCAAAAAGGAAAGAAAAAAATAATAAATACAAAAGATTATAAAATATATATAGGATGAACATAATTTTGCGTAGATCTAAAAAGGTGTTAAAATGAGAATTATTATATGTCATATCCTACATCGAATAACTCATTACTTTCAATACATTTTTGCGAAGTAATATTATATAATCTATAATATAAAATAATATATAACCATGTAATAATATAATAAATATATATAATATATACATAATATAGCATGAAAAATAACAATAATATCGTATATCTATTCGGAGTTATGAGATTACGTTTATTTAATTAATTTGAAATCAGAAAAAGAAAATTATTCTGTCTTAATAAATTGATAGAATGAAAAATAACAATATTATTATATATCTATTCGAAGTCATGAGATCACGTTTATTCAATTAATTTGAAACGAAAGAAAAAAAATAAAATTATTCTGCCTTAATAATTTAGGGGCCACGGACGAGTGATCAGTTCATCCGTGCCTCATTATCTAATAAGGCAGGATAATTTGGATAGAAAAATAAAATTTATCTAACACACAGTTATGCCCGTACCTGGTCGCATAGCATTTCCTGCATTTTTTGTGAAAAGCGCGTGACAAGCGAATGTCGTCGTGGCGGCAGAGGAAAGGAAACTCGGGAAGCATGGAATAGAAAGTTTTACAGGAACAAAATATTAAAGGTTCCTTTCGTCTGTCGCCCGTTACGGCCAATGACGTATATCAGAATGTATTCAGTGAATTCATGTAACGTAGAATTTACTATTACTATTAATAATAGTAAATGGCGAGATATGATTTGAAGATTTCAAGTGCACCTTATATAATTTAATATTTTGAAAAAAACATAATTTATGTACAATGACATTTGCGGGTACTTGCACGGCCATTTTTTTTTAATGTGAGCATGAATATATATCGCTAAATCATTAAAAAATTGATGCCTATAATTTAAAAAATCATATTCTGATCCGATTCTCAGTTCTCAATATAAAAATCAATAAACATCAATTTGCACTGGAATGTTTAAATAAATTATAGAAAAAGGAGAGCGTGTCAAAAATAAATTGCTAAATAATTAAAACATATGTACATGTCATTTTGAAAAATTGAATTCAAATACTCATTTCGCGGCCATTTTTGTAAATCTGTGAATCAAGAAACATCGCTAAATCATTGAAACATTATCATATTAGAACGTTTCAATAATTCAGAAAAACAACAGCGTACGACAAAACATAGCTGAATAATTAAAATATATCCACATATAATTTTGAAAATTGAATTAAGATACATGCCCCTCTTTTTTCGTGGTTATCTCGGCGATATATTAAGTCCCACTCCTCCATGCCTCAGGAGGTCAATTGGAAAAAATCAAACTTCGATAAATTAAAGCTTGGGACCTCCTCTTTAAAATGAGATCAAGAACATAATAAAATATTCACTTGTTCTCGAATTATAATAAAAAATGTGGACGCATGTCCAAGACGAAAATCAGTTCGTCGAGCCGGAGTCGAATGTCGAATTTAAATCTTTTGTTAACGTGCGAAAAACAACAGATCAAAAAATGTAGTCACCGTAGTATGGGCCGTCCGATTTTCGTCTTGGTGATGCTTCCACATTTTGCATGACAATTCGAAAACCAGTAGATATTTTATCATGTTCCTAATCTCATTTTAAAGATGATATTTCCAACTTTAATTCCGACAACCTTCCATTTTGTTCCATTTCCTTCTCTGAAGCGTGCAAAAAGTGCGATTTGATAATCGATAATTAGTCACAAACATTTAAAATAGTTCTATAATTGAGTATTTGAGCTAGACGTCACATAAAAAATAAAAACATCAAACTATTATTGACATAGAATAATTGAAATAATTTGCACTTTATATTTTTTTAAACTTTAACACTCATTTATGAATATTTTATTTATTAATAAGCTTTTTAAATAATCCCAGAAAATTGACCTTCTAATAGAATCGATTAATAATAATATGTATAATGATAATTAAAAAATTAAGAATAAAATAATGTTGAACATTATTTTCATTGAAATATTCAAATAATTTTCAATTTATACATTTTTTTGAATTTAAAATTGCATTTCTGGAAATTTTAATTGATAATAACCTTTTGAACTAATTCCAAAAAAATTAAAACGTATGCACACATAACTTTGAAAATTTAATTCAGATACTCATTTCGCAAGCTCGAAAACATTTGAAAAATTATGTCTTATGTATCTTTATGTAATTTAATATTGTGAACAAAATTAATCACCTAATAATTAATTAATCAGTTTACATAATAAGAAGCATTCAACTATAATTTTTATTAAAACATTCAAATAATTTTTACTTTACCTATTTTTTTTTTAATTGAACTTTCAGTTCTGAAAATTTAATTTATTAATAACCTTCCAAACTAATTCCAGAAAATATAAGTTTTAATAGAACCAGTTGATAATTAATTAATCAATTCACAACATAAAAAGCATTAGACAATTCTTTTTATTGAAACATTCAAATAATTTTTACATTGTATATATTTTTTTTGTTTAAAATTGCATTTCTATACATTTAATTTATTAATGACCTTCAAAACTAATTCCAAAAAAATTAAAATATACGTACATATTGATTAATCATTTCACAACATGAAAATCAATTTGAATTAATAATAATCTTTGAAACTAATTCCATAGAAAAGTAAAATATATGTACATATAATATGGAAAGCATAATTAAGGTACTTATTTCACATCACAAAAATTTACAAAAATTATACAATTGGAGTAGAGGTATTTTGAACATAAATAATCTTTTATTATAAAAATTACAGCCAATATTTAACTATATAGCCTTGAAGTAATTAATCAATTTATGTAATTAATTTAAATGTATCAAAATTTAATATTTATGTAACTTAACATTGTTAAGAAACTTAATCAGCTAATAATTAATTAATCTGTTCACAACATAAAAAGCATTAAACTATAATTTTTATTCTGGCATTCAAACAATTTTTACTTTACATTTCCTTTAAATTGTCACTTTCGTTACTAAAATTTTATTTATTAGTAGCCTCTTTTCTAGTAATTTGAGAAAAAAGTAAAACATATTTACTTATTTACATATAATTTTGAACATTAAATTCAGATAATCATTTCACAACATCACAAACATTGAAAGAAATTACGTAATTGGAATACAGGTATTTTAAATGTAAATAAACTTTTATTATACAAATTATAGCCAATATTAAATTACATAACCTTAAAGTAAATAATAAAATGTACTTGATTGAAACAAATCAAAATCAATCTTCATGTAATTTAATATTTTGAAAAAATTAATCACCTGAAAAATAATCAATCAGTTCAAAAAATAAGAAGCATTAAACTATAACTTTCATTAAAACATTCAAATAATTTTTACCTTATATTTTCTTTTAATTTGAGATTTCATTTCTGAATATTTGATTTATTAATAACCTTTTAAACTAATTCCAGAAAATATAAGTTTCAATAGAATCAGTTAATAATTAATTAATCAGTTCATAGCATAAAAAGCATTACAGAATTATTTTCATTGAAATATTCAAGTAATTTTTACATTATATATATATATATATGTTTTTTGTTTGAAATTGCATTTCTATAAATTTTATTTAATGATAACCTTTAAAACTAATTTAACAAGAAATTAAAATATATATGTACATATCATTTTGAAAATTTAATTCATATATAGTCATTTCACAAAGTAACAAACACTTTAAAAAAACGAACTGAGACTATTTTGTCACTCATCTAATCTAATCGAGTAGACTATATAGTACATACAATAATATCGGCCGAAATATAAGGCGCATATAACATCTGCGACTAAGTTAGAAAGTAGAAGAATTATTGAAATACATTTGATTTTGCGCCGTGTATTGAGAAAGTCAGTCATAACAACCAAAGATATAATATCTTTGATAACAACATACATTGAAAGTAATAGTAAAAATAAACGAATCGAAATAATTATCGACAATCTATAAAATGAGAAATCTACTTTTTTACTTCTGTTCGTTTTTATTTTAATAAATAGAGGTCACCCTATGACTCACAAAGTGACGAATGAGAAAACTTCGTCCATAAAACTACAATGGAGGTTACGAGTTTTCATCCATTTTAATGAATGATTATTATGCATAATACATACCAAATTTAGTTTAGGTGAATTGTTAGGTTGGTGACTTTTTTGATATATTTAAAATGTATTTTACCAATTTTTGGTGACCTCTATATTAAAATTAAAACCAACAGAAGTATAAAAGTAGATTTCTTATTTTATCGATCACCGATAATAGGGAGATTTTGCATAACGTTCCGTAGCTTGTGGTAAACACTAGTCACGTGTTGACGTTACTGCGCATGCTCTGCGAGTTTAGCGTTACCGCTTTCCGCTATCCGACGTTTGTTAGCGTATCATTTATTACAAAATGGCGACTATCATGATCTGGACCAATGGAGGTTACCTGTTTTTATATGAAGGATTATGTTCAACTTTAATATATAAAATGTATACTATATTAATATCTGTACCTCGGCTCCAAACTGCTCATTCAGATATAGCAAAATGAAGTACAAATTTTATTTTTCATGATTATTGTAATATTCTTTCCTTATTTTTTCATTAATCTCTAGTCGTTTTTAGACAAATTCAACATGTTTATTTGTAATGTTATTTTTCACGAGTAAATCAAAAACTACACGTCCTATAAGAAAATGGGTCAAAGCAAATTTGTAGATATAATTTAGACGAACAAATTATGACATCAGCTTAAAACCGATTTTAAAACAAAACTGTAGTATGCATCTTTTCAAATCTTACGAATTGAAAACTGTAATTTTCCCTCCGTGTTTTTTTAGAATATTTAAAAAACTTGATTTCTTGTAAATATTGTGCCTCTGTTCGCAACTGTTGAATTGGACAGAACAAAATAAAGCAAATGTATTTTATTATTTGTTTTCTATTTCACAATATTTTTTTTTGTATTTATTGTACAGAGTGTATATAAATAAATTGTTTTAGATAAATAAAGAGATTTTCTTCTCACCTATTTTTGTTGTTGCATAGTTTAAATGGATACCAACGTAAAAACTATTTTTTTCTGACTTAGGGGGCCTCAAAATGTCCACATTTAATGGAATCCACGAAAGTAATTTCTTACATAAAATCAATACCTTCTCATTATGATGAGAATGTAATAATTCATTAGTTTGTGTGCGATCAAAATTTGAATTTTCGATTTTTTCAGGAAAATTCGAAAAGTTGTCATGACATTTTTGTAGGGCTTTCAAAAAGTAACTTTTTTCGTCTATTGACTTTTTTCATATTGGGCTTTGTTTCGCCTAAAATGTTAATTTTCTTTTTTTTGGGGGTGGGGGGTGGGTTTGAAAATTCTATAACTGTGACAATTTTCTTTCCATCAACAAAAGTCGTGGGGATAAATTATTGTTCGAATTTTTGAGTGCTACGGATAGCCGTCCATGGAATTTCTAAGTTTCGAGAAAAATGGTCTAAAAATTTTTGAAAATGCTCTAACTATTTGAATTTCTATCCAAAATAGCTGTTTAACGAACTCGATCTTTCTTTTGGTCCCTGAAACGGTGTGCCAAGCACAACCCAATCTGATTACTCTTTAAAAAGTTATCCGGTATACAGACGACGACGACAACGACAACAACGACGACGACAGACAGACACCGACGTAAAAACTATTTTTTCTGGCTTAGGGGGCCTCAAAACATCGACATTTTATGGAATCCACGAAAGTAATTTTTCACATAAAATCAATACCTTCTCATTATAATCAGAATGTGAAAATATAATTACAAATAATTTGTAACACTTCTTTTACCTATTTTAATTGGTCGGTTCATATTGAAGGCGTATAAGAAAGAATCAAATATTTTCAACAATTATCAGTTAATATAATGACTTTCCATAAAATCTTACCTTGAAATAATGTTCAATCCCTAATAGCACGGAACGTTCCTGGGACGTTCCCGGAACGTTCCAGCGGAACGTTCCAGGAACGTTCCCGGAACGTGTAAAATGTCCGCCGCTTGGGAACGTTCCAGGAACGTTCCACTGGAACGTTCCAAACATAAATTAACGTTATTGTTATTATTATCAATAAATATCTCGTAAACCGTAAGTGATAGGTCAAAATCGATGTCAGTTTATGATACGGATATCATATTATAGTGTAGTATATGCGGTACTCAAAACTCAAAAATGACATCCATTTTTACCTATCTCTTACGGTTTACGAGATAATTGTTGTTAAAAATAACAATAATGGAAAGTTCCCCTCAGGTCCCAGTGGAACGTTCCTGGAACGTTCCAGTGGAACGTTCCCAAGGGGCGGACATTTTACACGTTCCGGGAACGTTCCTGGAACGTTCCGCTGGAACGTTCCGAAGGTGCCCGCGGAACGTTCCAGGAACGTTCCCGGAATGTTCCGTGCTATTAGGGATGTTTCATGTTTGTTGATTTTTCAATAAGCGATAAAAAGTAAAAATAAAATAATAATCTAAAAATACATAATTCAGGGCGTCTAGAATCTTAAAATATATTTACTTCATCGAAATTTTGACCCTTAGTTTTGTCAATAACAACTGACTTTGGTATTACATTTGGGCTACATTTATTTTGGACCAATAGCAACTTCTTAGGGTTCGTTGAGAAAATTCTTTGAGAAAAATCCGTATGTTATATGTTACAGATGGAATGGATGGTAGGGGGCCAAATCGACTTCGAACTGGAAGCGGGGAGGAGCCTCCAGAACGACATTATGATCCATTCGAAAATGGAATGGCGACTTCTCGTGCAACTTCAAGTGGTCGAGGTCGAGGTCGACTAATTAGACGTTCACGTTAGTATATTATAATTCTTTCGAACTAGCAGAAAATTGTCGGGATTAAGACAAAAATCCAAATTTTATTTCTTAACCGCCAATTAATTGTTCTCGCTGGACGGCGTTTGCCCCTAGAGTCCTTTGAAACAAGTTTCGAATTTTAACTTAACAAGTACATTTTGTTGTAATAAATTTAAATTTTTAATTTTTAAGATTTTTCTGGTTTAATCGTGTGCGAAACTGTGAATGTTGCCGACGTTTCGTGAACACTGCAGTTCACTTCTTCAGGGCTGACCTGAAACTGAAACTGAAGTTTCAGGTTATGTTGTTCTTATATATGTCAGAGATGAGGTGGGAGATTGCCGATCCCATACATTCAGTTTCGAGTGATTCTCCGCAGTGCCCCCTCTCGAACTAAGCTTTTGCGAACTAAAATCAAAGCGCCCCCAATACAACTAGCCAGTTTAGGAACTAAAATAGACAATAGACGCTACTACTTGAGTGGTCAGGCAGGGCGACATTTTTCCAGTTTGATAATGTCGGTAGAGAAGATCAGATTTTGTAATTTTAGTTCGTAAACTGGCTAGTTCAATTGGGGGCGCTTTGATTGAAACATTGTCATAAAAGAATCCTGGAAGCAGAGATGAGGTGGAATCTCTGCTAGAAGATTGGAAGGCAATTTTTATCATTTCGCACAATTGAAAAAAAAAATCAGGAAAAATTCGAATTAATGTAAAATATAGTTTTGAAACACTTTAAAAAAATAATTTAAATATTGAGAAGATTTAAAATTTTAAAAGAAAATATACATTTTTGAAGATTTTGAAATAAAATTTTGGAACCTTTTCAATAATTTTGAAGGGTTTCAAGAAAATAAATTTTTTTTTGTAAGATTTATGGGAAAGCTTTAATTGCTTTTTTTTTGAAAAATAATGTTTAAAGAAAATTCAAAAATATTTTGAAACATTTCGAAAAATCAGACATATGAAGAATCCCGAAAAAGAGTCTTAATAATTATTTTTGTATATCGCGTTGAAAATTGGTGAAATATAAAACAATGTTATTGAAAATTAGATGTTTATTTTTTGGTTGAAAATGTAACATTTTTTCTTAATTCGTTGCTTTTTGGTAGAAAATAAATCTTCTTGTTTGAAAATTTATCTTTCGTATCGAAAAATTAAGTACTTGGTTAAAAAAACATCTTTTTGATTGAAAATGTCACTACTTTTTAAAAAACCCTGTTTGTTGGTTGAAAATGTAAAAAAACTATAAAATATAAAATAAATTAAACTATAAAAAACTATACTCTTATTTAAAATCTTTTTAAATTTTTTCTAAATTTTATTTTCAAATAAAATTTTATATTTAATATTAATTTAATAATTTATTAATTAATATTTAATATCTTTATATATATAATTCTTCTGTCCGTGTGTATGTGACTGAACTCCTCCTAAACGGCTGGACCGATTTTGATGAAATTTATTCAAGAATGGTTTAGATTCACAATTCAGTCCACTGGAAACTGTTTATTTAATTAATTTTTTATTTATAAATTAGGACAACAGGTCAACGTCTGTCGGGTCCGCTATAGTTTATATGTAAATTTTTATTTTAAATCTATTATATATGTTATTTCATTTTATTATATATAAAATTATATATAATTTTTTAACCAAAATCTCATTTCACTGTTCCCGGAAATCGTAAAATCTTAAGAAAATTTTTTTATTTTCCTCAAAAAGACATCGTTTGTTGAAATTGGCAAAATTTATTGAAGCATAATTTGATCGAAAATAATTATGAATAAGTTATTCATTATTTTTTTTATACAAACCCTAGAATACCTGAAAGAGTCACGACATTTCAAAAAAAGTTCTGGAAAAATTGAAAAAAATCATGAAATTTTGAAAAAAATGACTGCATTATTTTTATTCAAAAAATTAATTTCAAAGATTATTAATCAAAGTCTTAATAATTATTTTCATACGCTGCAGCAATAAATGGTGGAGATTAAGAATTTGTGTCGAAAATAAGTTCGACTACTTCGTTAAAAATTCCTTTTTTTGTTGTTGAAAATTTTTGATTGAAAATTGCACTATTTTTTCAAAATTCATTGTTTTTGGTTGAAAATGTAACTATTCTATTTGTTTTGTTATTGGTTTAAAATTAATTTTCTTACAAGGAGAGTGCGCGTGACGGGGGCACGGATTTTAATCATGTTTTGTGAGCGAAGAGGGCTTAATTTGAGATGAAAAAAGCTGAAACCGTTTACTTAGATAGAAAACGGTTTATGAGAAAAAAGGGTTGAAAGAAACTCGTGCACTCGTTGAAAGAAACAACGGTTTGAATTACACGACAATCGAGCAAGCTACGATGGAGCAATGGTCTAAGTTGCAGAGTGCAAACTCTCTCGTCATGGGTTCACGTTCTGGTACATTAAAAAGTTTTCTTTTTGTTTCTATACCTTTTTTTTGAATAGTTTAACCCTGAATATGCATAAATATTATAAAAACAATAGTAAAGAGTTTTAAAAAAGTATAATAAAATTGTTAAAAAAGATTCTGGAAGATTTCAAGGCAATTTTTATAATTTTGCACAATTATTGAAATTTTTCCTGATTTTTTTTTAATTATTAGAAAAAAATCAGGAAAAATTTCAACTCATTTGAAACATAGTTTTGATGTTTAAAGAGATAATTTTAATATTGAGAAGATTTAAAAAAAAAAAAGGAAATGTACATTTTTTAAAAAAAATTCATTTTTGTGATTGAAAATTTAAATTTATGTATTTTTTTAATTTCTTGTTTTTTAAATGGAAATTAATTGTATAGGTTAAAAATTCATTTTTTTTATTGAAGATTGAACTTTTTTTAAAAATTCGTTGTTTATTGGTTGAAAATTTAAGTATTATTCCAACTTATTTCGGATTTTTTCTCGGAATTTATAGAAAGCTTTTGAAATGTTTTTAAATCTTGAGAAATTTTTTTGAAAACAAAAATTCTATATTTTGCTTTAATTTAAAAAAATCTTTTGTAGACATAAATTATTTTTGAATCTCTTTAATACTTTTAAAGATCTCTTAAAGTTGCCAGATGCATGGAATTTTAAAGAAAAATTCTAGATTTTTTGTTATTCAAAGGTTAACTTAAAATACTATTAATCAAAGTCTTAACAATTATTTTAATACGTCACGGCAAAAATAGTAGAAAATTAAAAATTTGTCATGAAAATTAGTTTAACTATAGTTTAACTATATACTTTCAAATTTCGTTGTGTTTTGGTAGAAAATTTCAACTATTTGGTTAAAAATTCCCTTTTTTTTGAAAATTTTTCATTGAAAATTGAACTATTTTTTGAAAATTCGTTGTTTTTGGTTAAAAATGTAATTATTATATTTGTTTTTTTATTGGTTCATAATTAATCTTCTTAGTTGAAAAGTCATTTTTATAGAAAATTCAACTATTTCTTGAGAATTCATTGTTTTTCATAAATATTTTATAAATATTAGTAAATATTTTCAAGTTTCAAAATATTTTGACTCACTTTAACACTCCTAAAATTGTTAAATATCATTGTTGAAAATTAATTTTTATAGAAAATTCAACTATTTCTTGAAAATTCCTTGTTTTTCATAAATATTTTATAAATATTTTCAAGTTTCAAAATATTTTCACTCACGTTAACACTTCTAAAATTCCTAAATATAATTTTAACTGACCCAAATTTTTCCTAAAAATGTAACAAATCTTTAAAAATTCCAAAAATTGCCTTAAGATATTCTGGATATTTTCTCGGAATTTTTAAAAATCTCTTGAAATGTTTTAAAATTTTTTCAAATTGTCTCTGAAAATTTATTTTTAAACAGAAAAACTCCTTCAAAATTTTCATATAAATCTGAAGAATATTCTTTCATTTAAACCTTTCAAAATTCCTTAAAAGCTTCTGAACTTCTTGTTCGAAAGCTTGACATATTAAAACATTCTAAAAACTTTTAAAAAATTCTCGAAAAAGATTCTGGAAGATTTTAAGGCAATTTTTATGATTTTGCACAAATAAAAAAAAATCGGCTGCATTAAAAAAAGTTAAATTAAATAATTTGAAGCGAACAATAGAATATTTAATAATTTAATATTTTCAACAATAAGAATTGGAAATAAATGAAAAATTAAGTGTACGCAAATGCTTGGAAACAGCTATTTTGTACAACACCCAATCGAAACCTACGAACAGCAATAATTGGACACGGGAAAGTGGAAACGTTTAAAATTATAAACTCATTGAATAAAGTGAATTAATTAGAAATAATTGTTATTAAATCATTTGTATTTTCCTAACAGACTCCCGCATTTGCCTGTGCTTCCGCATTGCAAAAATCACACTGCTTCAGTACAACCCGACCGGGAAAAACCACCTTGTGGAAAAATAACCTCCGGGAAGAGTCTTACATGCTCGAGTAATTAAATATTTATTCATATGTGACCGTCCACGAAGAAAAGGCACCTAAAGCGTGGTAGGTTCATTTTACGACCTACACAACCATTTCCTTATTACTATCAAGACGTTAATTTAAGTCTTAACAGAA
This sequence comes from Andricus curvator, assembly GCA_932195095.1. Lineage (NCBI taxonomy): Eukaryota > Metazoa > Arthropoda > Insecta > Hymenoptera > Cynipidae > Andricus > Andricus curvator. The sequence continues at coordinate 445,314 of CAKNYM010052874.1, forward strand.
TCTTAAAACAAAATATTTTTTATTTTTGCAAAAAAAATTTGAATACAAAAAATTTGTTGAAAAAAATTATGCAAAAAAATTTGTTGAAAAAACGATGTAGCGAAATGACATTGGTAGGGCGGAGGGGAATCCTCAATTCTTGTCACCTCTACGCTTCTACTTCGTAGAGCCGGCGAAGAATTTCCGAGAAATATACTTCCCCAAACAAATGAAATAAAAATATAAGAGCAGCTCTTTAAAACTGCTTTCTTGGACACTTCTTATATTATCTAATTAAATTGTCTTTACTTAAACTTAAATTAAGTAAATAAGTTTATTAAAATTAAAATTACATGAATTAATTTAAAAAGTGTCTAATGTTCTGTTAGCTTTTAACACTTTTCACATTTCCCCATTTTTTATACCAATAACTGAGTTATTAGCGTCAACCTTCAAAAAAACCAAATAAAAAAACAAAAAGAAAAAAAAAGTTTAAAAAAATCTAGGGCTTTCAATTTCGGCAGACTATGGAAAAGCTGTAGAGTTAAAAAAATTAATTTTTTCTCCAATTAGAATAATTTTTAATACAAAATAAAAATTTCAAATAACTATTAATTTATTAAAAGTTTTTGAACACTTAAATTCGAGATAGAACCACATTCCGAGATTTGATAACAAGGAATCAAGCATTATCAGTTTCTTTTCAAAGTTATATAAATACATTTTCGTAAGATTTCGGAGGATATTAAAAAATATTTTTGAAGATCTCACATATGTCGAAAAAAATCTAGAAAAGTTTGATATAATTTTTTTACTTTACGGGATTTGCAAAATATTGTGAAAAATTAGAGTCAGCTTTGAAGATGTTCAGGACTTTTGGAAGATTTGAAGAAATTTAAAAATATTTTATAAATTTTCGAAAAACAATTCAAGTTTTAAAATGTTTTTAATCTCTTCAAAACTTCTAAAATTCATAAATAATTTTTAAGCTGAAAAATTAAAATTTGCCTTAAAACCTTAAAGATTTGTAGAAATTTTCAGAGGAATCTTAAGAAAATTTTTTTATTCTTTCAAAATTCTTAAAAAGCTTCTAAATTTTTTTTCGATATACTCAAAAGTGTACGCTTGGTTTGAAATGGTTTGAAATTTTTCAAATTTTAATTTTTGTTAACACCTTTTCAAAAATTCTAAATATCTTTTGAAATAATTCAGTTTTCTTAAAAAATCTTTCAATTGTCTTAAAATCTCCTAGATCCTGTTTCGTGTGTTTTAAAATAAAATCTCAATCATTGAAAATTTTCCCAGAAATCTCATTATCGGTACCAATAACTATTTTGGTTTCCGGTACCGACAGTTTACACATTTCGCAAATTATGATATATTTACCGGTGTGAAAAAGTTTACAAATCGTATACTGCAGTAGCAAAATTTTAAGAGCAGAATTATTTCCTAATATTAAAAAAATCCTTTGCAATAAAAATTTTTTCTGTTATCAATAATGTTTAGAAACATTTGGAAAAAATTTTATCATTAAATAAAATCACTAATTTGGAAACTTTGATTTACACAATATTGATGTTGCAGTAAAATCGTAATATTAATTAATAGACTTAATCAATAGACAGTTAACTTAAACAGGCAGCAAGAATAAAAAAGAAATACATTTGGACTGTGACTGACAATATTCTTAGAAATTAAAAAAAAAATTGAACGGCAAGAATAAAAAACGAATATCTTCGGACAATTTTGCTCTTAATTCTGCACTTTTAATAAAAAACAACATAATGGAACATAATCTGAATATAATAAATAAAAATAATGGACTCTGGTGGTAAATAATTGTGCAGTTTGCATTTTGTGCTAATGGTAACTCCTCGAGTATCATTGCACCGTTAAAGTAACTCTTATATAGTTCCATCCGCCAAGAGGGCGCAGTTATCAGCGCATGTTTTTCACATTCTCTTATTCCATTAGATCGGCAATCTCCCACCTCATATCTGTATATGTATTCTCTACGATGCCAGTGATTGGCCAGAGCGCCCCATGGTGGGGACTGGTCCAACTTGATTGGTGTGAACTGCAATGTTCACGAAACGTCGGCAACATGCATAGTTTCGCACACGATTGAAACCCGAAAAATCTTTACAATTTAAAATGTATTATAATGAATCATCGTGAAAGTATCAAATCTATGATTAAGTACATATTATTATAAGAAATTTAATTGCGCATCTTTTTTAATCAAACAAAAATGCTGTAGCTTTCCCGGTTTTCGCAATAAGCCCGAAAAATCCGTAAAAAAAAACTTGCTGTAAATTTTCGAAATTTATGAAAGCTTATAAAATTCGTGGAAATTAATGACAAATTATGGCAATTTTTTGTGAAAATTCATGGGAATTTATGGGCATTTACGGAAATTCATGGAAATGTGCAGTAATTCACCGGAAACTTCAAATAACAATTCTGCTGGACGCATACGACGTGACGTAGCCCAGGCTGTAACTGCTGTAATTTGGAAAAACACTGTTAACTATAACTGCAAAGTGAACAAAGCCGAGAAAATCGAGAAAAACTGTTGAAATCTTTATTCACGTGTATCACGGATTCCTATTCATTTCCTAAACTTTCTTTTTGCTGAAATTCGAGAAAACAGGGTAACCGGCAGTAATTTGAGAGAATCCTGTTCATGGTGCAAGAATATGAAATAATTGAATTATTACAACTTAAAGCACTCAATATTTCCTTTACTAAAACCTTTAATTTTTCAATTCAATTATTTTAATTATTTTAATTCTGATCTTTCAAGCAGGAAAAACTTGATATATGTATATTTAATTCTTTATCAAATTTCAAAGAATTTATTCAGGAAAATAGAGTTGCTTCATATAATTTCAAAAATTTTCAAACATTTGAAGATTTTCAATTATAATGATTTGGAATTATTGTGAGGTGTTTGAAGGAATTTTCAATTGATTCTAATGGTTTGAAAGGAATTTCAAAATTTCTCTTCTAAAAATTCTGACATGTTAGGGCTTTTTGACAGACTCCAGAGATTAATTTAGTGGCTTTAACTGAATTTTAAAATAAGATTTTAATCTTTTCCCAATTAATTTGCTCACAATAAATCAAGGACTTCACAGTATTTTAGAGATTTTTACATATTCGAAAGTATCTCAGAAAAATCTTTTTAAAACACTCTTTGTTTCCAAAGCACAGTGGGGCGAAATGAAAAACCGATGTTCAAAATAACCTGTAGGTCACAATTCTTCAGCGATTCTCAATTTTTGTCTAAAAAAAAAATTCAGCATTGAATTCTCAAAAAATCTTTCGAGGCCGATTTTTGAATTTGTTTGAATTTGTATAGAGCTGCAAATAGCGAAAAAAATGTTGATTTTTTGAATTTTTCTTTTCATTTATCTGTGAAAATTTTTTTTAGTGGCAGCAGGCTTCAGGTTTCATGCACAAGGGTCAATGGAAGAAAAAAAAATTGTTGACATGTCATGTACTTTGTTATAAACAAACATTTGCAACAAATAGCCAGTATGATGGATTATGTTTTTGTGAAGTATATTTATGCATCGAAATCGCTCGTTCAGAGCAACGAGGTGAAATGTGATCATGAAAATGTGGTATATGATATCATTTGTCAACTTTATCAACAAATAATATAAACAAATGCATGATTTGAACAGTTTAAGGCAGAAACAAACCGAATTTTCTTCCGATTGTCTTCGAATCGCATTGTCTGTGATGTACATTGATGTATTTCGCAGGCAGTGAGATTTGAAGACAATCGGAAGAAAATTTGGATTGTTTCTGCCTAAAACTGTTCAAATCATGCAATTGTATATATTATTTGTTGATAAAGTTAACAAACAATATCTGATACCACATTTTCATGATCACATTTCACCTCGTTGCTCTGAACTAGCGATTTCAATGCATAAATATACTTCACAAAAACATAATCCATCATACTGGCTATTTGTTGCAAATATTTGATTATAAAGAATCACTTGACATGTCAACACATTTTTTTTCTTCCACCGAACCTCACGTATCAAACCTGAGGCCTGATACCACTGAGAAAAATTTTCACAGAGAAATGAAAAGAAAATTTTTAAAAATCAACATTTTTTTCGCTATTTGCAGCTCTCTAAAAATTTAAAGGAACAAAAATTTAAAAATCGGCCTTGACAGATTTCTTGAGAATTTGATGCTGCATTTTTTGAAAGAAAATTAAAAACCGATGATGAACTGTGTTATTGCAAACTGACCCTTAACACATGGTATACGATGTCCTCAAAATCAGTCGCGCAAGTGTTTTTCAAGAAGCAGGTCGTGTCTCCCAAAATTAGGAAAGAAACCAAACACAAAATTCTAAAGTTTGATTCTTTTCATAAATTGTGGCTCTGTATACAAACAATTTCATGAATAATTTCCAACCGCGTAACACAAGTGTAACCTGGAAATCGAAATGAAAATAGAAAATATAGAAGCCTATTTTACAGATGAGTACTTCATACCAATTTATAATAATCTTGCGTTCAAATATAATTTCTAATACTGAAAACTTCAAATAACGCTGAAACTTTCTTTTTGATAAAAATTTAGACTTCCGCGCCTCATGTGATGATGGAGCTGAGGGGGGGGGGGGGTCGCTCACATGTATCTATATTTAATGATTTTTACTCCAAATAGACGAAAATATTTGTGTATATATGTATGTATGTGTATGTGTAACCCGGAGACGCACCCGGTAGCCTGGTCAAATGCGCCGGGAGTAGTAGTAGTAGTATATATAATTTAAAAAAAGGGTTAAATCACACTGGCTCCCAGTAGAACCGCGCTAAATCACACTTATGGCCACGCCTCACAACCGTGAGATGAGTGGTCACAGGGCACGATGAAATCACAACGATAAGCTTTCTGCGTCCATCTCGCAAGTGCCTTGGCATATTTATGACACGCGGGTATGGCTTTAAGGTTACGAATCAGTGATAGTTTCGCACCTCCGAGAACGTTCCTCCGAGCGTTCGGCAGGTCAGGGTCGCGGCCAACACCGTATGAGCGACAAAGATGGTAATGAAGCACTCTTAGGGTCGCTTTATGTCTATAAATATACGTCGTTTCTGCGTGGGTCGGACACCCTGATAGTATGTGTTCTAGGTACTCAGCGTGTGCATGACACGCTCTGCACCTATCACTGTGAACTTCTTGACATAAAATGCGGTGACGGTATGTTAAGGTGGAAATGACACCGTCCTGGCATGCGAAAATAAAACCCTCTGTACCTGAACCAAGCCCTGATGATCTGAGGAAAGCAAAAGTTTGCTGCTTCGACAAGGACTGTTCTTCTACATATCTGGGAAAGTTTCCGTACATCTTCTTGTCGAGTAGCTCGTGGTGAAATTTTTCAACCTCTGCCTTTCTTTACTTCGGCTCTTAGAAGTGAAGCATCTAGATGGAGTAATGCACTTTCCTCACTTCTGATGTTAGAGTTAGGTCAATGATTTCCGCCGCTTGCTCCGCGGTTTTATAAAGGAACGCTTCTTCGCCAATCATCTCGTGGTTCCTAAACATTTTTAGGAGAGGAGCTCTGCCATTCGCAACGATGTAAGCTGTACTTAGAACCATTCGGTTATGAAGACAATGGAGATTCAGAATTCCGCGTCCGCCTTGACGGCGTGAAATGTATAATCGCGGAACTGACGAATTTATATGCAAGCTTTTATGCATATGCATGATCTTACGTGTGGTGACATCAAAGGCCTTCAGCTCCTTCTTCGTCCAACAAACCACCCCAAACGACCCAATGGGAAATTCACAACGGGCGCAGTACTGCGTCAGTACCGGCTAGTACTGACAACTTACTGGCAGCCAGTGCTGGTACCTATACTGGCATATGTCTGGGGTGATAACGCTATTCTGTACTGGGGTGCCAGTGCTGGCCCAGTACTGAATATCGATGCTGGCGCAGTACTGCTACAATAGAAAATTCACAATAGGCGCAGTACTGTGCCAGTACTAGCAAACTCCTGGCGTACGAAAATGCCGGAGTTAATTTAAAGAATGATAAAAAATCATTTAATTGTTTTTAGGACGCATCTACTTTATCCATTCATCATCATACGACTGCATATCGTCCGAATATTATTTATAATTTCAAAAATTAAAATTTCATTCAAACATTTTGTTTCATTTTAGCACCCACTACTGCTATACTCTAACGATATGACAAAAAGGTATATAAAAAATAAATATTAATTGATTGCGAGTATTTTGACTTTGAATATTAATGGTCCTGTGTAAACTAAATACATATATTACATTCTTCAATATTATATTACTAATAAAATTTCTAACGCTACGGGGTATCGAACCTACATCTATACCTAAATCTATCGCCTAACAGTCGGGAGTCTTAACCATTGCGCTAAACCTACAAGTTGAAACTCGATGAAAAAATCCATCCTCATAAGGTACAGCTCAAAAAAGTTAAAACACCAAATTTTAAACTCTTTTTTACTGATTAAATATTTATTATTATACGACGATATGTAAATGTAAAATATACGAACTGTTAACAGGAATATCAATAAAATAATTTTAAAATAAATAATTTAAATCGATTACAATTTTTCTTCGTGTAATATTTCGTTTTTTGGCGTTTTAGACTACTTTACAACTTTCTACAATGACAGGATATGTAATTTTTTATGAACATTTAAAATTTTTAACGACGGAACTTAGAAATTTGATCGTGAACTTTGACAATTTTTTAATAACAAATTTTTTTAACTTTCGTGTAAGGTTTGAGTTTTAGGTGTTTTAGACCATTTTACCATGTTTAAGATTGACATAAAATGTAATTTTTTCTGAACATTTATAATTTTACATAAAGATGGAACTTAGAATTTTTTTCTTAAAAAAAAACAGGAAAAAAGTTGTTTTCACGAAAGTTGTATTTATAGTATTTAGACACTGTAGAACACATGAACCATACTTTTGAACGTATTTCAAAATTTTTTCAAATATTTATACTATCGGCATTGTACTGCGCCGATCGTGAAGCCAGCCGTTAGCCAGTACTTGGCGAATGACCGATTATCTGTACTGGTGACCAGTACTGAGCCAGTGTTGCGACGGTGGTGAACTCCGGCAGAGTAAGGAAAATTCCACCTGTGGCCATTGTCAGCGTTTTTTTACTGGGCCTGTAAAGTGCCAATATTGAACCGACGATTGGCGTAACTCCGTAAGAAACGGGTTGGCCGTCATTCATTAGGCCAGAGTTCTACCAGCACAGGGCCAGCGCTTGTATGCCAGTGTTGGTTTTCCAGCACTGGCGCAGTACTATGCCTGGGTTTCAGCCAGTACTATGCCCTTACTGGTCAGCCAGCTGTAGCTAGCCATTACAGGCGCAGTACTGCGCCCGTTGTTAGAAATGGCCTAAGTCCAAAATTTCCACATGGGGAGTTGAGTAGAACCGGGACGGCAAGCATGTTAGTCGCAGATACCTTGTTCAACGCCGACAAATTGGAAGACCAAATCTGTCGAAGAAGATGCTTGTATCTGCTTCGAAGAGACTTCTTCACTGATGTTACATCCTGAATGTGGCGTTGGCTCACGCCCAGGTATGTATAGGTCTCTCCAGTATTTAGATGTTTATTAAGACTTATATCCACAAGATCAGGGTCCTTGGGAACGCCACTAATCGTTTCTTTCTTCAGATTCATTTCGGCACAATTGTCCAAAAGAAAGTCCATCCCAATCTCTCCTGTGTAATTCTTGACGATATTTATAGCAATTTGAATTTTGCTTTTACCAGAGGCATAGATCTTCAGGTCATCCATATAAAATACATGAGTGGCCTTATGCTCGCGCTGATTAGTGTCGCCACAGAGGTATCTTGGAGAATTTCTTAGTGCGAGAGATAGAGGCAGAAGTGTGATGCAAAAAAGCAAAGGGCTCATGGTATCATCTTTAAAGATGCTTCTCTGGAAGGTGAGGTTGTTCGTTGTCACACGATAATTTCTAGATGAGATAGTAAATCTAGTTTTCCAAAGAGACATCAATCTCTCTATGCATCTCACTATGTGTGAATGCACCTTCAAGCTTCCCAACAGACAGATGATAAGTCTATGAGAGGTTGAATGAAAAGCTTTCCGGTAGTCAATCCGGGCCACTGACAGGACGCACTGATGGGCTGCAGCGTCTTTACAGACACACTTGTCAATTAGTAGGTTATCTCGGCAGCCTGCTACACATTTTTTTGAGCCACGTTGTTTGTACATCTCTCGCAATACAGGCTCAATTCGTCGAACAATCCTGTTGTTTAGGACAGCTGTAAAGATCTTTAAATTGTGTTCAAACAAGTTGTTGGTCTGTAATTCTCTGGGTTGCATAAGTTGCCCTTTTTCGGCATAAGTATATTTCGTCCCAACAGCAGCCACTGCGGAATGGGCGTCTCCGACTTTAAATATGATACGAATATTCGGGCCAAATGTTGGTGTGTAAAAGTAAACCTCTTACACTAGAAGTTCTTTATATAATCTGATCCAGCAGCGGAAAAGTTATTCGTGCCTCTAGGTGCTTTTATCACCTCCTCGGCAGTGATTGATGAACATTCCTCCTCAGATTTTATGAGGTTGTCGCAAAACTCCTTGAAGCGGATGATATTATCAGTATATTCTTTCAACTATAGTGTTTTCAGGATCTTGAATACTTCTCTCCAAGAGTATCTACGTCCTTGGGCTTGGGGGTGGATTTTTCATAGAAACAGGGAGATCGCTAAAGAGGCGTGATGGGTCAGCGAGAAACTGTTGATTCTCCCTGATTCATATATCCCTCTTCGGTATTCTCCTCCTTGCGTGAGATAAAGTCGTATTCTGTCAACAATATACTGCTTGATTTCCAGCAGCTTTGACTTGTTCAGCGTGTGATTCTAGATCCTTAGTTCTTGGGCGAACTTTCGAACCCTTTCCCTGAACGGTCTACCAGATGTTATGTAGTCAATCACACATTGAACACGGGACGCATTCTGTCTTGCCCATCCAATTTTCTTGTTTAATTGATGCAAGCGTTTTTGGGTCTTTTGATCCATCGTCGGTTTCAGCCCTTGATTTGAATCAGCCAAAGCTCACGCAGCGCAATAAACTGAGCAATTGACGGTCCTGAGGTCGGAGTGTTGCAAGATATCTCCACGAAGGGAGGCATCCATTTCAGCCAGATCTTGGGGCTTAGGAGGAACTTGCACGTTGATTTCGCGATGATTGAATCGAAACGTGCTGAAGCTCTGGGTGTTTCGGGCACCACAGAGTGTGCATACATGCTATAAAGCCTCGGTAAACAGGGATAATGCTGGCATCGTTGCAGTCTAGCAAGTCGTCCGTGAGTTGATCCGTCTACTCAATGTGAGCGTTTCGCTGGTTTGTCGGCGTGTTTCCATTTAAATTATTTTCAGCAACCCGAACTCTAGGATGATCAGCATTATTTGTCGACCCATGGTCGGGAGCCCTGCGCGTTCGATTGTTTTGCACCGCATTTACTACAATTATGTTTGGTGTTGTCATTTTTGTTCCCACGAGCAGCTAAGGTGAAGGGTTCTTCCATCGTTGTAGAGCCCTGCGTGCAAGGATAAGGCTGCATACTCTGAGCGGTCACCCGGTATCCCAGAGTTACCGTTTAAGACACCTTACCAAGGTGCCATTCATCTTTCCTTGGTATAGGGGCCTTCTATCCGCAACCAGAGGACGCGTTCGGTGGCTTTGTCATAGACCCTTCAGTTCTATTCCAAACGAATCGAAACCGAAATATATATAGTATATATATATATATATATATATATATATATATATATATATATATATTGAAAAAAAAGTTAAACAACCACCGCAGGGTCCCACTAAGAGCAACTGCCATCCAACAAAATGTCAATAGCCCCCAGTAGAACCGCGGTAAATCACACCTATGGCCACGTCTCACAACCGTGAGATGGGTGGTCATAGGCAACGACAAAATCACAAAGAAAGTCCGGCGAAACCCTCGTGTGTCTTGAGGACACGAAGCGACCCAAGGATGACAGCTTTCTGCATCCATCTCGCAAGTGCCTTGGCATATTTTTGGCACGCGGGTATGGCTTTAAGGTTACGAACCAGTGATAGTTTCGCACCTCCGAGAGCACCTACCACAAAGACAATTACTTGTACCGAATATTTTGGGTACAGTCGTTGTAGCTCTCTTTTACGGTCTTGATACCTCTCCTCTTTTTCTTTCCCCTTTGCAGTGATCTTGTATTCGGACGGAGCCGAGAATTCGATCACGAATATAGTTCGTTTCTCGAAGTCTTGGAGAACAATGTCAGGCCTCGAGTGCGCAACGGAGAATGCTGCCCGAAAATCGTAGTTCCAGAAAATTTGGCACTTCTCGTTTCGGACAATCGACTCTATCTCCCTTGGAGCATTCGGCAGGGCAGGGTCGCGGCCAACACCGTAAGAGCGACAAAAATGGTAATAAAGCACTCTTAGGGCCGCATTATGTCTATAGATATACGACGTTCCCGCGTGGGTTGGACACCCTGATAGTATGTGTTCTAGGTACTCAGCGTGTGCATGACACGCTCTGCACCTATCACTGGGAACTTCTTGACATAAAATGCGCTCACGGTATGCTAAGGTGGAAATGACACCGTCCTGGCATGCGAAAATAAAACCCTCTGTACCTGAATTAAGCCCTGATGATTTGAGGAAAGCAAAAGTTTGCTCCTTTGACAAGGACTGTTTTTCTACATTTCTGTGAAAGTTTCCGTGCATTTTCTTGTCGAGTAGCTCTTGGTGAAAATTTTCAACCTCTGCTTTCTTCACTTTGGTTTTTAGAAGTGAAGCATCTAGATGAAGTAATGCACTTTCCTCACTTCTGATGTTAAAATTCAGGCCAAGGGTCTCGGCCGCTTGCTCCGCGGCTTTGTAAAGGAACGCTCCTTCGCCAATCATCTCATGGTTCCTGACCATCTTTAGGAGAGGATCTCTGCCATTCGCAACTATGTAAGCTGTACTTAGAACAATCCGGTTATGAAGACACTGGAGATTCAGAAGTCCGCGCCCACCTTGACGGCGTGAAATATATAATCGCGGAACTGACGAATTGATATGCAAGCTTTTATGCATATGCATGATCTTACGTGTAATGACATCAAGGGCCTTAAGCTCGTTCTTCGTCCATTGAACTACCCCAAACGAGTAGAGTAGAACCGGGACGGCAAGCATGTTAGTCGCAGATACCTTGTTCAACGCCGACAGATTGGAAGACCAAATCTGTCGAAGAAGATGCTTGTATCTGCTTCGGAGAGACTCCTTCACTGATGTTACGTCCTGAATGCGGTTTTGAGGCACGCCCAGGTATGTATAGGTCTCTCCAGTATTAAGATGTCTGATAACACTTATATCCACAAGCTCAGGGTCCTTGGGAACGCCAGTAATCTTTCCTTTCTTCAGATAAATTTTGGCACACTTTTCCAAGCCAAAGTCCATCCCAATCTCTCCTGTGTAGTTTTTGACAATATTTATAGCAGTTTGAAGTTTGCTTCTACCAGAGGCATAGATCTTCAGGTCATCCATATAAAATACATGAGTGACCTAATGCTCGCGCTGATTAGTGTCGCCAGAGAGGTATCCAGGAGAATTTCGTAGTGCGAGAGATAGAGGCAAAAGTGTGATGCAAAAAAGCAAAGGGCTCTTGGTATCACCTTGAAAGACGCCCCTCTGGAAGGTGACGTTGTTCGTTGTCACACGATAATTTCCAGATGAGATAGTAAATCTAGTTTTCCAAAGAGGCATCAATCTCTCTATGCATCTCACTATGCTTGGATGTACCTTCAAGCTTTCCAACAGACAGATGATAAGTCTATGAGAGGTTGAATCAAAAGCTTTCCGGTAGTCAATCCAGGCCATTGACAGGACGCGCTGATGGGCTGCAGCGTCTTTACAGACACACCTGTCAATTAGCAGGTTCTCTCGACAGCCTGCTTCACCTTTTTTCGAGCCACGTTGTTCGTACATCTCTCGCCATATAGGCTCAATTCGTCGAACAATCCTGTTGTTGAGGATAGCTGTAAAGATCTTATACAGCGTGTTCAAACAAGTTATTGGCCTGTAATTCTCTGGGTTGGACAAGTTGCCTTTTTTTGGCAAGAGTATAGTGCGTCCTAACACCAGCCACTGCGGAATGGGCGTCTCCGACTTTAAATATAAGGTGAATATGCGGGCCAAATGTTGGTGTGTAAAAGTAAACTTCTTCCACCAAAAGTTCTTGATACAATCTGGTCCAGCAGCGGAAAAGTTCTTCGTGCCTCTAAGTACTTTTTTCACCTCTTCGGCAGTGATTGATGGACATTCCTCCTCAGATTTTATGAGGTTGTCGCAAAACTCCTTGAAGCGGATGATATTTTCAGTATCTTCTTTCAACTCCAGTGTTTTCGGGATCTTGTACACCTCTCTCCAAAAAGTCTCTACCTCCTTGGGCTTGGGTTGATTTTTTACAGAAACAGGTAGATCGCTGAAGAGGCGCGATGGGTCAGCGAGAAACTGTTGATTCTCCATGATCCATCTCTCCCCCTTCTGTATTCTCCTCCTTGCGTCAGATAACAGCCGTATTTTGTCAACAATATCCAGCTTGATTGTCAGCAGCTTTGACTTGTTCAGCGTGTGACTCAAGATCCTTAGTTCTTGGGCGAACTTTCGAACCCTTTCCGTAAACGGTCTACCAGATGTTATGTAGTCAATCACACATTGAACACGGGACGCATTCTGTGTTGCCCATCCAATCTTCTTGTTCAGTTGATGCAATCGTCTTTTGGTCTTTAGATCCATCGTTGGTTTCAGCCTTCGATTTGAATCAGCCAAAGTTCTCGCAGCACCATAAACTGAGCAATTGATGGTCCCGAGGTCGGACTCTTGCGAGATATCTCCACGAAGGAAGGCATCCATTTCAGCCAGATCTTGGGGCTTAGGAGGAACTTGCATGTTAATGTTCCTTCTAGTAATGAAATTGCGATCATCTCTCAGAAGGTACCTGCTTTCTGCGGTTGGTCTCAATGTCGCTTCCTCATATTGGTCTGCAGCTTCATAAAGCAGCGGTTGGGGAAGCGCTCCGCGTACATATCCATTTTTCCGGAGGTAGTCGGCTTGATTTCGCAAAGACTGATGCGAACCGTGCTGCAGCTCTGGGTGTTTCTGGCACCACAGAGTGTGCATACGCGCCATAAAGCCTCCGCGAACAGGGATGACGTTGGCATCGTAGCAGTTTAGCACGTCATCCCTGAGTCGATCCGTCCACTCAATGTGGGCGCTTCGCCGGTTCGTCGTCGTGTTTCCATCTAAATTATTTTCAGCACCCCGAACTCTAGGCTGATCGGCATTGTTTGCCGACCCATTGTCGGGTGCTCTGCGCGTTCGATTGTCTTGTACCGCATCTACAACATTTTGGTGTTTTGGTGGTTTCATTGTTGTTCCCACGAGCAGCTAGGGAAAGGGTTAGTCCGTCCTTGTAGAGCCCCGCGTGCAAGGATAAGGCTGATACTCTGAGAGGTCGCCCGGTATCCCAGAGTCACCGTTTGAGACATCTAACCCAGGTGCCATTCAGCTTTCGGCACGGTTGTTACGCCTTCGCTTAGGAGTTATTCCTTCGGGACCATCCCTGGACAATTGTCCGCGACTGCTTATTAATTATTGTAACCTTATTCAGCAGAAACCCTTGGTACAGGAACCCTCTATCCGCAACCCGAGGACGCGTTCGGTGGCTTTGTCATAGGCCCTTCGGTTCTATTCCAAAGGAATCGAAACCGAAACCGAAAATATATATATATATATCTGCCGGAAGTGGCAGATGGGAACATATGAACTCTCATCTGATATAACGCTACTGAAGACTGGTGACCTTATCAGCATAAAACACCAACCAACTGTGACTCCTCGGTTTTCAACCTCTGTCCTCGGCCCCCCCCCCCCCTCAGTAACCGAAGTTTTGGTGGAGCTGACGTTACAACTAGACTCTCCACCAAACGACGAATCACTACTGAACTTAGACATGATTTCGACTTGCAAATTAAATTTCGCACATAAAGGTGGTAGTTGAGTGTAAAATCTAAACAATGAATAATACAAACAATAAAATAGCCTCGCAATCGACTGAAACTTGATCGCAGAAATGCATACACTCGGTACATGTGAAGGTCGAGTTTCAGGCGAGGAATGGAGTCTGGGTGTTTGGAATGCTAGAGGGGTGAATGATCCTAAGGTGAGAGAATTACGAGAAACTATGCACGCGAGGAAGCTAGATATTTTATGTGTATATGAGGCAAAGAAGAAAGGATGCCAAAGTAGAAACATAGAAAATGGGGTGTTGAAAATCGGTTTTCAATATGGTCAGGATTAGATAGTGAATCACATGATAGTCAGCGGGTCGGTTTGATTATGAATTAAAAAGCAAGACAATATCTCAAATATCATGATTTTGTATCCTCCAGATTGTTGTGGGCTAGAATGAAGGTAGGAATCAGAAGATTATTTATCATAGCGTGCTACGCCCTAGTTGATAGTGATCCGAGAGAAGTCAAAGACGCTTTTTGGGACACTTTAAATGATACAATAAGTACTTGCTGTCATGGTGAAAGAATAATTCTGGTAGGAGATATGAACGGATGGTTCGGCGTTTAACGTCAGAATACAGATACAGGAAGGGTGCTAGGTAATTTTGGTGATCCATGAAAAAATTATAATGGGGATAAATTAGTTAGCTTATGCTTAGAGAAGGGCGATCCACATGTACACCTGGTGTAAAGGAAATAACCACAGTATCATTGAGTTCGTTATTCCGGATGAAAGACTAAGAGAACCAGTAAAAGGTACAAGAGTCATGAGAGGTTCTGAATGCAATACTGATCATTACCCTCTAGTTGCCAGAATAAACTTTTAGCGGAGATGGAGAAGAAAGAGAACAAAAAAAAACGAGACAAACGCGAATCAACATTGAAAATTTACAGAAACCGGAAGTGCGAATAGATTTTCAGAATAAGATAAACAAGCGCATAGATAGGGCAACTTGGGATGCGCTTAGAAGCAATAAAAATATAGAGGGCACGTTGACTTTGTTACGGGATATCATTGTTAAAATTGCGATTGAAGTGTGTGGTAAGGTAGTGGTAGGAAGAAAGTCTGGTGATGCGTGGTGGAATGATGAAATTCAGGCAGCCTCGCAAGAAAAGAAATAGACTTAAAAGCGATTACAGAAACAAAAAGAGGAAATTCAAACGACTAGGCAAGGAAAGTAAAGATAAAATTAGAACAGAGGAAGAGAAAAAAATACAAAAAGGCTTTAAAGGAATCATGAAAAACTGTGCTCCACGGTGGCGAGACATGGACATGTCAAGAAAAGGACAAGAGTAAAATTAACAAGATTGGCATGAAACCTCTGCGCACAATATGCGGGAAAACACTGATGGACAAAGTGAGAAACGAGATAATCCTCAAAGAAAGCTGTACAGATGAGACACTAATTGACATATGGGAAAGAAATCAATTAAGATGGTTCAGACATGTTGAAAGAATGAAAGATGAACGAGTGACGAAGCAAGTGTATAAAGGTAGAGTGAATGGCAGAATTCCCAGAGGTAGACCGCCGAAAGAATGGTTAGAATGTGTGAATGAGACCTTAATCCGAAGAGACGCAAGAAGCAATAGAAACACGAGAAACAGAGTGGCAATAGAGGGAATGACGCCTGAATCAATGAGCTTGGATACTAATGAGCCCAAGTGGGGAACCACACGTAACAATTTTGTGAGACTCTTGACTTGGGGTGATCGCTAGAGAGATTGATCAGCAACCTGGGTTGGAGCAGTGTTGCAGAATGAACGTGTCATTCAAGGGAATAACACGAGAATTCTCGATCAATCTAAAAAATCTATACCCCCTACCTCACATTCCACTTTTCCTTACCGAGCGAGTCACGCCTACCCCGAAAGAGCTTAATGGTATAATAATGATTATTACTATTATTATTTCCTCATGAAATTATAATTATTATCAAATATGACATATTATTAGTATTATTATGAATAATTTTTAAATTTCCAGTTATAAATTGTTAGAATCAATTACTCTTCAATTTCAACAAGTTAGAATTCACAATTTTTGAACTTTGATAATATGGAATGACAAATTACCCAATTTTCAAGAATTATATTCTTAAAGTATGTAATTTCTAGCATTTTCTGTGTATAGTTCCATGTCAAAGACTTGTAATGAAAAATTCTTCAATTTTGACGATTTGCAGTTGCTTTTCAGTTTTAAAGATTTAGAATTGAAAACTCTTAAATCTTGAAAGTTGTTTGAGTAATAATTCTTAAATTGTGATGATTTTGATGATCAAAAGTCAAGAGATTTCAATTTTGAATCTTTAAAATTGATGAAATTTCGAATGTAAATCATTAAAATGACAGCGTTTTTATTTTTAAAACTTAAATCTCAGGTAATTTAAAAATTGAATTTTAAATATTTACGTAATTTTCTGTTTAGAAATATGTAGCAGGACAAAAATTTGTCTTTGAAATTATTTTTAACAATAAAAATAGTGGATCGCTATGGAGGTTTCTAAAAAAAGTTGATTATCAATCAATTGCTGTCGTCAGATAGCACAGAGCCATTACTAAATTACATTCTACTAATACCCTAAAGAATCGCAATTCTTGCTTAAAAAATTCCTAAGTTGTTAACATTTTGTTTAAACAATTGTGTTAACAATAAAAGTTGTTGATCGTCATATAAGCTCCCTCAAAGTTTAGAAATTAGTTATTTACACTCCAATACGTTGGAAAAATCAATCTTTACCTGTAAAAATAGCTAGATGGTGCATTAGTTAATTTAATTTGTTTAAAAAATCATCTCTTGTTTTTTGGATGAATAAATCTGATAATTTTGTGACATTCTGTATTATTTTCGGACGATTTACAAGAAAAAACTTGATTTATTTGAACATAACTACTGCAATTTGTTTATAAAATAACAATTTATTTATTAAATTTCATGAATTTAATTGAAAAACTGTTTTTATCTATAAATTGTTCAAATTTAGTGCAAATCAATTCATGAATCACTGTCAATATCCATGAAACCATTTTCACTCATTTATTTGTCTATAACAAATTCAATAAATTTTTTAACGATTTCGAAGCTTTTAGACAAATTTCTGGATAGTTGCATTCTGTGTTATTTTTCCAATAACTTAATTTCTTTATTTCCAATGTTATTCTTCACGAATAAAGCAGAAAATACGCGTTCTATGTGAAAATAATTAATATTAAATTTGTAGTTAGTTTTCGGATGAACAACTTTTGTCCTTTCATTTTTTTCGTTCCTTGTGTCGTTGTCCAAAAATGTTATTACATTCTCATCCTGTAATGAGAAGGTATTAGATTTGTGTAAAATTTTTTTCAATGTTGAAAAATTCTATGGACAGATATTAATATTGCTCAAAAAGGCGAACAAAATATTCTGATGACTTTTTTTGATAGAAGAAAAATTACCGGAGTTATAGCATTCACAACATTCCAAAAACAAACGACAATTAACATTTTAAGCTAAAAAACGCACGATATGAAAAAAAGTCGAGAGAAAAAAAATGTTTCTTTTTGAACACCCTACAATATTGTTATAAGACCTTTTTTAATTTTCTTGAAAAATCGAAAATTCAAATTTTTATCGCACAAAAAAAAATAATGGAAAATCAAACATTCTATTTTGCAACAACCTATACCAGATACGAAAAAAAATATGAATAGCTAAAAATTTTAAATATAATTTTTTTACCATTAGTACAAAAACTAGGCGTCCCATAAATAAATGATTAATAACAAATTTTTTACAACACTATCATGAAAATGGCGTGTTTTCGTACTTATGATCTGTGTGTAATGTGGCGCATTTCGAACGATGCGAATAAAGAACGTACGAAATGAGGAATGCTTACGAAAAGGCCTCTTTTCGTAAGCATTCCACATTTTCACAATAAGTGAAAGGAAGATAGTTAGATAAAGACGGAAATAGGTCGATGTTTTCAGCGACAACTGTAGCGCGCTCGTCTCGCGACATACCGTGCAGAAATATATACGCTATAAAAACTAATCAGTACTTAAAATATTAAATTTTGTCTTTTCAAACTGATAACATTTTTTTATGAGTAAACTATAAACTTTTATTAGGAATTTGTAATAAAAAAGTAATTTTTCATTTATCTAATTTAAATTTTCCCGCAACTTTGACTTGAGCAACTATAGCGCACCTAGCGGCGGAGAGGCTACCGGCTTTTATAACCTTATTTCTGAATGCTGTCACGCGTTTGTTGGTAGCGTTTTTTTCACACTTTTCATGATCTTGTTGTAAAAAGTATCGTGCATGTCTCGTGGTAGGCCCTTTTCTTGACTCGTGCAGTGTTTTTAGACTCGTCTACGGTTCGGGCACCTTCGGTGCCCTCACCTACGACTCGTCCTAAAAACACTGCACTTGTCACGAAAAGGCCATCGCCTACCACTTGTAATGCAATATACTATTCTTCTGATTCAGGCGGCCTTAAAACGTCGAAATTTGATGGAATTCGTGAAAGTCATTGTTCACGTAATTTGAGATGAGAATGGAATAAAAAACTTGTTCTCAAAATCGGTTCCGAACGATTTATGCAGAATTTTATTAGCTTCAATTAAAAAAAAAACGTTCAAGTCGGTTCACAAACCGCTTCTGAATAGCAATTTGTCCAAAGAGATTTTTTTGCCCCACCGTGGCGCCACTTGAGTCGAAACGTCTTTGGACTTGTAAATAAAATCGAGTATTCAAATTCTGGATCTCAAATACAATGAAAATATGATAAAAGAAGAAACTATTATTCAAATTTATTGGTTTTTATTTCTCTTCATTAGTGAGGATAGAAAGCTACCAACCGAGAAAAAATCCCAAATTGCGGTAAAAATCTATAAAGTCAAATCGAAATAACTATCTACCACTGAAAGATGAAACAAAACTCCACTCTTGAGTAGAAGTTTTGCTGGATTGAGGACAGAAAAGTTTAATTAAATAAAGTTATGCAGGTTCAAGGAAATTAATGTGGATGCCTCCGAGATATTAAGTTTCTGAATACGGGTAAATAAAGTTTAATTTTAAAAAGTTGCCAATTCCGAGAAAATCGAGCAAGAATTTTGAGATTAAAACTTCACGGGTTTTCAAAATCGGCTTTGAATAGCGATTAAAAATCGAGCTTTTCCATTTTTTGCAAAAATAATCATTTTCTCCTGAAATATAAAGAAGCTAAATAGCAATAGAAAATGTTTGATAAAAAAAAATTATTATGTTCTGAGAAAAGCAAATTTGAAGATAGCGACAGACATTTTTTCGCTTAAAATCCGTAAAAAAAGAAAATATATTTTTTTCATTAAATGATAATAATTTCAAGAGATATCAATGATAAAAGTAACTAAGTATCTAAATTGTAACTGAAATTTTTTTAATTTAATTTTTTAGGATTTTTCAATGCAAACACCCTATTTTCGATCAAAATATTGGTCATCTAGTTATGTACAGCCACCCTTCATTTATGTTAAAAATTTTGTACATATTGAGATTTAACTTATTTTAATATTTAAAATTTAAGAAAAGAAAGTTTCAGAATAAATCAAAGCATGAATTTCTCCTTGACGTCCAGCATTCAAATTGAACTATACAATTCTTAAAAGTTAGAATAAAATAAAAATCCAATTATCAAATTTCAATAACACGCTCTTGAATGTATCTATTTCAATTAAAAAAAAAAAAAAGAAAGCAACCTTCAAATACCATTCCTCCCTTTTTTGTCTTTTCTTATTGATATATTCTTTCAATTACGGTCAAAAAAGCATTTGTAAAAACCTACTAACATTTCGGTGTTTATTCAAAACCCTTTTGAAGGCTGTACTGTCTAGTATTACGGAATTTTCTGTATCTATCACCAGTAATATCACTGATGAGTCAGAGAAATGAGCCTCAAATTTACTTCGAATTAAATTTTACAGTAATCATTAGTGAACAAATGCAGCAATTCAGTCGAAATTTTTTCTTTCTTGTTTTGGTTAAAAATTGATCTCTGTTGATATAATATCCAGTTATATAAGATATAATATCCAGTTAGTAAGTTTCTTATGAAAAAATCAAATTTTTGGTTCGAAAATGCAACTGTTTGGTAGGAAACTCTTTTTTTTTTTTTTTTTTTTTTTTGTAAAATATTGATTTTTGTTGGGAAATTCATCTCTTTTGGTAAAAAAATTTCTGAAGAGGGTTCAGCTATTGTTTTAAAAATTCGTCTTTTCTGTTGGAAAATATAACTACTTGTTTGAAAGCATAACTTTGTTAAGAGAATTAAACTATTTGTTCAAAAATTAACTTTTATATTGTGAATTCGTCTTTTTGATTTGAAAATGGTAGAAAATTCAACCATTTGGTTGAAAATTAACTTATTTGTTGAAAGTTCATATTTCCGTGCCGAAAATTCAACTGTCTTGTAGAAAATTCTTTTTTTGATTAGTGTTTTTCGTTTGAAAATGGTAGAAAAATGGTAAAGTACGCGTGTTTGTTCTGTGCTATCTTTTTCGGTTTTGGCGACGAGCGTGGATGTGTGATTGAGACGAAAGGTGGTAAGTGTGGTCAGTGTAGTGAAGGGGTTGTGTGGAAGTGTGGGGGGGCTGTTTTGTTAGGCTGAAAGGGTTAGTAGGAAAGTTAAAAGTGCTAATTTGGAGATTAGTTGTCGAGGACGGAAAAGTGAGAGAGCAGATAGGGGACAGCAGATCGGTAAGATAGGCCAGCATGTTTGTTGC
This sequence comes from Andricus curvator, assembly GCA_932195095.1. Lineage (NCBI taxonomy): Eukaryota > Metazoa > Arthropoda > Insecta > Hymenoptera > Cynipidae > Andricus > Andricus curvator. The sequence goes on from CAKNYM010052874.1 coordinate 466,178, forward strand.
GAAGAGCCCAGTGGGGTCCGACAGAGGGCAGCAGGTAGACAACAACCCCGGTGCTAATGATCTCACTGAGACCGGCGATGATAGCGAGGTTCAGTATGCTACGCCAGGCAACTTCGGGTGGGGAGAGAAGGAAGGGGGACTAGCTGACAGGAGGACTCGAGGTAGGCCGTCAAGTCGGGAACTGTTCAATAGATCCAGAGCTAGTAGTTTAGGATCGAGACAACTTTTTGATAAATGGTGGCAGGGGGACGGGTTACGGATAAAAGCGATGAGGGGGATAAGACGGAAGACAGTACAAGATCAAGGGAAGAAGAGGGATATCAGCAGGGAGATGAGAAGTTGCGGAAACAGTTGAAAAAAAAGTCTCCACCGGAGAGGAATAAAGCAAAAGGAAAAGTCGATTTAGAGAGTTAGAGAGAAGTGGGAAGAATGGGATCTGGTGTGGCGGCAAGAAAAGGATAAGGTTTGGAAGCAGTTGGAGGATATTGAAAAAAATCAACAGATGAGTGAGAAAGAGAGAAAATCTGATATGAAGAAGCTGGAAGAAAGAGTGAGAAAGCTAGAATGTAAGTTTGGGGATATACAGAAAGGGGATGAAGGGGCTATAGAAGGAGAGAAAATAAAGGGAGGGAATGTGAACGTTATCCTAGAAAATGTGAGAATGAAATCGAGATTGAGAGAGTTGGAAAGGAAAATGGAAGTAGAAGAGAAGACCGAACGGAGTAGAAATATAGTGATTAGAGGAATGAAAGTAGATAGTGTATCAGGAGAAGAAGAAGTGGAAAAGTTGATGGGTGAAATTGGGGCAAATGTACACGTGGAAGAGGTAAATGGAGTGGGAAGCAAGATTGAAGGTAAATCACATATGTACATAGTGGAAATGAGAAATGAGGAAGAAAAAGTTGATATCTTGAGAAAGAAGAAAGCTTTAAAGGGGAGGGAAGAAAGGATAGAGGAGGATATATATAAGGGAAGAGGTAATGGGGACAGTAGAGGGTGAAAGGAAAGAAGGAGGAGAAGGCGGAGCGACAGGGTTTCCAGAAAAGTAGGGAGGGTACATAATGACGAAAGAAGGGAGAAAGGAAGGAAGAAAGAAGTGAGAGTAGCGTTTTGGAACGTATCAGGGCTAATGAATAAAGATGAAGGATTCTGGGAAGAGGTGAAGAAATGGAATATAGTGATATTGAGTGAAACCTGGGTAGAAGAGAAGGATTTGAAGAGAATGAAGAGGAAGTTACCCAGGGGATATATGTGGCAGATGCAAGAGGCAAAGAAAGAGAAGGTAAAGGGAAGAAAGAAAGGGGGTATGGTGTCACGAGTGAGGAATGAATTGGTGGAAGAAAAGAGAATAGAAATGGGATTTGAGGAAACGGATGGAGTAATGACGAGAATGGTGAAGATAGGAAGAAGAAAGGTGAGGATAGTTTACGTTTACAGGAGAAGGGGAAAAGAAGGTTGGAGTGTGATTAGGAAATGGGTGGCGAAAACTGATGACAAATTGGTGTTGATAGGAGGTGATGCGAATGCTTGGACGGGGGAACAGGGAGGGAAAACATGGGATGAAGAGAGTGGGACTTTCAGGAGAAAATCGAAACACAAACAAGTGGACCAGGAGGGTAGGACTCTGTTGGAAATTCTGAAAGAAACAGGATGGTTCATTTGTAATGGGAACTCGGAAGGGAATGAGGAAGGAGAGATAACGTTTGCAGGAAAAGGGGAAACAATCATAGACTACATTCTAGCCGAGGAAAGGATAAGGAGGCTGTTGGAAAGAATGGAACTTGGGAACGAAACAGGGTCAGAACACTTCCCGGTCATTGCAACGTTGGAATGTGGGAATTGGAGAAAAGAAGGAAGGAAGAAGGAATGGAAGAAGAGAATGTGATGATTGAAGACGGGAGAGGTGTGGATGAGATGTTGTGTAAGATGAGGGGAAGGGTAGAGAAGATAGTGGAAGAAATTAGGCTGAATGAGGAAGAAAGGCGGGAGAAGAGAGGATGGTGGGATGTGGAGTGTATAGAAAGTAAAGAGCGTATGCAGTTATCTTTAAGGAATTAGAGAAGAGGAGAGATAGACAGAAAGGAGCATAATAAAAGTATAAGGGAACACAAGAAATTACTGGATGTAAAACGACAGGAGGAGAAGGCGAGGTATATGGAGGAGGTAGAGAAAGGAATAAAGGAAGGAAGAGAATGGGAGGTGATTAATAGAGAAAGGAGTGGATGGAAAGGAATCAATGAAGAGATAAGTATGGATGAATGGACAGTATATTTCAAGAAATTGCTAGGAGGGGTGAATAGCAAGGTGAGGGGGGAAGGTCGAAAGATCAAGGAGAGAGACATGGAAGTTGAAAATGAGTTGAATAGAGAGGAGGTGAATCAAGCAATTGATAAGTTAAAAAGAAACAAGGCGACAGAAGAGAGAAGAAGAGAGAAAGGAGGGGGTAGAAAAATGGAAGATTATAGAGGAATCACTCTCATGCCAGTAACGTATAAAATATACGCGGAGGTGCTTAGGAAGAGATTAGAAGAACAGGTAGAAGAGAAAGGAAGTATTCCACACAATCAAACAGGATTCAGGAAGGGGATGAGCACAGTGGATATAATTTCCGTGCTGAACTATCTATTTAACGGAGACGAAGACAAGGGTGAGGATCGGGGAACAGAAACGAGAGGAGTTCTGGACAGGGTGGGGTCTCAGGCAAGGGTGCCCGCTAAGTCTGTTGTTGTTTAGTATATTGTGAGCAGACCTAGAAGAGAAAATGGAAAGGAAAGGTAAAGGGGGTATAGTTCTAGGAAATAAGAGAATATGCTCGTTAGCATACGCGGACGATGTGGTGCTCCTGGCAGAAAATGGAAGTGGAATGAACTTGCTAATAAAAGGATTAGAAGAGTATGTGAGAGAGGAAGACCTGACAATTAATGTGACGAAGACAAAGATAGTATGTTTCAGGAAGAGGAAGAATGAAGTAAAGTATGGATGGAAGATAAATGGGGAAATGGTGGAAATGGTAGAGGAGTTTTGTTATTTAGGATTCTGGTTCGCAGCAGGAGGTGGAAATGATCTGCAAGTGAAAAAAGGATAGAAAGTGCAAGTAAGGTGATGGGCAAGTGTGGGGGATTGTAAAAAGAAGATTCAAAGAGGACTGGAAGATGAGAGTATGGCTGTTTGATTCACTGGTATGGTCTGTGATGTGTTATGGAGTGGAGATTTGGGGGTCGAAGGAGTACAAAAAAGTAGAAATCATGCAAGAGAGATTCCTGAGATGGGTGATGGGAGTGAGCTGGAACTGCCCAGGATATATGTTGAGAGAAGAAACAGGGAGAGAGAAATTGGTGATAAGGCAGAGGAAAAGGGTCTGGAATTTTAAAGAGAAACTTAAGAGTGGTAAGGGTAGCAAAGTTGCTCAAGTATGCCTGCAGGAAATATTAAATAGAGAGAGGAGAGGAAACACGGGACATTCAAGATGGGAGGAGGAGAGATGGCAAGCTAGAAGGGAATGGAGAATGTGTGACGAGGGGAGGGAGTGGCAGGAAGTAGAAGGAGAAATGATCAAGGAGCAGGAAGAGAAGACATGGGAAAAGATTATGGAGTCAAAATACAATAAATGGTATAAATTGGTTAAGATGGAAGGGGTCCCAGGATATTTAGGAAAGTTAAAAAAGGAGTGCAGGTGGTCCAGGCTGGTTTGTTTCAGAATGGGAGAAGGAATGATTGAGTGTAAATATTGGATGAGTGAAGAAATGAAAATGTGTAGAGTATGTGGTTATGAAAGGGAATCATGGGAGCACGTGTTGGAGAGATGTACAGGGGGAGAGGAAGGGGGAAAGAGCGTGGTAGATAGAGTTAGATGGATACTGAGCGGTTGTGGATAAGGGGAAAAGTGGATGAAGAGTCTAGAAGAGAATAGGGAAGAGAGAATGCAAGGGGGTGGAAAAAACCAAAATCGAGACCAAAATTGATACAAGATAAATATGTAAGGAAAATTAGTGTTGCGTAAAAGCTTGAAGAGAAATGGTACGAGGAAATGGAAGCCCTGGAAGGTCTCGCGCAATTATAAGATAATATGTAAGAGTTAGTAAATAATAATAAAGCGAAGCGATTAGAGGTTAAGTTAGGTTAAATTAGGCACAGGGCATAGTGGTTAAGTGAAATTGTAAAAGATGTAAAGGGAACGGAGCCCTCAAACCCGTAAAAGGGAGAGTAATAAAATACAATACACTAATCATTAGTGAACAAATGCAACAATTCAGTCGAAATTTTTTCTTTCTTGTTTTGGTTAAAAATTCATCTATTTTTTTTTTTTATTTGTTCAGAAATCATCTATTTTGGTTGAAAATTCATGCATTTTGTTGAAAGTTTAACTATTTCATTTAGTTGAAAAGTGAGTTCCTTATGAAAAAATCATATTTTCGGTTCGAAAATGCAACTGTTTGGTAGGAAACTCGTTTTTTTTTTTTTTAAATTTTGATTTTTTTGGGGAAATTCATCTCTTTTGGTGAAAAAAATTCTGAAAATGATTCAGCTATTGTTTTGGAAATTCGTCTTTTCTGTTGGAAAATATAACTACTTGTTTGAAAGTATAACTACTTTTTTTTTTAATTCAGTTATTTGATTAAAGATTCATAATTTGAGTTGAAAATTCATCTCGCGTGAAAAGCTGAACTATTTTCTTTCTAATTCTTTTCTTTTTTGATGGTGGAAAATTCAAATACTTTGTTAAGAAAATTAAACTATTTGTTCAAAAATTAACTTTTATATTGTAAATTCGTCTTTTTCGTTTAAAAATGGTAGAAAATTCAACTACTGAATTTAAAATTAACTATTTTTATGAAAATTAATATTTTTAGTATGAAAATTTAACGGATCCAATATTGCGGCCAAAGTTGTTAAATTTTTTCATATTTTCCTGAAGCTTAGTATAAAGGGTTGTTAGTGTCTCTGTGTTTCTAAAAATGCTAAAACTGAGTACAACGACGGACTTTTCTGCTTTTTTAAAATTTTTTCGCCAAATTATTTTTAAAAAGTGGTTGGAATAATGTAATTTAAAAAAAAAGTGAATAATGGATATTTTTGGAAGAAATACAAAAATTACAAATAAAAGTATACGTCAAGTTTTTTCTCTCAAATTTTATCAAACTTTCGAATTATGTTTTTTAAAAATAATTAAATATGCAATTGATGATCTGAAACAGCAGATAAAATTGTTGCTCAATATTTTATTTGGTCAATAAACCTGTAATTAGCCTACAAAAATCTTAAGAGTTTAGTTTTTGCAGAGTCAACCGCGTTTGCAGAAAGTTCAATTAAAAGTCATAAAAAAGAGATACATTTTTTCTTAATTTAGAAATTAATTGTCTCTTCTAAATAATTTGTTTAAAATGTTACTTTATTTTTTTTTTTGCAAATTACCCACGTGACAAAAAAATAATTACAACTAATTTCCAACACTTTTTTTACCTTTTTATTATTGATCGGTTCACATTGAAGACGCATTAGAAAAAATCTTATATTTTCAACCTTTATCAGTTAATATATTCACTTTTCATCAAATCTACCCTCCAAATAACGTTCCAAGTTTTGGAAAGTTTGTTTTGGAAGCTGTCCAACTTTCACGAAATTAATTTTAAACAAATAAACGTGAAAACGGTTCGAGGCACTGCTATGCTTTATCGAACCGTGAAACGAACATCTTTAAAGAAGCAACCATCTCCGAGAAAACCTTTGTCAAAGGAACAGCGTGTGCCCAAAAACTCTGATTTTGATACAAAGAGAGTTTGAATAACTTTTTTATTTTTGAATTAAAAAAAAAATCAAGAAAGTACCTTTGAGTTATTGTTTAGCTCTATTGAATCGCGAGAAGAAAGCTTGAAAAAAATAACCATGTGCGAAAAATCCCTTGTCAAATATCGGCACATCTCAAAAAAACTAAAATTTTGACACCTAAAAAGTTGCGTGCCTGTTTTATTTTTTAATTGGAGAAAAAAACAAAGAAGGACTTTCGATCTATTACTTATCTCTATCAGACTGCGAAAAGAGCACCCTAAAGGAAGCAATGACATCCGATAAAACCCCTCAACAGTAGTGTGGTGCGTCCCCAAAAACGAAAATATGGACACACAAAGAGTTGCATAACTTTTTTATTTTTTTAATTACTGAAAAAACAAAAAAGTGCTATTGAGCTATTACTTTGGTCTATTTATTAGTGAAAAGAACACGTAAAAAGATGGAATTACTTCATAAAAAAAATAGTAAACTTCGATTTTAACCCACTTCTAACCCGAACTGGACCGTAATCTTTTACAGAAATATGAGTTAGGTTAAAAAAATAATTTTAGGCCAATAAAACGCATTTCCGAAATTTGGCATTTACGCCCGTATGCAGTGTGCCCCTTCAAATCAGGGCGCCTAGGTTCTCCAAATATATTTACTTCATCGAAATTTTGACCATCGGTTTTGTTAATATTAACTGACTTTGGGATTACATTTGGGCTATGTTTATTTTGGATGAGTAGCAAATTTTTGGGGTTCGTTGAAAAAATTCTCTAATAAAAATCACAATGTTATGTTGTACAGGTGCAGACACAAGAGCAGCTCAGTCTATGGGATGGCAGCAGTTGGAAAATCAATTTCAGGGACTAGGCATCTCTGGTCAAAGCAGTGATCATGAATGTAAGTACATATTAATTTTTTGAACCTAGAAAAAATGGGTGTGATTCAGAAAAAAACATCGATTTCATAACCGCCAATAAATTGTTGTTGCTGATCAGCCTTGGCCGTCAGAGAACTTAGAAACAAGTTTTGAATTTTCACTTACAAAAGGACTTATTCTCATAGAAAATTTAATTGCGCATCTTTTTTCTCTGAACAGAAATGCTGTAGATCCCCCTGTTTACAAAGTAAACCCGAAAAACACGTTAAAAAAAAAATTATGAAAATTTTTAAAATATATGTAAATTTATGAAATTTGCGGAAATTTATTGGAATTTGCGAAATTTGCCGAAATTTGCCGAAATTTATGATAATTTATAGAAGTTTGTGGGAATTTTATGAGCATTTACGGGAATGTATGGAAATGTGAAGTAAATCACCGGTAACGTTTAGTAACAGTTTTTAAGATACACGATAAAAACTTACAAAATTTTCCGATAGAAAATCGATGTTTTATAAAAGGGAACTGGCAATTATTGGGCCGTTTGATCATTGAAATGCTTACAATTTTTATGGTGTATTCAAAATACATAATCGATGACTACAAGCAATGTACTTTCTTGAAACAAAGTTATATGTTTATTGTTTTTTAATAACAAATTAATTCCAAACGAAAACCACGTTTTGCCAACTTCGACCAACGGTAAGGTCATCGAAAAAATTTTAGTTGAAATAACTTTTTACGAGAAAGTTCTTCACTAGACATTGAGAAAGTTCGAAAATTGAAAAAAATCGGTTGAAAATTGCGGAAATGGCAGTGAGTTGAAGTCAACAAACTCTGCCGCTGCCTGGAGCATTTTGTCTTTTTTTTTTTTTGCCGCTGCTGCTATGTTAGTTAGTAACAAAGGCCGATTATCGGAGCACCTGAGATATTGAACAACAATAAACATATTACGTTTTTGAACAAAGTGCTTTGCTTGTAGTCATCGCTTATGTATTTAGAATGAGCCATATAAATTTTAAGCAACTTTATCAATAAACGGCTTCTTCAGGTTTGTTGGCCCTCCTGCTATTCTCGTGGGCACCTATCCATCGAGACGTACCAATAAAAGTACCAAAAATTTGATTTCTCGCGACAGCTGTATAAGTGTATGAGTGGTGTTTTGTGGTCGCTGATTTCAAATTTTTGGGTTGTGTTGAAAAAATTCTTTAATAAAAATCCCTATATTATATCTTACAGATGGAGGTTCTTCTATGGCAGGTTCTCATGTGATGACGGTCGGCTCTAATGTGATGGTCCGGAACCATGACGGCTCATTGAGTATGCAGCCACATTTCGCCAGACCTTTCCCAGGTTCCAGCGATCCAAGTTAGTATATTATAATTTTTTGTAACTAACAACAAATTGTTGGAATTGAGAAAAAAATTCTAATTTCATTTCTTAACGGACAATAAGTTATTGTTCTCGCTGAACGGCGTTGGCCCCTGGAGATCTCTGAAACAAGTTTCAAATTTTAACTTACAAAAGTACATATTCTTATAAGAAATTCAATTGCGCATCGTTTTTCATTAAAAAAAAATGTTGTAGCCTTCCCCGTTTTCAAAGTAAAGCCGAAAAACACGTAAAAAAAATTCTGCAAATTTTAAAAATATATGAAAATTTATGAAATTCGTGGAAATTTATTGGAATTTGCGAAATTTGTCGAAATTTGTAGGAATTTTATGAGCATTTACGGAAATTCATGGAAATGTGCAGTAAATCACCGGTAACTTTTAATGACCGTTCTCGAGATAAGCGATAAAATCTTACAAAATTTTCCAATCGAAAATCGATTTTTTATAAATCAGAACTCGCGATTATTCGGTAGTTTGATCATGAAAATGCTTACAATTTTTATGGTGTATTCTAAATACATAATCGATGACTACAAGCAATGTACTTTTTTAAAACAAAGTTATATGTTTATTGTTTTTTAATAACAAATTAATTCCAAACAAAAACCACGTTTTGCCAACTTCGACCAACGGTAAGGTCATCGAAAAAATTTTAGTTGAAACAACTTTTTGCGAGAAAGTTGTTCACTAGACATTGATGTAGGTGTAGATAAATATTACCCATGGAGGGTGTAATCTGTCTGCTATTACCTGCTCTGATGGGTAAACAGAGAATATTACCTTGAGTTAGAAGTAACTGTCATTGCTTCTTGCAATTACCCAACATCTTATTCTTTACAGGTGAAAAAGGCGAGTGTTTACATTTTCAATATATATACATTTTGTAATGATTTGCTCTCACGGGCAATTTAACCATCAATTAGGCAAATATATCTCTCTGTGACAATAAATGTGACAGCTCTCAAAAGTCGCCACGGTCTTTAAAGTAGAAGGTATTCTCTCTGGGTTAGGATTCCGATGATTCATTAGGATCGGAACTCTCTTTTTGCCATATGCGATAGTCAGCGAGGTCCGATCGAATTTTAAATTATCATTTCGAAGCCTCTCTGTCTATCGTATGAGATAGATAGAGAGGGTTTTGCTTATTTCGAATCGCTCAGTATGACTTGTCGTTCAAAAGCAACGGACGCTCTCTGTCTACTTCATATGATAAAAAGAAATGTTTCCAAAGGATCGTTTCGAATTCGATCGCACCTCGTTGCGTATCTCATATGGTTTACGACAATTCGCTCTGAGCTCACTCTGAGCTCAACCTCTTTAAAGGATATAATTTGACGGCCATGCAGTCTCATAAATTTCATTGGTTGAGCTCCCCTTCGAGTTCAGAGCGAGCTCAGAGCGAATTGTCGTAAACGCCACCGATCGTATTGAGGCATCAGCACACTGAGCGAAGAATTCCCGTGTAGTTCGGGTTTACACCCCAATAGTTCGCGTGGTTTCTCTTTTTTTTTGTTTCACACGAAGGTTTGGTGCGCTTGCACTACTGAGACGTGCGATCACCCGAACCATTCGGGTGCTCAACCGAAACAGCAGCAACCGAAGTGGTGGGGGGCCTGCCCCAATACTTGGGGAGCTTGCACGAATGATTCAGGAGATTCGAGTCGTCAACCGCGTTGGATGTTGCGCGTTCGACGTTTGTGCATGTTCGCTAATGGCCGCAGCTGATGAACATCAGGTTCTTCCCGAATGTCGATAATGTACATGTAGTGCTTTAGGACAGGGTTGAACTGTAATCTTCAACGTGTAAGATTTTTAATTGATTCCAGTTGTCTAACGACCTCAATCATTCGTGCAAGCTCCCCAAATATTGGGGCGGGCCCCCCACCACTTCGGTTGCTGCTGTTTCGGTTGACCACCCGAATGGTTCGGGTGATCGCACGTCTCAGTAGTGCAAGCGCACCAAACCTTCGTGTGAAACAAAAAAAAAAGAGAAACCACCGGAACTATTGGGGTGTAAACCTGAACTACACGGGAATTCTTCGCTCAGTGCAGTCTCCAGCGGCGTAGCCAGGAATTTTTTCGGGGGGGGGGGGGATGACCTTAGGGAAGTAGGGCAAAAAAGGGTATCCGAAAAATAAAATTGCGTAATATTGAAGGTAACAAACCTAATTGTTTAAACAATTTATTATTGTTTTTAATGCTATTCTCTTTGAATAATGTCAGAAAAAAAAAGTTATTATTAGTTATAACTATCTTCTATAGTAATGCTATGTAATTGCGGTTTTTTCAGAAATTTTTCACGTTTTGTCAACTTTTCACTCAGAGCGAGGTAATAATCATAGCAATTCAACAAACATAGTTGTTTAAAGAAATTATTATTGTTTATAACTATCTTCTTCTATATTAATGCTAGATAGCTGCGGGTTTTTTCTAAAAAATTTCACTTTTTGTCAATTTTTCACTTACAGTGAGGTATGAATTAATGAAATTTAACAAACATAATTGTTTAATTCAATTATTATTGTTTATAACTATATTCTTCTCTAATAATGCTAGATAGTTGCGGTTTTTTCTAAAAAATTTAACTTCTTGTCCACTTTATACTTAGGAGATACAGTAGAAGTCCGATAAGTTTCCGTCCGATAAGTGTACACTCCCCTTAAAACGTCATCACATGCATGGCACGCACACTAATTGGGGTTCTCCCACTACGTGTGCTATTTTGCTTACGATTTGCGCATTATTCTCACGCATGCGCGTACCTAATGTCGTGCTACTAGAGGGGGCATCCGATAAGTCCGCAATTCCTGGAATTTTCCGCTCCTACAGCCCCGAAATGAGAAACTTATCGGACTTCTACTGTAATAATAATTGCAAGTTAAAAATAATAATTGTTTAAACACTTATTATGGTTTATAACTATGATCTCATAATTTTTCAGCTTTTCTTTACCTTTTGAGTTAGGAACAAATGTGGGCGTCCGCATGAAAATGGTCCTTATGACCGATATGGAGTTACATACAGAAGCATATAACCGGATAAGCTCCCGGCATTTTAAGCCCAAGACGAACCCTTTAGGTTTAAAAACGAGTCGTCGGGGCATTTTTGAAGTTGTAACATCGAAAAACCGCTTTTGGAGAAAAACACATTTAATGTTGGCGAGAACCATAAGCGCACATGTTACACTTTTTCTTTGAAAATGAAATATACCCATTTCCGCTTGCTTTCAGAACATAAATATAGTGTAAAAAATGCAGTATAGGTATTAGTATTATTCGCAACTTAAATAAAAAAATAATAATCTTAACCCTGACTTAGAAAAATTCGTCATGCGGACGTCCACAAATAATAAATATTAATATTAATTTAAACAAAAAGGCTCGCAAGGAAAATTTATATTTAATATGATTTATGTGTAGAAAATTTGAAGAATGTTTCAAATATCTATTTTATTTCAGACAAATATAATAACAAAAAGAAAGAGATTGTTTAAGAAATGATTCTCTCTATATTGTTTATTTATTATATGTTCATAACTAAAAAGACAAAGTAAAGTTAAAATTTTTAAAAATAAACCGCAACTTTCTGGCATAACTTGAATTAATTATTACCTCACTCTAAAGTCTAATTGAAAATTCGATCAGAAGTGAAAAATTTCAGAAAAAACTGTAACTTCCTATCGTTATTCTGAGAAAATATAATTATAAATAATGATGAATTATTTAAGAAATTTCTGGTGAATTTAATTGATCATTGCCTTGCTCTAATTGACAAGATTAAAATAAGTTGAAAATTCCGAAAAACCGCGACTTTTCAAATCTATTCTAAGAGAAAATTGTTAAAAGCAATAATAAATTGTTTAAACAATTCATTTAAACTTCAAGTTATTAGTATGAAGTAGGATTTTATGTATTATAAACAATTTGTATTTCAAAAAACCGCAAAAAAATTATATTTAGCGCCAGAAACTCGCGAAACACAATTTTTCACTTATGGGGTTTTTTGGGACCCTATAAAACAGACTTATGGTGGTGATATTTAAAAATTAAGTTTTTATTCGTATTATATTGCTAACTGTGAAAATAAATGTTGAGTTTCAACTCGATAACCTAATACTGACGATTCTGAATAAAACTTACAAAAACGTCTTTTTTCTTATGGGAAATACGTGTTAAACTTCATGGTGCTTGCGGAACCTCTAAATATAATTTTAAAAATACGAATTTTTTGGGGGGGGAGGATTCGAAAACGTTTGAGGGCGATATGCATGCAAATGCGAGAAAAAATATTTCCAATACATTCTGAAGAGCACTTTAGTTTACAATGAGGGGCCTTCCTAACTTATGATCCGCTTACGAATTTCTACCTTTCAGGTAGTTGTTCTGGATTAGGACAAAGCTTCTACTTATATTTGAATTTTAGGTGTGCTAAAATCTTGTCTTATGGCGCTGGCCTTTGAGTTAACTTAATTTTAAACGTGAAAATCTACAGTTTACTGCCTTAATTTTCGCAGGTAACATGAAGAATAGACGCACCAGTTTATAGTGGTGTCTATACTCTATAATAATCCCTCTTTCTCATTAGCATGTACGGCAAATAACAGAGCTGTCAGAACATAGACACAACCTGTTGTAAATTGAATGAAGTTTTCCAGTGTATAATAGACGTGATTACGAAATTTCGGGGGGGGGGGGGGGGGCCTTCACCCCCCCCCCCCCCCCCCGGCTACGCCACTGGTAGTCTCAGTGGGCACAAAATTCGGCGACGTCTTTTCGACATCGTAACGACTACTTTACGACATCCTATGTCCATATCGTTCAGATGTCTTTACGATATCGTAAAGACGTCGTACGATCTGACGATGTATTTTGGACATCGTAAAGACTGCTTCCAAGTCGAAAATCGAACGAACCTCTCATTCTATCCCCACATGTTAGAAAAAGAGGTCCGTTCGACTTTCTACTTTCGACACGGTATCGGAGTCCCACTGCAGATCGCACCCCTGATATGACAATGTAAAGTTTCCGTCGAAAAATTTTCAAACACGTTGAAATCAAAATCTTAATTATTCTCCATTCAAACCTTTATACCGCGAAGGTTATGTTAATTCGTTAGCGCAATAATTCAAAAGTACCTAACTCGTCCATTGCAGGATCACTACAATTACACACACTTTTGGAGTACAGTATTTAGATATCCGTCATTGACAAAGATTCTTGAGGGAAATTTGAGAAACAATATCCACAGGCTTAAACAGACTTGTTATTGCGCATAACAATTAGTCCGAAATTAAAAGTATCTTTCAAAGGCGCGCACCTCTCGGTTGCGCAGAAGACAATATTTGATAAAACCACTGGTAAGATAACCTAAAAATACAAAGAAATAACTGTACGTAAACCCTGCCTGCACTTCTGGGTCCACCTTAATTTAAACCAATTAAAAGCGGGGGATTTGTTTCTCGAATCTCTCTAAAAGATATCTTTCGAAGCAATAGTAAGGAGAACAGTGTGCTACGTAAGCATAGCAACTTTTCGAAGATTTTTTTTTTGGGGGGGGGTCCACATTCCTGAATGGAATATTTGCGATAAACATGAAGTTGCACGAAGTTCTCTCGGTAAGAGCTGAGAGTGGCAAAGATTCACCGACTATTTTGGGGCTAAAACAAACCCTGTTTGTGGTCCAGTTGAACCACAGAACGATAACTCCTGTTACGTTATTTCTAGGAATCGATTATACCGATGGAGCATGACGTCATACGCCGTTAAACCAATATGGCGTCGAATACTGGTGCATGAAAATTGGTAATTGATTTCACTACACGTGATCATAAGGTTGTGTAGCAGAAGCCATGGGATTGGTGCAAACCCTGCTCGAAGTATAAGAAAAGTGTAACCAGTGGAATAATCTCTTAGCCCCATGCATTTTGACGCAAATGGAGGTAGATTAGTTGAATAGTAGAACAGTTTTGACCAATGAGGTGCCTGCACAAGCTCTCGCAGGCACCTCCTTGGTTAAAACTGTTCCACTATTCTACTAATCTACCTCCATGGGACTGCGCCCTGTGGTAATTGTTAGATGGGACTCCATGGGACTGTACCCTGGTAGAATCAGGTAGATCAGGTAGACAAAAATGACGTCAAATGACGCTGACCGCTTCGGTCATCTGACCGACTTCCCGTCATCTGACTGCCTGACCGGACATTTTGGAAAAAGTGGAGATCATCTTATAAATAGTTTTGAAATGTTTTTTACTAAATAATGTAAGATGAAAACAAAAACGGAACAATTTTTTATGTAATATCAGGCTGTTACTCTCGTCAGACGGACAATTTCTTCGATTTGCGTGATTTTAGTGAGACATAACCTACAAAAATCATTCGGAATTAAGCCAAACAAGTTTGTGACAAATGTGATTTGCTTCTTTGAGGAAAACATAAATCTAATTAATGAAAGGTACTAAATATTTCCATAAACATTGTATATTTTTTCTCCATTAATAGGGAGATTTTGCATATAGCGTTTGGTAGGATATGGTAAACGCTAAAGAATACGTTAACGAACGTCGGATAGCGGAAAGCAGTAACGTTAAACTCGCAGAGCATGAGCAGAAACATCATCACGTGACTTTAGCGTTTACCGTAAGCTACGTAACGCTATGCGAAATTTCCCTATTATTGACGAAAAAAAACTTTAAAAAGAAAGCGCAAAAAGACAATTTGTCTCCATTATTTATAAAAAGAACTCTACTAGTGCTGTCAAAACTAAATTTTCACTGTTGAAAAAATCTAATCGAAATTTAATATACATGTGAGTGAAGTCATTTGCATATACCGTAAATTAATTTTAATATACCATCATATTGTAAAATTAATATACATTTAAATTAAAGTCGGGAAAACAGAGTGGTGAAAACAACAAGTTCTTTGATAACTTCAGATCAAATATTGAAATATTGAAAATTATACAATAACAAAACAAAAAACTTCCAAATTGAATACTTTATTTCGAATCTCTCAAAAAAACACTTTCACTACTACAAATTCAAAACTAAAAATGTGAAAGCTTGAGCGATTCAAATTTAAACTAATGATTAAATCCTGAATTTTAAACGATGCTTAAAAAATTCGAAATTCTCTCAGTTATGAAGTTTAATTGAAATTATTCCATAAACGTGTTCAATTTAACATTGCTTTAATTATTAAGGTCATCATTAGGAATTTTTTAAATTTTGAACAATTTATCTCAATTGTAAAGAAGAGAGAATCTTAAACTGCGATTTCAAGTGTTGTGAATTTATAGTCATTCAAGTATTTTTGAATTCTTTAAATGAAATACAAATAATTTTGAATTTTGTTAGCATGAAATTATTCTAATGTTAACCTATCCTATTTTATAATTATTCAGGTATACAGAATTTTAATTTAAAATTGTACAATTACGAACAATTTAAATTTGAGACGACAAAATGTTGAACGTTTAAATTATAAATCATAATTCGTACAATTTTGAACGATATTTAAATTAAACCCAAATAGTTTTGAATTTTGTTAAGATGAAATTATTCCAATTTTAACCTTTTCTATTATACAATTATTGAGATATATAGGGTTTAAATTGAAAATTGTATAATTTTGAAAAACTAGATTTAAAACGACAAGATGTTAAGAGTTTCAATTCTAATTCCAAATGTATACAATTTTGAAATATTTAAAGGAAAAGCAAATACTTTTGTAAATTGTTAACATGGTATAATTTCCATGTGAACTTTTATATGTCACAACTATTTAGCTACAAACGATTTTAATTTTAAATTGTTCAATGTTGAACAATTTAAATATGAAATGACACGATGCATTTAATTTTGATAATGTAAATATACGATTAATGATAAAAAATAAAATTATACGATGAATGATATAGAACAATAGTTACGCAAAGTGGAACTTCACTTCCACTTCGTGAAGGTTTAGTTTTAGGAGATCAGCTCACGTTAGCGATAGGTATACCACCAGCCAGATTTTAAACACACACATAGAGATTAGGTTATCCTACCACAAGAAACGACCAACTGAATTTTATACCAGTTATTGTATCACAAAACTCACAAAATCATCATTTTGGCTTCTTAAAAAAATGTACTTCTCAGTTTTCAACAGGGTTGCACGGCTACAAGTAACTCGAACTTTTATACGTATAATACGTATTTTACGTATTATACGTAAAAAATCTAATAAACGTAAAAAATGGCGGACTTGAAAGGTGGGTGAGGGAAAAGAGCATAATAGAACCTCACTTATTCCGGAATGCATTAAGTGCGAGATTAAGTGCATTATTTTTTATAAAGTTTAAAAAATGAATAAATCAAAAGTTAGAAGGAAAAAGGGACAATAAATCCCTTGAGAAGAACTGAAGTTTGAGCGGTTGAAAGTTGAAAATCAAGCAGTTTCAAAATGCTCAATTTGTAACAGTATATTAAAAAGTACTAGCTACGACCGTATTCGAGCTCACAGGTATGTAAGTATTGTTGATCCTTCGTTAATATAAATGATTGTATTCAATTTTTAAAATCTTCTGACTTCGTATTTCTTTTAACTTAAGAAACATCTGCAAACCAAAAGACCCTCTGGAAGTTCCGCCACTGAAAAGACGTAAAGTAAGTTAATTTCAGTCGTATTTGGCGACACTCGATTGCACCCGGGGCAAAAAGCAAAATTTTTTCCATTTTCCCTCTTCAAAATAAAATCTTCTTCCAAGAGGAATTTCTGGGTCTGCCACCTATAATCATTTTTTAAATAAATTAAGAAGCTGCGTCAAGCAAGTCAGTCAGTGTCTTCGGTGTATTAAAGAATTAGGTTATATTTATTTTCCATATAAGCGTAGTCGCCATCTTGAAAACCTAAATTACATGTCAACAACTACGTAAATTACCTAAGGTATATTACGTACACAACCCTGGTTTTCAAGATTCGAAAACTATTCATGCTTCATAGGTTATGTTCGTCGACAGCAACGAGAGACGATCACTTTTTACACACTGAAAAAAATAGTTGATTGGGAGAACTAATAAAGTAGTAGGGCCAACTACTTTAGTTGGTAATATATGCCGCTGCTATTTAACTGGTTGGGGTAACTTCTCCTATTCGCAAGATTGGTAGTAGTTGTCCTTACTACTTTACTTGTTGTCGCGACAACTTTTGATGGTACATACTATTTTCAGGTAGTGAGCCTTACCACTTTAATTAGTAACTCTTACTGTTAAGTTAGTCTTACAAATAAGCTAGTGGATCTCACTACTTAAAGTAGTAATCCTCACTATTACAATTAGTAAGTTTTACTATTTAAAATAGTAGTCCATACTAATGAAATTAGTGAGTTTCACTATTTAAATTAGTAGTCCTTAATATTAAAACTAGAAAATTTTACTATTAAAAGTAGTGACTCGTGGACTATTGCGAAGTTAGTACTTCTCGATATTGAAATTATAGTAAATTTTACTATATTTTCTCTATAGTGGACACAAGAGCGTCCTCAGGACTTCCTATAGAGACCAGGTCCTGATAAGACGTCATGTCAAAATACATCCACATGCCTATTGGGATGTTAATGACGAACCACTATAATTGCAATAAACATGAACTCCAATATAAGGCCAGTTTCGGGGGTTGCCTCGCAGTGGCCGTGGCACTAAATTTGTCATTGGATGAATGATGCGGGCTGGCCACGCATTGTTGACACTGCTTGTGCACTGAGAAACTGCGTGGGCCAGCAGTTCTAGGAAGAACAAAATCAGTCGGCCTCATGTTGGAGTTCTTGTGTATTTAAAAGTGCAGACTTGCAGTAGTAGTAAGTCTATTAGAAAATTTAGATCGATGCGATAGTCTTCACGGTCTTCACTACTGCACAATTCACAAAAAGGTTATGATGAAATTGGCGACGATCGAGAATATAACGCGATATTTCGGTGCAAATATTGGCAGCACTGCTCAGGTTTCAGTTCTGCTAATCTCTACTAATAAAGAGCTTCTTGTCACAACTAACCATTCATTTTAGTTCATATTTATTCCTTTTTCATCACTTTTTTTTTAGAAAAAAAAAAATTCGTTCCACTAATAAAAAAGTTTTCTGTACTTCATATCTAAGATATTACTTTAATTTTTGACATAATAACATGATTTCCACTTTTTCCACTTTTCCGGTCAGGTGACCGTCAGATTACCCGAAATCGGTCTTCTGACAGTCACTCCCTACCTCTACTTCGGAGCGCAAACTGCGCATGCGCTCCAGTTTTTTCTTGATTAGTTCTTGGAAAGTAGAAACTAATTTTCAAATACACTTGTAGTCAGAAATTGTTTGTTACAAATAAATTAAAAAAAAATGTGTGTGGCAGTGGGGCCACACGGCAGAAGTAAAACTTTACGTGCGCTTGGCGTCACATAGAGTACACAAAGAGTGCAGAGAGAGAGAGCGCATGTACAATGTACATGCTTTGGTTAGCGTGGGAATAGTGGGGATATCGAGGAGGAGTCTTTAGAGCAATTACGAATTGCCGTACAGAAGGGAGACGCGATTACAGAGAGAAGGAATGGAAAGTATACTTGTAAGATAGAGGCAGATACTTCCGTCTGTACGTTCGGTCGTTTTTTTCAATCACTCCCGTCCCAAAAGAAGTTTCACTTAAAACATAAAGTTTAGTCCCATTCGTTTGATGCCTTTCTTTGTGCGTACCCTGGGTGGCATTCCGATGCCGCTAATCTAATTGTTCAAATCTCTCTTTCTATCGTATGAAATTTTGACGGAAATGTTCGATCATTTTGAAACGATCAACTGCAATTCTATCTTTCTATTTTATGAGTCAGAATTAAAGGTGCAATGGTCGATAGTAGACAAGTCTGGATTTCTCGCTCATCAACTATCACCTCTCTCTTTCCGAACCATAAGATAGGAAGAGAGAATTGCAGTTGATCGTATAAAAATGATCAAACATGTCTATCTAATTTGATTTGATAGAAAAAGAGATTCTATCGATTAGATAGAGCCATTGGATTACCACCCTAATGTTTCGATCATATTGTAATCCGACATTTTACTGAGAGGGATCTATATAGCGTGGAGACGTAGGCCCAGCAGTGGGACTCCGATACCGTCTTCGAAACAACAACGGAGTCCCACTGCTGTTTCAATCAATCAGGTACATTCACTTTAAAGCAAAGTGAGCCCAATCCCATAGGCAGAGTGGCGAAAGAAAAATAGTAATTGCTATGTCCCCTCGGTGGCACTGATGTGCCATCGAAATTACAGAGGGTCCAGAGACAGTGTGGCAACCTAGCCAGGTGCTGCCATTTTAAGCAGAGGTTATCTATAGTGTAGTATATATATATACTATATATCTATAGTAAATGTATAAGAAAACTGAGCCAATCAGCAAGAATGACATTAGGTTGCCACACTGTCTCTGGATCCAGAGACAGTTTCGATCGACACATTTCGATTACAGAGGGTCCGGACCCTCTGTAAACGTAATGTGTTCAAACTTGGTACAAAACGTCAAATCACTAGATATTTCAGCCAATGATATTCTCCTACTAATTCACAGAAACAGTTTCACTGGCTGAGATGTCTAGTGATTTGACGTTTTGCATTTCGCGCCCATTTTGACACTCCTTTGAGACTCTACCCCAAAAGTAAACCTAACCAGTCTTGCCAATGACCGGGAAATTTCCCGGTTTTCGGGTAATTTCAACGCTGTCAAGAATTTTTCGAGAAATCGAAAAATTCCGGAAAGGTCAGGAACGATTCATTTTAATAAAATTTAATTATCTTTGTACATTTGTTAGAAAATTTTTCAGAAATTAATATCCAAAAATAATATGTTTTGGCTGTAGATGATGATTTTACAGTAAATCAATACAAATTTTAAAATGACGCATTTTTAAAACTATTTTTTAATATTTTAACCTGATTTTACAGTTCCAAAATGGCCGGTAAACTTTCTGGAAGTTTTGAATTTCTGTATTGAACGAACATAAACAAACGAACATAACCTACATATGCATTAACGAATTCTTGGCCGTCGCTGGTCTCACCTCTGCTCACTAAACACATAGGGTGATACCAGTCCTTATTACGAGTATTCCTTCGTGGCACAATGTACCAAATTGAAACACGTGGCGTTTACGACAATTCGCTCTGAGCTCGAAGGGGAGCTCAACCAATGAAATTTATGAGACTGCATGGATATCAGATTATATGCTATGAAGAGGTTGAGCTCCCCTTCGAGCTCAGAGCGAATTTTCATAAACGCCAACGGCCCTAGGTAACTCGATCTAAAGGCTTATTTACACCTCCCCTAGAAAAGTTCTCTTCTTCTCATTCTAACATGTTACAATAGGCTAAGTTTATCTAATAGCTTATTCCTCTGGTTAAACTTTTGTTACACGTTTAACTTTTGGACCAACCCCGAATCTCCTTTAAGACAATCTATTACAAAAAAGCACACTTCTGCACCGAATTCGCGATGGATGCCTATTTTTACTAGCTTCTGGTACGCCTACTCATGAGCTCATGTAGCGAAATCAATGGTCATTGGTGCTTCGCAAATCCACTGTAGGAATTTGATTTGTTTGAGGTGAGATTGCCAAAACGGAGATTCGAGATTGGTGTAAAGTATAAGAAAAGTGTAACCAGTGGAATAAGCTATTTTTCTACAAATTCATACTATCCTCACACGTTAAAGTGAGAGGAAGTGAGTTTTTTTAACAGATGTGTAAATGAGTCGTAATGCTGGCTATAATGATTAAAACTGTTATGCCAATTTGAAGGTGCGGTACGGAGCAAATCCCCATACTAAT
Source organism: Andricus curvator (assembly GCA_932195095.1). NCBI lineage: Eukaryota > Metazoa > Arthropoda > Insecta > Hymenoptera > Cynipidae > Andricus > Andricus curvator. The sequence continues at coordinate 487,072 of CAKNYM010052874.1, forward strand.
CGATGACTCTGTTATTTGTTAAGTACGTAAGTAAAATAGACAGAGAGGGAGATAATTTTAATTCCACTCTGCACTATTTTAAATTCTTGTACGTAGAATACGCAGTAAAATCAAAGTGAGCGACCATGTAAAATACATCAGGTATTACACTTTCCCATCCCTGCTTAGAATTTTCTGTTGGAAATTTTCCGTCGGAAACTTTGCATTGTCATATCCGATAGACTACTATTTATCTTTAAAGACCGTGGCGATGTTTAAGAGTTGTCAAATTTTCTTGGCAAAACAGCTGTATATTCAAAATTGGTTGTGAAATAGCTCGTCCGAGCAAACTATTATACATTTGAAAACGAACAACGGAATAAATCAGTCAGTAGTTACATTTTGAGTGACGCTGTTTAGATGTAAATATTCGACGTGTATCTGGTTGCAGCAGACGATATGTAGTTTACAAGGTCTTTAAGGTAAACATTGAGAATTACTCCTCAACGTAGGTAAACGCAGAAGAATACCCGAGATGTGCGGGTAAAGTTTACCCACATGCGGTTATTTTTTTTGCAGGCAATCTTCACCCCGAAATCCGGATAAAGATTACACTTAGTTTTTTCTGTGGACAGCTGTATAAGTGTGTGAGTGGTGTTTTGTGCCCGCCGATTTCAAATTTTTGGGTTTTGTTGAAAAAATTCTTTAATAAAAATCCTTATATTTTATCTTACTGATGGAGGTGCTTTTATGGCAGGTTCTAATATGATGATAGTCGGTGATCGTATGATGGTCAAAGACCATCACGGCAGATGGAATGACCATGGACGTGTCACCAGCTCTGGCCCAAGTTCCATCAATCGACGTGAGTATATTATGAATTTTTATAACTAACAAAAAATTGTTGGAATTTCGAAAAAAATTCTTATTTTATTTCTTAACCGACATTATGATATTATTCTCGCTGACCGGCGTTGGCCCCTGGGGACCTCTGAAACAAGTTTCAAATTTTAACTTACAAAAGTACATATTCTTATATGCAATTTAATTGCGCATCTTTTTTCATCAAACAAAAATGTGGTGGCCTTCCACGTTTTCAAAGTAAACTCCAAAAACCCGTTTGTAATAAAATACCTTTCTGTGAATTTTAGAAAATGAAAGTTTATGAAATTTGTGGAAATTAATGATAAATTATGGAAATTTGTGACAATTTATGGGCATTTACGGAAATTCATGGGAATGTGCAGTGATGAACAGGTAACTTTAAACAACGGTTGTGCTGGAAGTATACGCAAAAGCTCAGACTATAACTGCTGCAATTTGGAAGAACACCATTAACTATAACTGCAAAATGAATGAAGCCGAGAAAATCGACAAAAACTGTTCGAATACTTATTCGCCTGTATCGCGGATTCTAATTCATTTTCTGAACTTTTTTTGTTGTTCTTGAATAATTTGCATATGAAATTGTCATATCTGCCAAAAAAGTATTTGAAAATATTAATATTTATTTTTATAATTAATTCATTATAATTAATTAATATTATAAAAATTAATGCATCCACCGAGGCGTATATTTAAAGCGGAACTATAAAACTTTGTATAAGGGTGGTTTGTGGAGTCGCCGATTTCTAAATTGATGTCAAAAGTTACAAATTCAAATAGTTGATCCAATATAACGGTAAAAATTGTTAAATTTGCACAAGTTTGTTGGAAACTTGCACGAAGAAAAAGTATCTGTATTATTTACAACACTATCAATAACAATTCAGATAGTCTCCAGTAAAATCTACTGAACTCGTCATTTTCCATACACTTATACATTTTACTGGAAGTTAGGTGAAACCTACAGAAAATCAGTAGAATGAACAGAACTTCTTTTAAAATCTTCTAAAATGTCATGTTCTCCATATTTGTACCTTTTTCTGCGTGCGGTATGTGCTTACACCTCCACGATTCACAGAATTTGTCTTAAAATTATTCCTTACAAACTAACATCCATCCACACCTTAACGCTACCTCAATTGTACGACCGCTGGCTCCTATCGCTTTGCCTTCTTCGCTTCACTCGTTTCGCCTTGCACGCATGTCCCGGTCTTTCACCTAGCCTGGCATTGCCAACCTCTGCATCCGCGGTTACTATCTAATACTTATCTACTAACTATTCACAATACATATTTACAATTTGGCTTATACTTACTTCCTCCCCTCTTTACAATCTTTTCATCTCCATTCCTCTTCCGCCTTCCTTCTCTTCTTCTCCATCCCACCCAAACATTCCCTTCATCCATGCGACTACCTTTTTATCCCCTCTGTTATGCAGTAGTACCACCATGCTTATCTCGCTCCTTTCCACTCTCTCGCAATCCTCCAGCCAGTCTTCCACCCTTGCTTAATCCTTCGCGCACAATTCACACATTCTCTTCTCCCTAGGAAGTCAGTACCTATTAAACCTTTCTCACACAAATATTGCGCTCTCGCCCTTGGCATAATCCACATATAGTTCCCGTTAAACCTTGACTCTCTCATTTTCTCTTCCCATTTTGCATTCTCTCGCTCCATGCATGCCGTTCTTCTTCACCACCTCATACACCTTTCTCTCCTTCCCATGCATCTTTCTTACTTCATCCCTCTGCAGCCCATTTCTTCTAAAATACCTTCCTCGTTCAACCTCCATGCTCCTCTCTCCTCCCATGTTCTCCTTCTCTCACCAACACTCCCTAACCAGCTCACTACCCCTCTCTTCGAAAAATTTTTCCTCATACTTACACGCCCGACTCCCTGTTAGAATTCCTAAACTCATTCTCCCCACCTTCCTCCTGAAAATATAATTAGGGATCGTCCATATATTAAGTAAGACGTTTTTCTTTTGTTTAAATGAAGACGAGAATAAAATTGCTGTGAAGTTGAAAAGGACACAACGATATAAACAAAGGAAAAACTTCTTACGTAATATATGGACGATCCCTTAGGCATATTCCTTGCCAACCCCAGTGTCCACTTTACATCACCACTACATGCAATAGTAACAAGGCTTGGAATACAAAACATTAGCGCTTCAAGTCCTAGAATTCGATGTTAGTATATTATAATTTTTTAAACTAACAAACATTTTTGGGACTAATTATTATTTCGGGCTAAAGTTTTGCATGCTTTTCAAGGGTGGTAAGGGACATATTTTCTCAAGTTTTCTTAAGTTGCGCCTTTATCGAAAACATATAGGCTTTTGTTCTACATGCTAGCACTACAAGACCCCGAAGTTAAATTTTAGGTAGCGTTTTTTACCTCGAATTTCATAGGGCGCCTGGAGTCTATCGGCAGAAAGTCCTTCATGGAAAAATTTCTTGATATAAATTATACGTAACAAAAATGTTATTACAAATAACTTATAACTTTTTTCACCGTTTACAATTGACTGGTTCATTTCGAAGCCGCATGAGCAAAAATCCTATATTATCAACCAGTTAAATAAGTAATAAGAAGTCCAAATAAGATAATACTTTTAACACAGAAGAAACTAGGGTTTCCATTAGAACCCATTTATGGTTCCAAAGGAGCTGCAACAAAAATAAACCCCATTTGCTGAAAAGGAACCCAAAACGATAAATGAGCTCTAAATGATACCTCAGTTGGTGTTCTAAATGAACCCAATTGTAATTGACCCTATTTATAAGGAACCTTTTTTTCGCTTTGCCCACTTCGACATTTTGTTTAATTAATATCATAATTTTTACCTTAAATCACGCATGTAATCGAACTCGGATGGACATAACTTAATGAAGATAATTAAAGTACAAAATATTACCCCAATTTAAATAGATATAATGACTTGATAAATATAATTTGTAGGTTATGTAGCAAAGTTGGCAACATAAAGGCATATTCATATGCAAGAAACTTTTCGTCTCAAGTCATCGGCCGATAACTGTAAATCGATCCCTAACTTATCAGCCCTACTTTGCAAGCGGTTGGTTTGTGAATACGCCTCCACGTTGTTCTTTAAAAGTGCGCTCTAAAGGAACCCTTTTGGCTCTCTACAGGTATCTATTGGAGCTCAAGTTCTAAAGGATACAAACTTTTATTTGAGCCGCAACTTTAGTGAACCCCCAGTTTTTTCTGTGAAAATACATAATTCAGGGTGTCTAGATTCTCAAAATATATTTAATTAATCGAAATTTTGTACCTCAGTTAAAATCAACTGACTTTGGGATTACATTTGAGCTATCTTTAGTTTGGACCAATAGCAAATTTTTGGGGTTTTAAAGAAGATTGTTGAAAAAAACTCCTTATATTATATTTTACAGCTACAGCCGTACCACAACCACACTCAATACAAGAATATTTTAACCAATTGGAGGCGTTACGCAATGAGCAATACGGAACGTCATACATCTTTCATATATTTTTTCATTTCTCACGTAAGTACATATAAAAAATATATATATATATATATATATATATATCAAAATTCCATTTCATAACCGCCCTCGGAGACCTTTGAAAGAAGCTTCGAATTTCAACTTAAAAAGTACATATTCTTACAGGAAATTTAATTTTGCATGTTTCCTCTGCATAAAATGCTTTAGCTTTTTCCGTTATTAAAGTAAACCCGAAAACGCAGTATTTACAACAAGAACCACATGAAACAAATTTCTATGAATTTGAGAAATTTGGAAAAAAATTACGAACTTTGTGGAAATTTATAGAAATGGAGAAAAACATGCAATTTCACAATGATCTGTAATTTGTAACAAATCCAATTATCCAGCTTACACTATTGTTCAGTTTAATTAGTCATAGCTCTCTATGTGTACATGTTGCAGGCAAAGTATATAATCCAACCATTATGTATAATGCCTGGCGATTTCAGGCAAGGTATGTCATCGAATCGAGGTTTTGATGCCACTAAACGACGTTTCAGTACAATTTTTTTTCGATCAAAACATGACTGCAGTGAGAATCAAATTTTTTCTGATCGATGGCTTCAAAACGAGAAGATTTGGTATTATAACATGACACTAACAAATAATGCTTAATGGAAATTGAACCATATTTTTGCAGTATAGATTGCCAAGGTATTCCTTATAACTCCTGGGCATTATATATAATACCCAGCACGTGATAGGTAAAGTAGATAATCTTGATTTTGAGTAAAAAAATGCAGATAAAGAAGGACGTGATATATTAAAGAGCACTCATAGAATTCAACGCACGTTTACTCGCTATTTATGACAACATAGCATACTGCAATTACATTTTGATTGACAATGAACTTTGCATTTTGCGCATAAACACTTACAGGTTTTACAGTTCGCTTTGCAGAAATATTTTAAAAAAAGCTTGTATAAAAAGATTTGTGACAGGGAATTTCTTAAAAATCATTCTAACCGTTTTTTATTTGACAACAAAATTAATTTTTTTTCTTCAGAAGTGACATTCATTTAATATTTGCAGATTTATACAAAAGTTAGGTTTTGAATCAGTGCAAGAATAGGGTAATTCAAATTTACACCTGTAAAAATTCGACTTTGGAATTTTGGCAATCGATCCCCCCCTCCTCCAAATTTGTTTGTTCCCGGAAAAAAGAAATCCATTTTTTTCAGTCTGTAAACATTAACCCGCGCTCCCGGGCTTTTGAAAGTAACATGGGATTATGAGTGGGAATAGCTCGGTTTTCGAAACAAAGGAAAAAAAATAACTTTTTATTAACTTTTTGTAAATTAAAGATTGCAATTTCTTGAGCAATGTTACAGGAATAATTTCAATAATATAACTTCTAATTTAGACGCACACAACCCCTTTGCATTGTGCCCGAAAATGACCAAAAAAATGCAAAACATCAGTTTTATGTAACAAATGTTGACTAATTTCAAGAATAACATTTCTAACTTGAAAAATTTGGCAATGAAAAGAAGGAGCAAGTGATATTAATTTTCTTAATAATTGCTTACTGCATTTCACAAAAAATATCACCCTGACATTCATTATCTGCCAAATTAGTTTCAGAAAAAATAACTTTCCACGATTTACGGAATGAAAGAATCACTTCTTTTCCTGGTTCACCTCTCTTCTATGTATCAAAAACACTTGAAAAATCTCTATAAAAAATGGTAGGTAAAACAACAAATCACTTTCGTGATAACTCGAATTTCAAGGAAAAAATTAGTAGTAAAATAAATTTAAAAAACACACATTTTTAACAAGAAACTGGCTGGCATAAAAAACCAGTATGGTCAGGACCATACTTTTCATGAGAAAAATGTAGAAGTTACAGAAAAAACAATATTAAGAAATGGTTCTCCTATTAATTTGTTAAAAACAAAGATCGATGAACGTTACAAATCTCTCATAAGACATAAAAGTTAAACTCAATTAATATTGAATAATACAACTTATATACCTAAAAAAATGATGGTATTTCAATTCATTCAAGATTTTGATCAAATCCTTTCTCGAATTAAAAAAAAAGTAATAATAAAATTGTTTTCTCAGTAAAAAAAATTTTTAATTAAATACTTTTTCCAAATTTTAAAGATGTTACTATGAGAGAAAATATAGTCAATATGGTATACAAATTAGCATGTATAAACTGTGAAAAAGTATATATTTGGCAGTCTGGAAGATCATTGTCAGTTGAATCTAAAGAGCATAAAATATCTGTAGAAAAAAAATTAAGTATACAGCTATAGCAAAATACGCTCACGATTTTACACATACTTTTGATTTTGATTTAAATAATGTAAAAATTCTTGCAACATAATGTAGTTTAGATAAAAGACTAAATTTAGAAATGATTTATATTAAAAACGAAAAAAATTCAATTAATTTGAAAACTGATATAGAAGGTTTAAGTAGTACCTAAAATAACCTCATCCCACTAATAAAAACTGCATAACATCCTAAAATTTTTTGTACTCCAGGATTGATACCTGTAAATTATTAAAAATTCATACTTTAAACTTTGTATATCTCTTATGTATTGAAAAAAATATATATATATATATCTTATCTGAAAATGCTCTCATTAGTCTTTTAAAACTTATCCGGCATACAGACGAGAACGACAACAACAGCAACGACGACATACACCATAGTAAAACCTGTTCTTTCGGATTCAGAGGGTCTCGAAACGTAGAAATTTAAAGAAATCCACAATACACAGTTTTCACATAAAACAACTTCTAATTATGATGAGAATGTAAAAATATTACTTTTATCATTCGTGAATTGTTTTATTAACTCCATACCAAAATTTATACGATAAACAGAGGAAAAATTTTCAGAACAAATGAAAATAGTTAAAATTATAACCAAATGTGTCAAGTTAGAAATATTATTCTTGAAATTCATCAACTGTATCATTCATCTCAAAAAATAATAACTTTTTACTATTTACAGGCGAGAAAAAAAATTATTCAAACAAATAGTAATAGTTTTTAAAAATTATAATTAGTTGTAAAATGCTTGGAAATTTGTGACTTATCGAATATAAATAGTTAATTTAGAGGATATGCTAAAAAATACCATCTTTAGCATGAATTTTCTAAAAACTGATACGTTGCATTTTTTTGGGGCATTTTCCGATCACAAAATAAAAAGTTATTGGGTGAAAATTATTCCTTGAACATTCTTCAAGAGGTGACTACTCTTTAATTTACAAGAAGTTAATAAGAAGTGCTTTTTTCATTGTTTTCAACAACCGAGCCTTTTCTATACAAAAACCTATTTTAATTTCAAAAGATCAGGGATACGGGTTAATGTTGAACGATGTCAAAAAATTTCTTTTTCTAGAAATTAAACACAGGGGGTGGGGGGGGGGGGTCGATCACCAAAAATCGAAGGTTGAATTTTTCGGTGCACTCGAGTTCTCTTCCGCGATCAGAATAGCCATCGGTTGCCCCTGCGTTCCTTACTTCCTTCTCTGCTCTTCTCCCCCACCCTGAGATACCTTTGTAACTGAGAGAGTTGCATTCTGCAGGGACTTCCAACAACCCTATAGCCCCCTACTCTTTTACACTACCGGCAGAAATCTGTGCAGTGCATAATATTTTTCCTTCACACTTGTATAAAAATTAGCGTTAAATTCAGAAAAGTTAATGAAATATCTTTTACATTTTAGTATCCCCTTTTTATTATCTTTCCCTGTTCTCTTTCTGTATGACAATTCCAGGTTCTACAATTTTGAATAGTTCACATTGAAAATTCTTGACGTTTCAAAATATACAGTTGCAAAACATTCAATTCACCACAAAAATTAGAATAGTTCATATTTCAGTTGAAAAACTAATTTTCTAATGAAAAAACAAATTGTCAACATAGCAGCTACATCTTTAATCAATAAAATCAGTCTTTAACAAGTTAGTTCAACTTTCATCCAAGTATCTGAATTTTCAAGCATAAATAGAATAGTTCAATTTTCAGTTAAAGAAATCAATTTTAAAAAATGAAACGAATTTTGAACAATGTTAATCTAATAAAATGGATTTTTCAAAATTGGTTTGACTCTCAAACAATTAGTTGAATTTTCCACGAAAAAAGATCAATTTTCAATGAAAAAAGTATTAGTTGAATTTTTTATTAGAAGCGATTTTTTTTACCCGAAACTGAATTAGTCCAATTTTCCGTTAAGAAAGTTACTCAAGAAAAAAATGAAAATTTTCAAAAAAATAGTAAAATCTTCAAATAAATAGCCAAGTTTTTAATCAAATGAGGTGAATTATGAATTAACTATCAACGAAAATAGTTGTTGACTTTCGAAAATATAGAGTTGCAAAACATTCAACTTACAAGAACTTTCTTTCAACGATGTGGGCAGATCTAGTCTCAACAAAAATATTTGTTCAACGCTCACCGAATTTTTGGCAAAACTGGCAGCCCTTTTTTAGCTCCCATTGAGCAGGGATTGTGATATGGGGTTTATTGTGTCATAAAACAGAACGTGTACGTCTCGATGAAGGGGGTGGAGGACGTCTGGAAAAGCCCTGCTTGGCCTCCGGAAAATTGTCATGACAGCTTGGAGTTTAATTACGTAGCAATTTGAGACTAACTTAGGTTAAGTTGGAAATTCAAATGGAACTGAACTGGCATTGAAATACTATATATTCATTACTTCAGTTAGGTATGACATTACTTACCATGCCTGGGCACTTTGTAAAATAAGCAATTCCGTGTCAAATCATGAAGTTTAACACGTTTTTCTCATAAGAAAAAAAATACATTTTTGTAAATGTTATTCAGAGTCGTTGATATCAGATGACTCGTGTAGAAATTTAACAATTCTTATCACAATTAGCTATATAATACGAATCGGAACCTAATTTTTCAAACAAATTATTACTGTCTATAACTATCTTCTTCATTAATGCTAGATAGTTGCGCTTTTTTCTGAAATTTTTAACTTTTTAGCCACTTCTCATATTTGCATTAATTATTATTACCTCACTCTAAGTACAGAGTGGACAATAAGTTGAAAAATTCGGAAAAACCGAGACTTTCAAAATCTATTCTAATTGAAAATTGCTAGAAACAATAATAAATTGCTTGAATAATTTATAAAAACATTCCGATTATCAATATAAAGTAGTATCTTATCTATAATGAACAATTCGTGTTTTTTTTAAATCACAAAGAAATCATAATTACATTTTAAAAACATTTTTAACCATTCATGGAAAACAAAGGGTGATCCCATTTTTATATTTACAGGGCTTTTAGAACAAATCGTGTGTGAAAATTATTTGCTATTTGAGAAATTTCTTGTTTTTTTAATTGCATTATTTTAGTGATTTTAAAGACATCAAAATGGATTTTTTGTTTACACTCAATTTTTGAAGAAAATCCACTTTTGATTTTCTTCAAATTTGTTTAGAGATAGTTTACAATGTGCTCTAAAAGCCCTGTCAATATAAACACGATATCTCCCTTAGTTTTCGAGAAATAATTAAAAATGCATTGATATTTTTTTTATTTGTTTGAATACGAATCCGAACCTAGTTTTAGAATATCACTCCCAGAAGTCTTTTTTATACGGTCCCAAAAAATTCCGTAAGTCAAAAATTTTGTTTTGCGTGTTTTTGGTGCAATTTATGATTTTTTGGCGGGTTTTTTAAAATAAAAATTGTTTATAATATAAAATTCTACTTTTTATTGATAATGAGATGATTATATGAATTATTCAAACAATTTATTACTGTTCTTAGGAATTTTCACTCAGACCAGAGTTCGAAAGTCGCGGTTTTTCCGAATTTTTTAACCCATTTTCAACTTTTCAATTAGAGTAGGTTAATAATGATTTATAGTTCACGAAAATAAACGTCGACACAATTTAGTATTAATTTTAATAATATTGTCGCTGAATGATGGCAGATGGTTGTGTTTTTTCCAAAATATTTAAAATTGTTTATAACATTCTTCTTCTATAGTAATTTTTTGTAATCTAACCTAAAGGTTGATAATAAGGTGTAAAATTCGTAAGAAACCGCGACTTTCCAACACTATACTAAGAGAAACCGTCTAAAAACAATAAGAAATTGTTTAGATAATTTACACAAACATCTAGTTATCAATAGAAATTAGTAATATGAACTATTTATATTTGAAAAAACGCAAAAAATCGTAATTTGCGCCAAAATCACGCAAAACTAAATCTTTTACTTATAAAGTATTTTTGGGACCCTTAAAAACAGATTTATGGTGCAATGAAAAAAATAAGTTTTGATTTGTACCTAATGTCTAATTTGAAGGAAAGTGTTGAATTTCACCTCGATTTAACTAGTTTTACCAATTCTGAATACAATTTACAAAAATGTCTTTTTTTCTTATGGAAAATCCGGGTTGAACTTCACGACTTGACATGGAATTGCTCATTTCACGCATTTTGCATTGTAATAAATGTTACATCCAACTCAGGTAATAAATATATATCATCCTAATGACAATTTAGTTGAATATAAATTTGCAATTCAATCTAAAGCAGTTTCGAATTGGTGTGTAACTAAACTCGACACTATCATACAAATTTGTCGTCGGCCAAGCAGGACTTTTCCAGACTTTCTGCACCAACTTTGTCCAGACGCACAGGTATAAACTTGAACAATCCTATTCTTGCACTGAATCAGGACCTTTTTTATAATTCTGAAAATCATAAAAAATGGGACTTCTGAAAATAAAAATAAAAATCAACTTTGCTGTTAAATAACAAATGGTTAGTATTTGTGAAAAGAAAACAAAGTTCAGTGGCAATCAAAATGTCAGTCCAGTATTCCATGTTGTCATAAGTGGCGAGTAAATGTGTGTTGAATTATGTAAGTGCTCTTTAATTCATCATGGCCTTCTTTAACTGCATCATTATATTCAAAATCAAAATTATATACTTCACATATCTCGTGCCGGGCATTATATATAATGCCTAGGGATTATATAGAATGCCTGGATTATATACTGTGCCTTGTAACATATATAATACCCAGGCAATCTTGATAATAGAGAGTATCGCATACTTTGCCTGACATGACCAGGAATTATATATAATGCCTAGGGATAATATATATTGCCGGATTATATACTTTGCCTTCAATACTTTGTCCACCCTAAATGGTAAATACCTGTTTTGACATTCAGTGTATCTTGAAACCCAGAAATGCCAAACAATATAAAACTTTTGGCGTTCATTGGAAAAATTCTTTAATAAAAATCATCATATTGTATTTTACAGATTCAGCTGAGCGACCAGGTATGGAAAATTCATTAGCATTCCAAGATAGTAGTAGTAGTATATATATTTGATTTTGTTAAAAATATTTGTAACATTGATAGACCTGTGTAAGCCAAGAAACTATAGGGTCTCACAGAGGGTCTAAAAACATTATAGAAGGTATGGGGAGGTCGAGAACATTATAAAGGGGTATCGCAAGTCAACAAAATTAAGGGTGCCGCAAAGATAAGAGGGCAACACAGCTAAAAGGGTCATTATAAATTACGCGATCGAAAACAGGGCCCACAGTTTTCAGCAATTTCATCACTCATGAGAGGGTATTCAGAATAACAAGGATCGAGAATACATTATACCAGGTACAACATGTCAGAGAAAAATATTACACAATAATAAATTTTTGGGTGTTTCGGCGCTTAAAAAAAGGGTATTCAAAATATCAGGGATCGAGAACATTGCAAGAGTCGAAAACATTTCACAAAATATCACAAAAAGGTATCATAGTATCAAAAAAATATTATTATTATTATTATTAGTTCTGGGTTGAGACAGTAACAGCCCCTGAAGATTGGGTAGTCCGGTTGCGTCCCCTTGTGAGCCTGAGCATGATCCCAAAGCCCTCTCCATAAGGAGAGGACCGCAGCCACGCTATTAGCAGATATCTCTGACTCACAAATTCAATAATTGCCTGTGAGTTTCAGACGTTTCCCTGCAACCGCAGGCCAGTGACAAAGGATATGAGTAGATGTCTCATTATCCTTTCCGCACAGACGACAAAAAAGGGGACTTTCTGCAAGCCCTATCTTATGTCTGTGATATCTTAGGTTCCCATGTCCTATATATATTTCTGTTAGGACTTTGATTTCGTTCCTCCCGAGCTTAAGTATTTCCCTTGCTCGGGTAGAGTTAAGCTTTGAGCCCAAGAGTGTTTTGGCCTGTCTGCAACCAGAGATCAAATCCAACTCATTCTGATGTTCCTCAGCCAGCCAACTGTTGATTTATTCAGTGACTGATCTGCTGGAATACTGTTTCTTGGACGCTATGCGGGCCGCAGGTCATTCCTGTCCCTATTTCAAAACTGAAAATCGGTCCGGGAGGGGCCTTGACCCAGGGATCCAGAAGGCCCGCGTAAGATAGGCTCTTTCACCCTTCTAATATACCGTAATCACGCATACCAGGAGAGCCCGTTTATGGGGATCCTTTTCCTCCCACCCAGGAGAGTCCGTTTATAGGGATCCTTTCATTCATATGCATACGCATGCAGGCCGAGGCATGGCACGCCAGATTGTGAAATATTAATTACGAAGACATATTATAAGAAATAAACAATAAAAATCATTATGGTACCACATCAAGGTGCAAAATCATATGGTACAGAAAGCAATAAGCAATGGGAATCAATTAAGAATGATTTAGCCAAGAAGTGGAATAAAAAAAAAGAACAAGATAAAATTCAGAAAAAGGCTTGGCTAAACCATTAATAGGAAGAAGGTCCTACTTTGGACACTGTAAGGGACTGTAATGAATCGTATGATAAAGGGGAAGGGCTGATGCGCACAACTTAATTTCTATAATTCGCAACGGTCGGCAGAAAGATAGCCGATGAGATCAGCTTCCGATTCGTCCATCCTATCGTCCGGTCCTTCTTTCGGTAGTCATTATTAGCCGCTGTTTAGGGAGGGAGAGATTCCGAGCTGCTTCCTACGAGAGGGAGTGAAAGGCGAGAATCGTTCCCTCGAATCCAGGGTCGGCTGTATTCCGGTGCTGAGGTGGACAACTAGGAGCCCTTTCTCCTTACTGCAGGTGTGAAGAGCACTCTTCGATGCTCCCGATAAAAGTGAAAAAAAAAGAATGGAATAAAGAGCCAAGAAACGCCTGTTCACGACAGAATTATTTGTAGTGACAATAATTTTTCGGCGAGATTATCTATTCCTGTTTAGAATTTTGGTGGTAACCGCCTCGGTCAATCTTCACCAGGTACGTGCCTTGGATCATAGACGACCAACAGAAATAATCCATTATATCCTTTATGAGTAGAATCAGCTAATTCAACCCGGATGTCAGAAGGATGAGCGATGAAAGAATTCCGGAAGTCTCTGTGGGGACTTGAGACGTAAAGATCTGCTGAAGATGAAGGTGGGGTGGATCTAATCGATCATTTCCATCGATGGTGCAACTCTGCATGGCTCTCTCTGGAGACCGCGGAATTAAGAAATTCAACCAAAAAAAATTAAGACAACCCTACATTCTTAAACTGAGATTACAAAAAAAACGCACAACAGACCAACAAAATAACGAGATAAGATATATATATATATATATATATATATATATATATATATATATTGCAACGAGGTTTTTCCGATTTTTCCGTGTACAAAATGTTAACCACGACCTGGTCGGGGATGGCCCAGGTTGGAAAACCGGGTTACTCAAAATGGCTGCCACTTACCTGTCAACCGCGACACCATTACCGGAATAACCGAGTTCATGGGTCACACCCTTCTGACCCACGAACAACCCACAAAGCTCGTTGATTCTTTTTTATTCCAGGGGCCAGCTAGGTAACCCTATCCGAGCCCCGCTGGTTCCGGCCCCGTCGCGCTCGACAAGTCGACTAGCTCACTCCCGTCACGTCACAAGACAAACGAAAGGAGTGGAAATCGCGTGAGCGAGAGAGAAGTTTCATTTTTGAGTAATTAACAAGGTTAAAACAATTCAATAAAAAGCCACTACACAACAATATTCTAAATCCACATCCCCAGGAAGCAACCTGTCACTTTCGTCGTGATCGCCCGAGGCACCCGCGTTTACACCACGCCATTTCGCATGTCTATCGGCGTGTTACCATCCACGGGTCGGATTGAGAGACGCCCGCCTCGACTTGCTAATATCGGGCTCAGAGTCGGGCGTGTCTCAGCTTTCCGGGTGGCGAGGGGGCCTCGGATGACCCACGCGGCACTGACGCTATCTACTATCCGCGGAAAATGAACACTTGTCCAGAGGAATAAAATAATGCGGGCTGAGAGCAACGTTTAGAGGATAATTGTGTGCCACCTACCTTGCAGCCACCTTGCGAGGTCTTCTTTCGTTTGCGTCATTCCTTCAAAATTCCTTTGACGTCCTCTATAACAAAATGGCTACGGAGTTTCCCCTTGCGTTGCGGAACGTCCGGCCACACCGCCGCCAAGCCAAGAGTACTAGTGTTGAGAAAACGTGCTTCTCTCCGCTCCCTTCCGTCGATCTCGATCAATAGCCTTCGTACCAATGCTGCTCGCTTTTCGGGACCGTCGGCTAGGCTGCTCGTCTTCCCATTGGTCCTCACGCGCTGTCTCGAATATGGCCGTTTGCTGGACCCTAGCAGTGCAGGGTTGCTTAGCCACGTCGTGCTTAACGATGCGGCATATCAGGGTTGGTTCGGTCTGACACGACGGTCGACTTGGTGTTGGTACTCGCCACTGGTATCGGCGCTGCTGTCTTGCGTCGACGGTGGAACATGACCGACCTCTCGGTATTTGCGCAGGACTGCTGCGCCGTGTCGGTTGTGTCCCATCCTCTCGTACTGGTTCCTTGGTGGCTGCTAGGTATGTGACTATTCACGTCGTCTGTCCTATGTTTACTACTTGTTCGTTCATCGCTCGGCCTCCCTACAAACCGCGTATTTTCAGATATAAAATTGCAAACCTACCTACTCGAGGATGCCCTGGGATGTCTGGGGTTGTTTAATAAACAATTGTGAGGATAAGGTTACTTAATTCTACTTAACGTCAGCCTGATTCTTGGCTGGACGGTAAGCCTAATATTTTCTAGTTTATTTCAGCCGTCCTTTTCTCACGTTCGGAGGTTAGGTACGGCTTCGCCGAGTCCCCAGGAAGTTGTTTCACATCTTTCCAAATCCATTTTACAAAACTTTGTTACAATATATACATATATTAGGGGTGTTCAAAAAAAAAGGAAATCCGAACCTCAACTTGCATCTTCGATTTTTTTGTTCCTTTTGGATTCGAAATAAACCTCCTGGAAGGAGAAATAAATTGGATAATATTTAGAGGTCGCTCATCGTGAATTTGTCTGTTTTCAACCGAAAAATCAATTTTTTCCAAAAAAGGTCAATCATAACGCAAAATCGCAAAGAATATAAAAGATGCATCTCATTAAAATGTATATTTTTTGTACATATGTTTTATTGAAATTATGCATAGTTAAGGTGGTATATGAAGAAAATTTGTATAGATAAGCTCTACTCATCTATCCACGTACTAAGAGGTCTTTAACCCTCCGTCTACAGACAGGGGCTTTTAAGGCACAGACAATTTTTTAAACTGGAATATCTCGTTTACAGGAAAAGTTTTGATTAAAAAAGTTTGTAACAATTACCATTAACAACAATTGAATCATGTAGTAAATGCTTTAAGTAACCCATAATTTTACCAGTTTTTTTAAAGGCCAGAAACAGTTTAAAAACTGACTCAGCCTTAAAAGACCCTGTCTGCAAACGGAAGGTGGGAAAAAGAAAAAGAAGTCCTCGAAAACCTTTAATATGAACAAATTTTTCAAAAATAGTGATTTTGCATATTTTTTCATTTAAACATCTCACAATTTAAAGGTAACTCTTTCTATGATCTTTTACAACATTTATACCTTTTCCTTTTCTACTTTCGATGTTGTGAGAGATTCTTCATAGCTGGCTGTGGAATCTGATGTAATGAATCTGAAGACAAGTCTCCAAAATTTAAGATGGCGGATCCAACATGGTGGACATTTTCGAAAATCAACCTAATAATGCCAAATTTGGTGTACGGGGTTTATTGGGGTCACTTATGGCCAACAGCCATACCACGCTGAAAAAACCAGTTCTCGTCGGATCTCTGAAGTTAAGCAGCGGTGGGCGCGGTTAGTACTTGGATGGGTGACCATTCGAGAATACTGCATGCTGTTGGCACATCGTCGGTGTGGTGAGCCCACACTTGTAGTTATTTACTACAAGAAACTATCCACCTAGAAACACTTCCCGAATCGGGTATTGTCATGCCTACCCTGAAAGGGAAATGGCTTAATGGTATAAATACTGATCATGAATCTGAGGACAGGATTTAAATGTTCTAGGTGGACTCAAGATGGAGATACCTTCTTGGCTTAACTCCTTAACCAATATATTCCCTTAACTCTTCCGTCTCTAAACATGCATTATAGTACATTTTGATTTCAAGTTTATTGTCAGTAGTTGGAATAAATGAATGACTCATCTGAATTTTAGGCACAACAGGTGGATTAGGAAATCGTCTGTTGAGCTTTCGTAAGATTTTACCATGATCTTGTTTGGTATAGTGAAAAAACTGTATATTTTGAAATCTTGACTTTGCCCAAGTGAAGAGTGAGATCCTGCACTCGTGAAGTGAAGAATTCTGCACTCGTGAAGATCCTGCCCAAGTGAAGAGTGAGATTTGCCCAAGTGAAGAGTGAGATCCTAAAAATGATATCTTTTCCAAAAGACTCCTTAAAACGAAACTAAAATTTATTTGCTTTTTAATAACTAATAATTTATACTATTTTCTTAGTTCGTTAATTACTTAGTTCGCTCGCATCTTTGAGCGCGCCTAAGGCTCGCACCTGTTAAATCTCGCGCTCGATAATGTGTTCACCTCGCGCTACGCGCTCGGACACATTTGCCTGACGCTTCAAACTCGGTTCCTCTGCTCTATAAATCTGAATTATTAAGAAGTTACTAATGAAATAGTGCCGATTCATTTACTAATTCACTTTAGCAAGCATTTTTACTATCAATTAGTTAAAAAGTACTAATTTGCAGTAAAAAACTACTAATTCATTTAGTAAGACCTACTAATTGATTTAGTTACCTTTACTAAATGAATTAGTAGTTTTTTAATGCAAATTAGTACTTTTTAACTAATTGATAGTAAAAATGCTTACTAAAGTGAATTAGTAAACGAATCGGCACTATTTCATTAGTATACCATTAAGCCATTTCCCTTTCAGGGTAGGCGTGACAATACCCGATTCGGGTAGTGTTTCTAGGTGGATAGATTCTTGTAGTAAATAACTACAAGTGTGGACTCACCACACCCACGATGGGCCAACAGCACGCAGTATTCCCGAACGGTCACCCATCCAAGTACTAACCGCGTCCAACACTGCTTAACTTCAGTGATCTCACGAGAACTGGTTTTTTCAGCGTGGTATCGCCGTTGGCGATAAGTGACCCTAATAAACCCCGTACACCAAATTTGGCATTATTAGGTTGATTTTCGAAAATGTCCACCATGTTGAATCCGCCATCTTAAATTTTGCAGACTTGTCTTCAGATTCATGATCAACGATTTCAATAACCCTCACATATCAAATTTGGCATAAATCGACTAAATTAAAAAAAAATTATTTTATAAAAAATATTGAGTTTTTTAGGTTAGAAACTGCCGAGGCGCGTCAGCTTAATTGTGGAGGTGGATTCGGATTTAGCGGATCCATCTGTTTATAGAAGAAGAGAAGGATTTGAAAAATACAGTTCTCTGTTTTTTTCACGTACACTTTCGCACTTTTTTACTGGTTTTCACTCGTTTTTTTGAGGTTAGGAAGAAAATGTGATCTTACAGCTAAATTCTAACACCGGATTCGTGTTTAGAAGGACAAAATACGTCTAAAAGCGTCTATAGCACTTTAAATATGGACTAAATTTTAATTTAGGTGCGTCTTTAATTTTTTTTCACAGAAATTGAGAGCTCTCAGGCGCCATATTGAAACCGCCATATTGGATGTTGCAAAGGCGCACTCAAAATTTGAAAGTAGACCTCCTAAGCTTTGAAATGAGCCATTGGTGGATTTTTTTAACTACCCCAAGTATCAAGACCTTCTGGTGGAAGAAGTTTTCTTCAACCCACCAGCATCTCGCCCGAATTTTCACCTCATATCTAAAGTCAAAAGAGCCTATTCCGGAGTGGTTGGTGAAAGGGCGCACAGTGCTCCTGTCAAAGAGGGGCAACTTAGCTGACCCTAAGAATTTCAGGCCAATAACATGTCTGAACACACTGTATAAGATCTTCACAGCTATCCTAAATGATAGGATTTTTCGGACAATTGGACCTGTGTGGCGAGAGACGTATGAACAACGTGGCTCAAAGAAAGGCGCAGCAGTATGTCGGGAGAACCTGCTCATCAATAGATGTGTTTGTAAAGACGCAGCATCGTATCAGCGATTCATATCGATGGCCTGGATTGATTACCGGAAAGCTTTCGATTCAACGCCCCATAGACTTATCATCTGTCTGTTGAAAAGCATAAAGGTTCATCCACACATCGTGAGGTATAGGGGAGAGTGGGGCACAGAGGACCGCTTAACGTTCTTTCTGCGATACAATTATAACTAGCATATACTTTAAACTTAAATTTGGCGTACAGATTTCGAAAACTATCTACTTTCGATAAATGCTTTGTTTGTAGGCATTTTATTTTTATTTCGGACATAACAATGGCAAATTTAGGAACAAATTTTTGGACATCTGTGCCCCAGTCCCCGGGGCACAGAGGACCACGTCGGTCCTTATATGTAATTCATATATAAGATATAAATTTTCAGAAGTAAACATATTTTATTATTGAAAATCATTACTATGACATTCGAAATCATCAAAAACAGAATTTCGAAAACATAGGTCTCATCAGTTGTTATCCTAACGTCTTGAGTTGATAAATATCAATCATTTTTTAATGATTTGGCGAATTAAACGAAACAAAATGTTGATTTTCATGAAGCAACTTTACAAAATGTTCACAAGCAATTCATACACGTTATGAAGTCATCTTCTTCGTCAGCTGCAGCACAAGCATCATGTGCCCATCCTTTACAATCTCTGCATTGAATCCAACCTTCGTTTGCTTTAGATTCAAGGAATCTTCCGTGGCAATAGACGCATTCAACGTTGTCATTCTCCCTGGAGTCGCTGTCGTGGGAAACAATTCTGCGTTTTGGAAAAATTAATTTTTTTGAGCAGGCTTTCTTTTTTCCTTTATCAATCTTCTTTTTATGTTTAGATTTAGAAGCAGCCAGTGAGGCTTTGCATCTTTTATTTTGTTCTTCGGCTTGCTTACAATTCTTGAATGGTGATCCGGTTAATTCTTCTGCGTGTTGTGTTCTTGATTTCCGACTTCTCACTTTAGAACTTCGCTGAGACTTGGGTTTAGGAGCTATATGATGTAACATATTCTGAAGTGCTGATTCCGGATTATGAGAACTGGTTGATGGTTGTGGTTCTGGTTCTAGTCCTCGTGTTATAGTTGGAAGAACTGGTTCCGGATTACGAGAACTAGTTGATGGTTGTGGCTCTGGTTCTAGTCCTCGTGTTATAGTTGGAAGAACTGGTTCCGGATCATGAGAAGTGGGTGATGGTTGTGGATTTGATTCTTGTCCTCGTGTTTGCAGTGGTTGCTCGAGGTGCTCGTTTCCTGGAGATGCAGGTATTTCGGTGACTTGGGATGGCAGAAAATCTTCTTCTGTAAAAATGCTTGTGTCAAATGGCACAATTCCTGTTACCTGAAAACCTTTAATTGCTTTATCCATGGTGGCTGTCCGAACGAAGGCTTTTCCAAAAATTTCCATTATATCGTATATTGTTATTCTTTGTCCTGCGTGATTATTGACCCATAAATCACACTCACGAGAATGCTGTGATTTCAGTGGGCCATAAAAACAGCAATCAAGGGGCTGCAGCCGATGGCTGGTGTGTGGCGGCAGGGAAATCATAATGACGTTGTTTTCACGAGCAAAAGTTATCGCTTCCAAACTTCTGTGACTCGAATGGTTGTCGATTATCAATAGAACTTTCTTGCTTTCAGTTGGTTTAGCGAACGCCACTAAGTGCTCCAAATATTTGACAAAATGTTCGGAATCCATCCAACCACTACCGTTAGCATAACCCACAGATCCAGGGGGACAGCCTCTCATAAATAGTGGTGACATTCGCTGTCTGGGAAAAAGAAAAAAAGGTGGAATGTACTGGCCGAATGCTGAAATTGCACAAGTTGCAGTGATATTAAAACCACGTTCAGTACTGACTATACGGCCAACTTGTTTTCGACCTTTCTTGGCCAAGATTTTCTTTGGTTTCGGAACAGTGTTCACGCCAGTTTCATCGGCATTGATCACTTGGTCAGGTTGGAATTTATATTTGTTCATTACGGAACTCAAAATATCCTGGAACTTCTGAACCTGCACTTTATTAAAGGCTGCAGCTCTTGCCATGCTAGTAGGTTCTGGGGCTCGTATGGAGATTTCTGTGTTTCGCTTACGAAATCCAAAGAGCCAGTCTTTCCCAGCAAGACCTTCAGTTTTATTAAAGTTCTGCTGAAGCTTTAATTTTTCGGCAAGGTCGAATGCTAACTTCCTGACATCCCGGGGAGATAATCCATAGAATCTGGATTCCAAGTCCAATATGTGATTAACTAGTTCTTTTTCTTGATCTTTGGAGAAAACTGGTTGAAAATGATCGTTTCGTGGGCCAGTCACTGTATCACTTTTCATTATACGCAGGAGACAAGTTTTCGGAACTCCAAAACGTTGACATGCTTGTCTTGTAGAAAGTTCCTTAGATTTGACGGCCGAAATTGCCATCTGCATGCTATCAACGTTCCAGCTAGGTTCTGGTTTTATTTTTTTATAGTTCCGTACCATCTAAAATAAAAATATACTTGAATAAATAAAAAATTTTCATAAACAGTAAGGATATCCTTTCATTATAATTTTGATTGAAATAGATATTGCATATTCAAGGAAGTCCGCGGAACTGATCGATCAAATAGTCGAAAATATTATAAATTTTCAGTAATCTTCATATTATTTTTACATTATTCGACATAAGAGGTTTAAAAATGATTGAAAAATGTATGAACTTTTATTGAAAAAATGTCCAGTCTCTATCGAAGTATGAGTTAGCCCCGTCAGCGTCGCGTCGTGTCGGTCCTGTCTGCCCCACCACTACCTGGTCCTCTGTGCCCCCGCATTTAATTCCTAAACAATCCTACCTACACTTGATACGTCGAAAATTTCAGAGACGCAACTTCGGCAAAAAGTAAGCTAAGTGAACCCTAACATACATTCAGTTAACATTTCAATAGGAGGAGCACTGATAAACATGATGAGAAGGCTATATGTATGGAATTTTCTTATAAGCTTACCTTGAATTTTCGTTTTTTTTCACTTTTTTCTGA
The DNA here is from genome assembly GCA_932195095.1 of Andricus curvator. NCBI lineage: Eukaryota > Metazoa > Arthropoda > Insecta > Hymenoptera > Cynipidae > Andricus > Andricus curvator. The sequence goes on from CAKNYM010052874.1 coordinate 508,979, forward strand.
GAGCGTTGATTCGACATGAGTGCTGACTTGACACAAACTGAAATAGTCACTGTACATTGTAATGCCGGTTGTAGCGAAGAGATGGCGCCATAAAATACAATATTATCAAGCCGAACCCTTGTGCCCCGCCGGTCCTCTGTGCCCCACTCTCCCCTACCTCCTTTCAGAGAGGTGTATTTCAGGGCGACACCATGAGCACTCTCCTCTTGTTCCCCACATTATTGCCACTATCTCTCGCACTTCGTCATTCCGAAGGGTACCTCTGCGGCAAACCTAGAGATCGAAAGCATAAGATCACTCATGTATTTTACATGGATGATCTCAAGATTTATGCTAGAAATCAAGAGAAACTACATCTAGCTCTAGACATTGTCAAAGAGTACACTCAAGAGATTGGAATGGAGTTCGGATTAGAGAAATGGGCCAAGGTTAATTTGAAGAAAGGAAAACTTAATGGCATCCCCGAAGACCCTGAGCTCGTCGACAGAAGCGCTATACGACATCTTAGCGCTGGAGAGACATATAAATACCTGAGCGTACCACAGAGCAGCGTTCAGGACGTGACATCTATGAAGGATTCTCTCCGATGCAGATAAAAACGTCTCATCCGACAAATTTGGTCTTCCGAACTGTCAGCGAGGAACAAAGTGTCTGCAACGAACATGCTTGCCGTCCCGGTAGTACTCTATTCATTTGGAGTGGTTCCATGGACGAAGGACGAGCTCAGATCCCTTGGTATCGGGACCCGATAGGTTTTGCACATGAACGAAAGCATGCACCATAAGTCTTCTGTTTCGCGACTCTACATCTCACGCCGCCTAGGTGGTCACGGAATACTGAATCTTGAATGTCTTCACAACAGGTTTATTCTGTGTGCAGCACATATAGTCGCCAATGGACAAGACCCTCTTCTTAAAATGGTCAGGAAACACGAAGAAGTGGGCAAAGGGGCGTTTCTGTACAAAGCAGCGGAGGAGGCTGCTGAAACACTCGGCCTTGACTTCAATATCAGGGGTGAGCAAAATGCATCAAATCTTATCCATCTTGAATACTCACTCCTGAAGGCCCGGATTAAGAAAGTACAGGAGAAAAACTTCCGCGAACAGCTCCTCAACAAGAGGATGCACGGCATCTTTCATTTTGGCATGTCAAGACGGTGTCATTTCCACTTTAGCATACCGTCGCCACATTTTGAGCCAAGATATTCCCGATGATAGCTGCAGAGCGTATCATGCACACCCCGAGCATCTAGGACACATACTTTCTAGTTGTCCAACTCATGCGGGAACGACCTACATCCAAAGGCACAATGCGGCACTAAGAGTGCTTATTTACCATCTCTGTTACTCTTACGGCATTAGCCCAAATACCTCTCCGCTAAACGCTCCTAGGGAAATAGAGTCAATTGTCGAAAATGAGAAGTACCGTATATACTGGAACTACATATTCTCGACAATTGTTTCTGTTGCGCCCTCGAGGCCTCACATAGTTCTCCTTGAATTCGAGAAACGAACCATGTTCGTTATCGAATTTTCGGCACCAGCTGACAAAAACGTCATAGCCAAGGAGAAAGAAAAGAAAGAGAGATATAAAGATCTTATAAGGGAGTTGCGACGGTTATACTCTTTCTGTCATAGATTCCTACCATTTGCTTTCCACAAATCCCTGCTTTGAATGCAGACACGGAAAGTTTTGGTAAAGTTCAAGGGTTTTGTTATTTTATCTTGCCTCAACTCTAGATTCGGCAGTGCGCTGATGTCACTTGGGAGCCTAGTGTGCCTAGTCCACCCAGTCCATCTATTTGTTCTTGTCAGGCGGCCCATCATGTGTACTGCTCTAGCAGTTATCGCAACATGTAGGGATTCTTCACAGAGCATGAAGCTTAGTACTCATTGCTCACGTCAAAGTCCTAAATGCTAGCGTTTGTAATCTTTGCAGCCTGTCCTGCATTGTTTCAAGTTCTGCCCGTGGCAACCAGACCACGGCCGCATATGGAAGCCTTGGTTTAAGGGCAGTAGAGTAGAACCATGAAAGCATTTTAGGCCCAAGATCCCAAGTTAACCCAATGGCTCTTCTGCACATCCAAAAAGTCACGACAAACTTCCTGCATTGGGTCTCCAGGTGCTTTGCCCAGTACAGTTTGCTATGTAGGATTACTCCCAGATATTTAACTAAATACTTGGCCGTCTTAAAGATGTTCCAGTCTGAAGTCAATTTAGTTCTATCAGCCTTGTTGCACAACATTTTTGTCTTTTCACAAGTCAGATTCTTCAGAAAAATCCGCGGCGTGCTCTAACTCATTAATGGTACCACAGCTGATGGAGAATTCCGCTAGCCTCCCTTTGAGTTCCTCTTTATATGAGTCCTCAAGTGTATTTCTGTGGTTTCTGCTCTTTGAAACCACCGGTTTTCCTAGGGTTAATCGAAACAAGATATATTTGTGGTCCGAGAGAGACTCCTCATCGGAGACTCTCCAGCCCACTATCTTGCTCCTTAGTACATCCGAGGATAGAGTCAAATCGAGAAACTCACTCCTGTTTTTGGTGTGTGGTGAGAGTTGGCATCATAGCCCAACAGTAGAGGATTTCTGTTCTCCTGACAGTCCGTATTAGTGCACCCAGTTCTTTGGGAGGCGAGGGTCCCTCGGCATCGTGCGGGAAATGAACCGAGGTAATAAACACCTCTAGCCTTTCTCCACTACTGACCTGAGTCTCACCTTGATAACGGTCAGATCTCTGGAGCAGAACTTAGGCACCAAGATCGCATCCATACACTTGACGGCTATGCATGCCCTTGGCGGTTTTTCGCGCAGCGCTTATATATGGCGCCACATCCTGACAAGCCACCAATTCGTTCCCTGTATAACCAGGGTTCTTGTATTAGGGAAATTCCTGCCTGCACAACTGATATGTACCTGACTAGAACCGCCGAGGCGTCTCTGCTGTGGTGCAGATCAATCTGCATCATGGGGATTCCCGTCTTAGCCATTTAAAGGCTAATTCAGGACCCCTAGATAGCGTCGGTAATCCAGAGCCGCTCGGCTCCAGAAGTTCGCATTGCTCGTGGTGGACTGCCCCCTGAGGTGCCTTTCACCACTGGCGGTCGATTAGAAGAGGGTGCTGGAACGGGCCCCTCATTAATTTTGTTTTGTTTTATTATTCGTGTTCCACTCGTTTGTCCCACGAGAAGCTAGGCAAATTATAAAAACCCCCGGCAAAGCCCCGCTTGCAGGGGGATGGTCAACATACTATGAGATTCGACGTGGTGTCTTAAAGTCCCCGTTAAGGCACAGGGTACGACAAAATCCGGACCAGGCCGGCGTAACCCTCGTTTTTCTTGAGGACACGAAGTGACACAAGGATGACAGCTTTATGCATCCATCTCGCAAGTACCTTGGCATGTTTTTGGTACGCGGATATGGCTTTGATATTATCAACCAGCGATAGTTTTGGACATCCTAATTATATTATAATATAGTACATATAATATATATAATATAATATAATATAATATAATATAATATAATATAATATAAT
>CAKNYM010052874.1:512524-535913 GCA_932195095.1 Andricus curvator
ATAATATAATATAATATAATATAATATAATATAATATAATATAATATTTTGGGTACAGACGTTGCAGCTCCATTTTAAGGTCTTGATACATCTCCTCCTGTTTCTTCTCCTTGGCAGTGATGTTGTAGTCGGCCGATGCTGAGATTTCGATCGCGAATATAGTTCGTTCCTCGAAGTCTTGGAGAACAATATCATCCATCGAGTGTGCAACTGAGACTGCTGTCCGAAAATCGTAGTTCCAGAAAATTAAACACTTCTCGTTATGAACAACTGACTCTATCTCCCTCGGAGCATTCGGCAATGCTGGGTCGCGGCCAATATCGTAAGAGCGACAAAGATGGTATTAGAGCACTCTTAGGACCGGATGATGTTTGTACAGATATGTGGTACTCGTGTGACTGGGACACCCGGATAGTATGTGTTTTAGGTAATCCACGTGTGCATGTCACGTTCTGCACCTATCACTGGGAACTTATTGATGTAAAATTCGGTCACGGTATACTAGAGTGGAAATGGAACCATGCTGGTATGCAAAAAAAACCCTCTGTACCTAAATTAGGTCCTGATGATCTGAGAAAAGCAAAGGTTTGCTCCTTCGACAAGAACGGATCTGCTACATTTCTGTAAAAGTTTCAGTGTATTTTCTTGTCGAGTAGCTGTTGGCGGAAATTTTTGACCTCTGCTTTTTTTACTTCGGCTTTTATAAGTGAGGCATCTATATGAATTAATGCATTTTCTTTATTTTTGATGTTAAAATTCAGGCCAAGAGTCTCGGCTACCTGTTCCGCGGCTTTGTAAAGGAACGCTCCTTTGCAAATCATCTCGTATTTTCTGCACATTTTTTGGAGAGGGTCCCTGACCTTTGCAACGATATAAGCTGTACTCAGAACAGCTTGGTTATGAAGACATACGACATTCATAAGTCCGCATTCGCCTTGCAAGCTTGAGATGTACTATTTAATCGCAGAACAAACGAATTTATATGCAAACTCTTATTTGTGGTCCACATGTCGCACTCTTCCGAAATATCCTCACGTATGTTGTCTCAGAAGGTGCCTGCTTTCCGCTGTTGTCCTGCGCGAACAGAAATAATTCTGGCATCATAGCAGTCCAGCAAGTCATTGTTTAGTCGATTCGTCCACTCAATGTGGGCACTTCAGTGGTTCGGGTTTCCATCTAAATTATTTTCAGCGCACCGAACTCTAGTGTGATCGACACGGTTCGCCGACACATTGTCGGCTGCTGTGCGCGTTCGATCTTATTGAACCGCATCTACAACATTTTGGTGTTTTGGTGGTTTCACTGTTGTTCGCACGAGCAGCTAGGAAAAGGGTCCCTGAACCAAGGGTTTCTGCTGAATGTTGTTACAATAATTGATAAGCAGTTGCGGACAATTCTCCAGTGATGGTCACGAAGGAATAGAATAACCCCTGAGCGGAGGCGTAACAACTGTGCCGAAAGCTGAATGGCACCTGGGTGAGGTGTTTTAAACGGTGACTCTGGGATACCGGGCGACCTGTCAGAGTATGTAGCCTTATCCTTCCACGCGAGGCTCTACAAAGATGGACGAACCCTTTTCCTAACTGCTCGTGGGCACAACAATGACACCACCGAAACAGCAAAAAGTTATAGATGCGGTTCAAAACGATCGAACGCGTAAAGCACCCAACAATGGGTCGGCAAACAATGCCGATCATCCTAAAGTTCGGGGTGCTGAAAATAATTTAGATGGACACATGCCGACGAATAGGCGAAACGCCCACATTGAGTGGACGGATCAACTCAAGGATGACTTGCTAGACTGCTACAATGCCAGCATTATCCCTGTTCAACGAGGCTTAATGGCGCGTGAGCACACTCTGTGGTGCCAGAAACAACCAGAGCTTTAGGACGTTCCGCATCAGTCTTTGCGAAATCAAGCCGACTACCTCCGGAAAAATGGATGTGTACGCGGAGCGCTTCCCCAACCGCTGCTTGATCAAGCTGCAGACGAAGATGAGAAAGCGACATGAAGACCAACCGCGGAAAGCAGGCACCGTCTGCGAGATGATCGCGATTTCAGGACAAAGAGGAACATTAACATGCAAGCTCCTCCTAAGCCCCAAGCTCTGGCGGAAATGGATGCCTTCCTTCGTGGAGATATCTCAGATATACCTCTGGACCATCAATTCCTCAGTTTATGGTGCTGGGAGAGCACGGAAAGGGTTCGAAAGTTCGCCCAAGAACTATGGATCTCGAATCACACACTGAACAAGTCAAAGCTGCTGACAATCAAGCAGCATATTGTGGACAAAATACGGCCGTTATCTAACGCTAGGAGGAGAATACAGAAAAGGCAAAGATGGATCAGAGAGAATCAACAGTTTCTCGTTGACCCATCGCGCCTCTTCAGCGATCTCGCTGTTTCTGTAAAAAATCCACCCAAGCCCAAGGAGGCAGAGACTTTTTGGAGAGAGTTATACCAGATCCCGAAAACGCTAAAGTTGAAAGAAGATACTGACAATATCATCCGCTTCAAGGAGTTTTGCGAGAACCTCATAAAATCTGAAGAGAAATGTCCATCAATCACTGCTGAAGAGGTCAAAAAAGCAAGAGGGACGAGGAAATTTTCCGCTGCTGGACCAGATGGTATCAAGAACTTCTGGTGGAAGAAGTTTACTTCTACACACCAACATTTGACGAATTGAGCCTATGTGGCAGGAGATGTACGAAGAACGTGGCTCGAAAAAAGATGTAGCAACGAACAACGTCACCTTCCAGAGGGGTGTCTTTCAGGGTGATAGCATGAGCCCTTTGCTTCTTTGCATTCCACTTCTGCCTCTATCTCTCGCACTACGAAATTTATCTGCATACCTCTGTGGCTACGCTAATCAGCACGAGCATAAGGGCACTCATGTATTTTATATGGATGACCTGAAGATCTATGCCTCTGTTAAAAGCAAACTTTAAACTGCTATAAATATCGTCAGGAACTACACAAGAGAGGTTGGGATGGACTTTGGTTTGGAGAAGTGTGCCAAAATTAATCTGGAGAAAGGAAAGATTACTAGTGTTCTCAAGGACTCTGAGCTTGTGGATATAAGTATTATTAGACATATTAATACTGAAGGGACCTGTACATACTTGGGCGTGCCTCAAAGCCGCAATCAGGACGTAACATCAGTGAAGGAGTGTCACCGAAGCTGAGACAAGCATCTTCTTCGACAGATTTGGTCTTCTAATCTGTCGGCGTTGAAAAGGTATCTGCGACTAACATGCTTGCCGTCCCGGTTCTACTCTACTCGGTTGTGGTGGTTCAATGGAAGAAGAATGAGCTTAAGGCCCTTGATGTCACCACACGTAAGATAATGCATATGCATAAAAGTTTGCATATCAATTCGTCAGTTTCGCGATTATACATTTCACGCCGTCAAGGCGGACTTCTGAATCTCCAGTGTCTTCATAACCGAATTATTTCAAGTACAGCTTACATCGTTGCGAATGGCAGAGATACTCTTCCAAAAATGTTCAGGAACCACGAGATCATTGGCGAAGAAGCGTTCCTTTACAAAGCCGTGGAGCAAGCGGCTGAGATCCTTGGTCTGAATTTTAACATCAGAAGTGAGAAAAGTGCATTACTCCATCTAGATGTTTCACTTCTCCAAGCCAGAGTGAAGAAATCAGAGGTTAAAAAATGTCATCAACAGCTACTCGACTATGAAATGCACGGAAACTTTCACAGAAATGTAGAAGCACAGTCCTTGTCATACCATCCCCTTAGCATACCGTGACCGCATTTTATGTCAAGAAGTTCCCAGTGATAGGTGCAGAGCGTGTCATGCACACGCTGAGTACCTAGAACACATGCGATCGGGGTGTCCGACCCACGCACGAACGACGTATATATACACACATAATACGGCCCTAGGAGTGCTTTATCACCATCTTTGTCGCTCTTACGGTGTTGGCCGCGACCCTGCCCTGCCGAACGCTCCATGGGAGATAGAGTCAATTTTCCAAGAACGAGAAGTGCCAAATTTTCTGAATTTTTGAGAAACGAACTATATTCGTGATCGAATTCTCGGTTCCGTCCGAATACAACATCACTGCCAAGGAGAAAGAGAAGGAGGAGAGGTATCAAGACCTTAAAAGAGAGCTTAAGAGACAGTACCCAAAATATTTGGTACAAGTAATTGTCCTTGTGATAGGTGCTCTCGGAAGGGATCGTCCATATATTACGTAAGACGTTTTTCTTTTGTTTAAATAAAGACGAGAATAAAATTGCTGTGAAGTTGAGAAGGACACAACGGTATAAACAAAAGAAAAACATCCTACGTAATATATGGACGATCCCGAAGTACGAAACTATCACTGGTTCGTAACCTTAAAGCCATACCCGCGTGCCAAAAATATGCTAAGACACTTGTGAGATGGATGCAGAAAGCTGTTATCCTTGAGTTGCTTCGTGTCCTCAAGACATACGAGGGTTTCGCCGGCCTGTTGTTTTGATTTCATCGTACCCTGTGACCACTGATCTCACGGTTGTGAGACGTGGTCATAAGTATGATGTACCATGGTTCTACTGAAGCCAGTGTCATTCTGTAGATGGGAGTTATTCTCAGTGGAACCCTGCAGTGGTTGTTTAACTGCTTTTTTCAAATTATAGATATATATATTTTTTTTTAAAGTTAAACAACCACCGCAGGGTTCCACTAAGAGCAACTGCCATCCAAAACATGTCAATAGCCCCCAGTAGCACCGCGGTAAATCACACCCACGGCCACGTCTCACAACCGTGAGATGGGTGGTCATAGGAAACGACAGAATCACAACGACAGGCCGGCGAAACCCTCGTGTGTCTTGAGGACACGAAGCGACCCAAGGATGACAGCTTTCTGCATCCATCTCGCAAGTGCCTTGGCATATTTTTGGCACGCGGGTATGGCTTTAAGGTTACGAACCAGTGATAGTTTCACACCTCCGAGAGCACCTATCACAAGGACAATTACTTGTACCGAATATTTTGTTTCCGTACCTTCCCGTGTAGAAATGGTAAAAGGTATCCGACCGGGAGCCGGCCAGATAGCCACAGTTTAAACCGGGCGCCGGCCGGGGATACTGGCCGGGTCGGATTCCGGCTTTCATACGGGCCGGGATCCGGTCGGGTAATTCGGCCACAGAGCGGTTAAAAAATGTTGCATCTGGCGAGAAATTGGTAACTTGTTTTTTATTTTAGGGCTCATCGTAAAGAATACGGTGAACCTTAAATGACAAATCAAGTTAATAAATTCTCGTGAGCAAATTGGAGTAGAGTTTTAATAATTGATGCTAGAATCTCCTAGCAATTGTTTTATTTTGAAAACCATGTGGTGATTTGAGGTTAGGAAGGAAGAAACGAAAGAATAAATACACAACACTATAATTTAATTTAAAATACTAATTATCCGCGCAGTAAGTGGGGGTTTCAGACTGATTACTGAAATAAGGTTGATTTCAATTACGGATCGCGATTCAATTTGTGAACTTCTAGGAGACGACGCGTGCATTCTCGTTCGCGGTTCGAAACTGAGATTTACAAGTGTCTACGTCGACGCCAGCGCAGAAGACGTCAGACATGGCGGTAAATTTGAAAGTGTACAGACTAAAAATTGTCTGAAAATAGAGAAAATTATAAAAATTGTAATAAATCTGCTGTTGCACATTGCAGAATCGGTAAAAGTTTTATTTAATAAGTTAAAACATTAGAAAAAATCAACTTTTTTTAAAGAATTTAAAAAAGCTAGTTTCTGTTTTACTGATCTAATAAATCTTTAAATTATACTTTTCAAATAATAATGCACCTAGTATCCGTAAGTACGTCTTTGATAATGTCACGGCTCTTAAAAAATGTGTAATTTCTACAAGAAAAGTATCCTGACCAGTGCCCGGTCGGCTCCCGACCATGAAATCTAACCAGGGTTGTCCCGGCCAGTAACCGGCCGGCTCTCGACTAGGTGATTCGAGAAAAATGTAGCCCGGCCGACTCCCGACCGGTTCCTGGCCATGAAACCCAAGCAGGGGTAGCCCGGCCGGGATGCGTCGTTTTTTAAAAAATTAATTTTTTTTAAATTTTGAATGTCATTTTTTACCATTAAAAAAACTACGCGTTCTATTGAAAAATGATTAACATTGTAGATATTTTTGGGTGAACAACTTTTGTCTTCTTTTTTTTCATAGCTTGTGTTGTTTGTCCAAAAATTTAATTCTATCAGTTGTAATGTTTTTTTTTGCGAATAAAACAAAAACTACGTGTCCAATAGAAAAGTGATTGGAAAAAAATTGTAGATCTTTTTTGGGTGCACAATATTTCTTGATCAAATTTTTTGTTTTAATTTTTCAAGAAAATTTAAAAAAATACTATGCGGTATTGGGGGGGGGGGGGGTTGTTATAGATTTTCAAATGGATCTAGAATTCCTCTGTTGTTTATATTAATACCTTAGTGTATATATATAAATATAATAATTATTATTGATATTCACTTCCAGATTTATTAAGTTGATTAGGTCGTGCACTTTAAAACTTCAAATGATGTCTTGCCCTTTACTGTTAATATCACTAATCGTAAATAAAATACTTATACGTTACATGGATTTACTGAATAAATTCTTTCAGAATCTGATTTCAGCAAGAATTTCCGTATACAAAAACTTTTAATGAATGAATAATTTTAAAAAATTAAGAAAAAAGTTGGCGCGCGCGTATAAAGCATTAATATGAGGAGTATGCCAGCGTACAGGAAATTTAGTATATTTATGCTGAATTTAGTACACGCGTATACTAAATTTCATGTACGTGTATACTAAATTCAGTATACGCATACTATATTTAGTACAGATTTTGCTAACTGTGTATTTCCCGTAAATTTTGTCAAGAAATTACGAGAATTAGCCAAATTTACAACTTTTTCTTTTGTCAAACAAATTTTTAAATAAAAACGATAAATACATTTTTTGAATGCAACATGCAAATCATTTATTGCATTCTGACGTAAGCAACAACATTTTATGAAAAGAAATCTTAGAGATGACATTAATACATCTTTTCTTCAAAAAAATGTGTAAAATTATTCAAAAAATTGTGCAAGTTTATCAAATATTTTAGGGCAGATATCTGCCTGAACATACGGTAATACTACAAGAATTTTCAGAAAATTTACCTGATCTACGCAGAAAATCAAAAATTATTTTTGCAACGATTCCCTACAATCAGTAGAGAGCATTCAATTCCCCAAATTTTAGAGAATATTCCCAAATTTTTGTATAAATTACCATATGTTTAGGGAAATTTCCCCAAAAATGGTAGGTATTATCTAAGTGCCTGAATTTTAGAGAATTTTCCCCAGTTTTTTAATGAATTATGAGAACTTTTGGGAAAATGATTTTTCCCAATGAAAATGTGGATTTTTCCCCACTAAAAAGTGGAGAAAATTTTCACAAATTATCCAAAAAATCGTTATCGTTTTTTTTAAATTTCAGATAGTAGGTGCTATCAAATACAAAAATTCTGTATCAATATTAATTTTATATTTTGATCTAAAAATTGCGAAAGGCAACAAAAAAATAGCGCGCGTGGCGCGCCGACTTGTTTCTAGTCCTCTAATAAAAATCGATATATTATTTTCTACAGGATTCCGTGCTGAACCAGGCATCCTATCTTCTTCCCATGATGCAGCTGATTATCCTTTGGGTCAAATAGTGCTTTATCGTGGATATCCTTGTGTAGTTGTAGCCAGCCCTCATAGTCCTAATGGTCGAACCATTAGAAAAGTGAGAAATAGTGAAGTCCTGAAGGCTGTTTACCAAAAGATGAGGGACCGACACCTCACCGACCCAAGTACAAGTTCTAACAATAAATCTGAGCTCTAAAATAACTTAAATCAAGAATGTTCTAATTAACGCAATTTTTATAAACAAATGGTGTATATAATTACACAAACCTGAGATTGGTATACACAGGAACCTTTTTTTTTACTATAATTACTGCGATACGATATTTGGGGGTTGAACTACCAAGGGGTAGTATTGGACCACTTGACCTCATGACTTCTTAAAAATTATTCTTGACTTTAAAAGGTGATAGACCTGTCCCAAATATAGGGAGTTAAAAATATTTCCAAAAAACCTTTGAAAAGCTTGGTAGAATGTTGAAAAAATAATTTATTATTATTATACCATTGAGGCACTTTCTTTTTGGGGTAAGCGTGACTATCTCAGTGAGGAAGGAAGTTATGTGGGGAAGGGGGTATAGTTTTTTCGATTGATCTAGAATTCCCGTTTTATTTATTTAAATAACACGTTCGTTCCGCAACACTGCTCTGACCCCGGTTGCTGATCAATCTCTCTAGCGATCACCCCAAGTGAAGAGCCTCAAAAAGTCATCATGTGAGGTCCCCACTCGAATTTAATATTTCACAAAAGCGATGTTTAGGATTTTCGCATGCTCGCACAAAAAATTACTACATATTTCATTAACCCGTAAAGACTTTTGAATGTTTAATATCTCAAATGAAATGCGGCATCTCACATATCACTTTTGTGAAATGTCAAATTGAGGGATTGATTTTCCTCGCTCCTGCCAAAATTTGAAGTTAAAGTACAGAATTCCTTAAAACTTGGAACTTAATTTTATCCTTCTCACGTGATAATTCAGTAACCACAAGTTTTTATCAAATCACAAGCAATTATTGATTTATGCTATTTTTCTTCACTTTGTAAAACTTTCATAACAAATTGCCTAGCGTAATTATTTGTAAATGGAGTGAATGTTTTTTGTTAAAATAGGCAGAAACCCCGAGTCGAAATTTAGGACCTACTTTTAACCTGTACCTCCTACCTTAATAGGCGCTGGGAGCAGTAAAGTAGGTTATAAATAAGGAGCGATTTCAATGTAATTTAGACCCTACTTTGACGCTAAAAGTGTCAGTAATCGGCCGTTTTTCTACGTTTGGCGTCAAAGTAGGGTCTGTATTTAAGGCACATTAGACCCTGTTTTGAGCCTCCAACTACTACTACATGTAGGACTTGTGGCATCAAAGCAGGTTCTCTATAATCTCACACCAATATGGATGAATAAAAATAACATTTGTTATTTATTAGAAAAAAATAAAATAATATCTGTGTTATAAATATCAAGGATATTCGCAATTATTTCATAGATATATTATTCATAATATTTTTCAATTATGTTCCTAACGCATAGTACACTGAAAAATCCGCAAGTACTAAGGATCGAACACGAGTTCGCACGCACTCAGTTTATTTAACAAACGCCTAACGCCCTGACCGATTCACCTGATGAAGCGCGTTAGGATGTCTTCGATTAAAATCATTAGCACTTGTCCAATACTTGAAGGTCCAAAATCTTTCCAAATACGAAACAATTATTTGAATAATGACTTTTTCAAAACTTTTTCTGCCGTCAAATATTTGAAACCATTTTTGAAGAGTTCAATATTAGTTTTTACTGTTTTTTAGAAGTATTCGCGGTTATACGCTTCACAAGAACTTGAGGCTGGATATTCAAATTTGATTCTGAACAATTAATGAGTTAAACGAATACAATGTCAAAAGTGGCGATTTTAACAACGATATTTCTGTATCTCTTTATTAAGCAAAGACTTCAGAAAGCTCGTTCGGCATCATAATGAATACAAATTTACTTAAAAATACAAATATTTAGTTTAAGATTCAAACTAATATTCATCAAGAAATAAGTTAATATTAACAATAACATCACTGGTTTTATAACGAAGCGTCTCGTCGTCCCGAAATTCGAGATGAGTGGCCAATTATTTTTTATACTTTTGGCTTTTCTTATTCTCCAACAAATATTATAAAAAAATTAAAACAGTGAACATTTTCTCATAGAAAGAAATGATTTTTCCCACTGAATCAAGTGGTAGACACGTAAATAGTAATATTTCTCTAAGAAAATGTTTCAAAAACTATCAGTTGTTATTGTTTAGTAACAAAAATAATGAAACAATTAAAAAAGTGGTACTGTTCCTTGGAGAAAAATGATCTTTTTGCGAAATCATTTTGAAAATAAATTAACCGTGATAATCTAATAAAAATGTAAAAACAATCAGTAAATTTAAATTATTTTAATTAATAAATATATATTTCAATATTTTTAAGAATTTTTTTAATTTATTCATAATATTTCTTGCTAAAGATATAAAATATTGTATTCTTATAATTTGTTGTGATTCTCAATCACTTTGAAACCAATTAAAAATTAATTTTATGAGATAAATAAGTAGCTACATGACTGCCAATAATGCACAATCTCATTATTTATTTATCAAAATGTTTATAATGACTTATTAATCAAAAATATTTAGTAATTTTCCGTGATGAATATTATTCACATACAGATTTTCATCATTTTCAGTTAAGAGAAAATATTTTTCTGTGATTGAGCATTGCAAAGAAGTATCTATTTATATATCAATAATTTATGAATATTTGGTTGAATCTGAAACTAAATATTTTTGTTAATTGAGTGTGACTGCAGTCATTAAGATGAACAATGAGTTAATTTAACATAATTAACAAATAATTGTTAGTTTTTTTGTATAAAGTTTATAAAACGTCAAAGTATAGTCTTCAGTTCGAGCATTGTAGGCTAAAAAGATTTAAAGTAAGGTCAGCATTGAAGAAGAGGTTGAACAGCGTCAAAGTAGGTTCACGAGTTATGAAAATGTAGGCTCTAAAGATTCAAAGTATATTCAGAGAGGTGTTGCAGCGTCAAAGGAGGTTCTAATAAGGAGCTGCAGGTTCAAAGTAGGGTATAAACTTCGACTCGGGACTGTTTTCACGACCAAATACATTTAATTTCAAAGTTTTAAAAGTTAAAAAATCCTCCAAGAAATGTAAAATTAAAATTTTTTTGAAAAATTTGAGAGCTTTCAATACAATCCATATGATCTGAACAAAATTTCAGAAACTAATAATAATGTCATCATAGAAAGGGGCATTATTTTGAATTGTTTTCAAGACTTTAAAATTTTGGTTTTCATTTTCAAGCTTTCAGGGTTCAAAAATGAAAGATAAGCAATCCATGAGGACCTAACCCACAAATTTTCGAAATTGGGACACTTGGCTCGAGAAGTCAAAAAAATTCTGTTACATTATCTGAAGAAAGGATTTTTTAATAATCTCATTTTTTGCTAGCATGCTATAAGGGCCTAACTGTAAATTTTCACGAAGGCCCATGTGCGCATGCGCAGTTGCATCAAGCTAAACTCACTTTTTAAAAATCGAAAACTGGATTTTTTATCACTATTCAAATTTGAGAAAACGTGTCCCTCGAGCACTCCGTGTGGAAAAATATCCTGGCAGGCTGTTTACATATCTGGCCCAGGTCTGGATTTATCTAGACTGTCTAGTCTGGAAGATCTGATCTGGCCCAGGACTGGCGCTGATCAGCGAGCCAAGAACAAAAAAAGTTCCAAGTTCGATCAGCCATTTTTTTTTAAATATTTCGAAAATGTTACACGGTGTCTAAAATGATAGAAAATAAGAAATTCACACTATCAAAACAAGACTTTTTCTCTTATCCCATGGCTAGCGGTTGCCCGGACGGTCTGGACTGGGGCTGGCCAGAAAAAACGTTAGACTTTTGGCCAGGCCCAGGCCAGATCGTCTGGTCAGCGTCATGACTGGAAACCAGACCATCTGGTCTGAGCCAGGCCAGCGCCAGAACATTTTTCCACACGGAACAGAAAACACTTTTGCTCCATTCTTTCTGAAACTAATAGTATTCTTTTATCAAACCTTTTGTTATCGATTCAGCTACTAAGTAGCTCAAAAGCGATTTCTTACGTTTTTGAAATTGAAAATTGGATGTTTCATAACCGTCTTATGTTGAAAAACCGTGCACCTCGCAAGAAAAAGATTCTCATTAAATTTTCTCGTAAACCTAATAACGTTTTCCAATAAAACTTTTCAGGGTTTAATTCGGCACTGTTTTCGAAAGAACTTTCCTTTTTTCTTAAATCAAAAATTCGATTCTTGGAAACATTTTTAGTCTCTTCTGTAAAATCGTAAAATTGTAGGTTAGGCTGTTATGTCATACTACCTTTCAAATTTCTGAAATAATCATTCTAAACTAAAAATTTTAGATTAACATTTTTTTAAATTGATCATTTACAATTTGAAACAACATATATTGAATAACTTTTTATTTTAAATACTTGAAATTGTTCAGCATACAATTAGGAGTTTCAAATATTGAGGAATATAAAATTGTATTACATAATTGCATCATTAACACTTTTTTCACTAAGTGTCGTGTGAGTGAGAAAATTACAGAAATAATAATAAATTTATCATCAGTGACTTTTAAGTAGTAACAAGGGCTCATTAGCAGATTAGAAAAGTTCTGAATTTTTAAAATTGAATTTAATTAAATTTCAAAACTTCAAACTATAGGCCAGATCAAAAATTGAACGATACCGAACGTTCTTTGAAAGTAGACTGAATTTACAATTCAGATGTATAATTGTTCAAGTTGCGATTGGCAAACCTTCAACTTATAAAGTCTTCAATTGAAATTTTTTATGTTTTAGGGATTTTCAATTGAAATTAGTAAGTTAGTCGATTTTCGATTACAAACTTGGAAATTTGAAACTGCCTCATTAGGCAGTTTCAATTTATTTATTCGACTACTAAAAATCGTATAAATATTGGAGATTAACTATGAAATTGTCTGATTACGAAGTTTTTAATATATAATTGCTCAAAGTTCAAGAATTTGCATTGAGAATCAATAAATTAGTAAATATTGAGCACTTCATTCAGAATTGTTATTCATACTTGGAGACTTGAGCAATTTATAAAGCTTGAATTACAATTATTTCAATTTGTATCATTTATGAATGTAAATAATTTTTTAAATATTACGGATTTCTATTCAGAAACACAATTTGAAAAGAGCGATTAAATATCATGAGACTCGAAAAAGAAAATATATAAATTGAAGCATTCAAAATTATTAACGTATTGATGTAATTTAAGTGAAAAATATATATATAATTTTTTTCGCTGCATTGTAAATCTGTATAATTTTCTTTCTTATTGGCAAAGGGGTACAAATACTGTATCATAAGACAACCTGTATGGATTCTAGGAAAATCTTTTTTACTGTACATAATTCTTTTGAAATAAGAAAACATATTTGGGATTGAGAAAAAAAAGATAAAAATTGCATTTCTTTTTAAAATTTTAGTAGACTCACAACTTAGTACAATTTCGTAGTTGTCAGTGAAGGCATTTTGTATCGTTAAAATAACTAGTGACTATATTTTTCTACAGGAGAGTATCGAATAGAACCAGTCGAATATAAGCCGTGGGATTTACTTGTGCGTCACAATGGTGCTGGTTTTGAAGTAGTTGCAGAATGCTTTCACGAAGGCGTACTGACTTCAGTAGCAGCTGATCACTTTAGTATGGACTATTTTACTCACTTGTATCACAAATAACTATTTTACACGTAGTAAAGTGCCTGGTAGTTCTGAACCAATAATTTTTTTAAATTCTTTAACTTAAATAATTACTATATTTTTCTTGCATAATCAGGTTACGATGCTGAACCACTAGAAAATTACTTTTTGTTCCGTCGCACACAAGTTTATGTAGAAGATCGGCAAGATAATGTATGGGAACATTTCTCAACATACCTGACTGATATATGGTTCGAATGGGATCTGATTTCTTAAGGTGAAGGTAATGTAAAAACGAAAATACAATCTAAAACAAAGATATAACAGATATGTGCCCAAAGTGTCCAGATTTTTTTAATGAGGATTACATTGAGGCTCTGAAAAGTACTCGTAATTTTAATCCCAGGTTAATTAAATATAAAATATCTCGTAGAGAAAACCACGTAATAATTTTTAACTTTTTCTGAATAGTGAAAATTCGATTTTTTTGTTTAAATACCAAATTTTTGGGGTGCAATGAAAATAATCAATATTCATATTATGCACCACTAGTGTAGAATGCTTCACTTAGTAGTTTTTAATCACGTTACTGTTGATAATCAGAATAATTAAATTTGACATTTTTTATTACAGAAGAGGAGCAGGAGCAGCCCCATCATTAAATGTTAGGATACATCTTCGCAATAATTAGTATGAATAATATAGTCTGTCATAGTCATAAATATCTAGTTTGTCTTAGGGCTCTTATGAGTCAAATAGTTTGTAAGAGATTTGGCTCCTCCTGGGGGTTTTCTCCACAAGTAGGTTTTTCCGGCCGGGTTGCACTGAAACACAATTGTATGGAGGTGCAGGCAAATGCGGGAGCATGTAAAATTGAAGCCGTATAATAAATTGTATTTCTTGTATTTTGAAGTTGACTGATTTCAGAATCCTTCCCCTCATCTGGCTCCAAGTTCATTCGACCGCCGATGAAAAAATATTTCGTCCTGGGTTTGTCTTCAACACGTTAAAGTCTAGTTCCGTCTCAGGCGCGGATCCAGAGGGGGGGGGGGGCACGGCTGCTTGGCCGCCCCCCAAAGGCCAGACTCGAATTTTTCAAATCAGATATTTGAAGTTCACTCTATACATATATCAATGTTACAACCAATGTTTTTACAACTCTTGCCAATGTAGATTCCCATAACTCTGTAATTCTCGCAGCCAATCAGGGTTTCGAATTCTCTCATGGATGCAAGAGACATGATTTTATTGTGAATAACCATTTAAGGTGAACAGGGAGTGAACTCAGGGCGCAGTCCCATGGTAGTAGATTAGTGGAATAGTTTTGACCAATGATGTGGTTGTCAGAGTATTTGCAATAACCTGATTGGGGGCCATCCATATACCACGTGGACAATTTTTGACCACTTTTTGAGCCCCACCCCCGTGGAGCGATGAATTGGCCGAAATTTTGGATTTAATTGAGAATGTGAGCTTAAACAAGATTTGAAGTCCAAACAAAAAGTCGTGAAAATATTATTAGTTTTTCATGTGTGCCCACGTGGATTCTATCCCGAAAATTTTGTCATACCCCCCCCCCCTCCCCTCTAAACTGTCCACCTGGTATATGGATGGCCCCTTGGTCAAAACTATTCCACTATTCTCCTCATCTACCATACCATGTCCTCCATGGGACTTTTAAAAAGAAGCAAAAAACTTTGGAGAAAGGTTACTATTTTGGAATTTATCAATATTTTTAAAAACATTAATGTGTGTTTACTGTATTGAATAGAAATTTAATTAAAAGACATCAATGTTAGAATTATTGAACTATATATAATTTTAATTGTTTTTTTGAAGAAAAATTGTTAAGCCACCAAGCACGAAATACGTATTATCATTGAAGAAGCATAATTATATTCTGAAACATCATAATTCAGGGTGGCCGCTCGACGGGGAAACCGGGAAATGACCGGGAATTTTTTGAGACCGGGAAATGACAGTAAATTTATTTTTTGACCGGGATTTTTACAAGTTTTTGGAAGAAAAATCTATCCAACCACTTGAATTGTTAACTTTTTCCATGATGAAATCATTCAGTTTACACTGTGTAATTCTAAAATCTTTTACCATCAAAATTTTCCATTGTAGATTTTGATTTTTAAGGGTACGTTTTCAATTAAAAGAATTTTAAAATGCAGTTTTTTAATGATTGATTTTAAAAATTGGACTGTAGTTCGTGTATTCGAAATTCAACAATAATTGATTGATTTTATAGGGCGATTCTGAATCTGTTAAAATTAAACAATTTACAGATTTTTACGTTAAAAATTGAACTGTTTCAATTCCAAAGCCTTAGTAGTTACTAATCAAATGTAAACTTCCGATTCAAACTTCATAAACTATCTGTTGTTTCAGTCTAAAATATACCATTTTTAACGAATTCAATTTGAAAATTTTTAACCCAGAAAAAGAACAATTTTTTAATAGTCAGCAATGTTTGACTGTTCATTAGGAATGAAAAATTAAATATTTACAACTAAGCAATTTGAAACTGAATAGTTTGAAACATAAAGCATTGAATCGTTAAAATTTCGGAGAGCTAAACTTAAGCTTTGAACATTACAATATTAATTTTAATTGTTCTAATTCAAAACAATTTTATTTCTAAGTGAAAATGTTGAATTTTCATGTGTGAATACAGATAAAAATGTATTCATTTAGCAAAAATTCAAGTACGTTGAGGAGATATGTAGAAGTTTTTAAATAAAATTTTGAAGCTTTTAGGGATTGTTAAAGGTTCTAAGATAATATAAGAATTGTCTTAAGATTCCTGGGAAAATTTTAAATGATTTTTTTTAAAATAATTTTAATAGAATATTTAAGAATATTTCAAAATAAAAGAAAATTTTGAGGAATAAATAAAAATTAAAGTTATAAATTCGGAAAAAATTGATATAAGTTTAAAAGATATTTAGAAGTTTTGAACAAATTCAAAAATAATTTAAAACTTGACAAGGTGTTAAAAAAATGTAAAACAAAATGTAGATTTTTTAAGATTTCAAACAAAAATTTTGAAGCATTTCAAGAAGATTCAAAATAATAGAAAAATTGATTAAAATTCCTTGAAAAATTGAAAATTATTTCATTTTTTGAAAAATTAATTTCAAGAGAATATATAAAAAGATTTCAAAAGGTTTCCAAAACTATAAAAATAATATTCTGGAGGATTTTAAGGCAATTTTTTTCGCAGGATTTATTAAAAGTTTTAGGAAAAAATCGAATAATTTAAAAAGATATTCAGAAGTTTTGAAAATTTTTCAAAAATAATATAAAATTTGTAAAGATTCCAAAAGATGTAAAATAAGATGTTCCTGGGGAAACTTAAAGGGTTTTTTAAGTAAAAAAATATAGTTTTAAGAGAATGTTTCAAAAGATTTCAAAACAAATTTTGATTTATAAATAACAATTGAACAATTCATTTGCAACGACTTAAAATTGAAATAACTCAACTTCTAATTTGAAGATTGTTCAATTTAAAAAAATTGTGAACTTTCAATTTTTAATGTTTCTAACTTAAATTTGCCTAAAATGATATAATTTTGAATAAATGTGTTGATTCATTCTTCAATTTAGAGCATTGAAAGTAATATCGTGCATTTACAATTAATACAAATTTTGAATCGTTAAAACGAATACTTCAGACAAATAATTGTTTAAGAACAAGAAAAAATCTGCCACTGCCCAGATTTGAACCGGGAATATGAATATCACAAAGAGTGGAAATAGATGCCCAAATTTTGCTGTTTGAAAGTAATCTTTTTCTAGTTTATGCTAGACTTCGAAAATCTTATGAATATTTTATACTTGTTGATTAATGATTATACCATGACATACAAGACGCTGCTTGTAAATATAAAAACATAGTTTCTATTTGAACATTTGTTAATTAAGTCAATAACATTCATGATTAACATAATTACATAGTTTATAATAAAAATTCAAAGCGAAGAAATAACTTTAAAATTATTACCAACCACCCCCTTGAGGGTGGAGGGGGAAGGGAAATTATTGGATGGCCCCTCCCAAAGCCCTTCTCTGGATCCGCGCCTGTTCCGTCTCATAAGCCAGACTTCATAACGTTACATATTTGTAAAATTTTTAGTATTCAGCAAATTAAATTAAAACCTACATAGTTAAAAAGCATCAAATGTACAATTCTACATATCAAATTAAAACGTTCAATTCAAACATTGTCTTCTTTTAAAGGAAGTTCAGAATTGTTCAATTTTGGGTCTGTCCTATTTGAAATTATTCCGTTTGAAACACTTTGAAAATAAGTTATAAAAATTTTAAATTCCCATTTAGCCAGTTTGACTACTGAAAATCCACAAATGTGAAGTTCATTATCATTCATGAAATTCTTACGTTTTTCCGGCATTTAATAAAAAAAATTTATTTGTGCAAAATGATTTCAAATTCCGTAATATTAGAGAAAAATACAACTTTCTATTTGAGTATTATCTAATTTTTGATTCTTTCAAATATAATGTATTTTCTGATCTTCTAGGCTTTGACTTTTATTTTATTTTATTCTTTTTCTTGTCTTTTTTAATTCAGGAAATATCTCTTTCTCCCACAAATAATTCAGCCAAGAAACTAAAAAAAATGAATTGTGAAAAGTTTAAGGCAGTGAATTCCGAGGGGGTATTCACTTGCGTATTACTCCATATACTTCTCGCGTAATAATCGCGTAACAATGCGTAGTAATGTATATTAATACGTAATAATGTGCGATATTGCGTGAGAAAGCAAATATTACGCATAATAATGCGTCATAACGCGTAATTGTCGGGTAACAGCGACTGAAATTTTTCGTTTACGCTATACCTTTGTTAATTTTTTTTCATACTCGATTCTCTCTACTGTATTCCCTTCAGAAGATATTACAAAAATTACCCTTAGTGAATTTAATTATTATTTTATAAATACTAAAATGTCAGAGTTGAATATTTTTCTATGAAAAACACAATCTCTGAGTGACAGAACGAAATAAGATACAATAATGCAGTCAATTTATTCGGGAACTAGCACTTAGATCAAAATTTACCTTGAGCGACCACTGAATATGTATATTTTTTTCAATTTTCACAAAAATCAGGTGTTATTTTAAAAGGAATAATTTGATATTTTGGGGACATAGCATACCATAATTCTGAGCGAAAATGAATTTTTTAAATCTCATATTACGCTATGCCCGAAATCGATTTTCCACATCAGCTGAAACACATTTATAATAATATTTAAATTTGCATTAATATGATGTTGATCACGCATTATTTTTTACTGATAAACTTATTTTAGCATTTGACAAAATAATGCATGACGCAGAAGATTCTCGACCTATCACAGTCCTTATTTCAATCGGTGTTATTCTCGCACAGCATGGCGCAGAAGGCGTCAAAAAGTTTGTAACGTTGAACTTTCATGCATTTTGCAGCTTTCTTGTGCAATCTGCAGCCGCTTGTGTGTTCAAGCGCGTCCTCTTGTGCCTTCTGCCTTGTGCTTATTCGAAATGCAAAAGTGTGTGCTTCTCGCTTTACAGGAGGGTCGATTGAAGAGGCGGTCCAACACAGGAACTCCATAAGAGTGGCCCCAATTGGCAGTTGAATAACAATTACAATTTTTCAGATATAGGAATAATATTTTTTATTTATTGTGACCCCAAAGCCCTCTGCAAACGGCGAGGACCGCAGTCACGCTATTGGCCTATACTTCTGACTCACTGATGCAGTTACTGGCCGTGTGTGTAAGTCGTTTCTCCGCAACCGCAGGGCAGTAACAAAGGATGTGTGTAGCTGTCTCATTATCCTTCCCATACAGTCGACAGAAGGGACTTTTCGCAAGCCCTATCTTATTTCTGTGATATCCGAGGTTTCCATGCCCTATATGCATTTCTGTTAGGACTTTGACTTCGTCCCTTCCGAACTTGAGTATTTCCTTCGATCGATTAAGGTTTAGCTTTAAACCCAGGATTGTTTTGGCCTGTCTGCAGCCAGTGTCCGATTTCCACTCATTCTGATGTTCCTCGGTCAGTCAACTGTTGATTTCTTCAGTGTCTAACCTACTGGAAGTGCCTACATCTGGCTAGGGTCTAGTAAAGTTTTCTCTTGCTGCTAATTTTGCTCGTCTGTCCGATATCTCATTACCTTTGATGCTGCTGCGTCCAGGAATCCAAAGTTTCCATACTACTGTGCCTTATAGGCGTACGAAAGCATGGCTATAATATCAGATTGTAGAACTGTGGCGTAGAACCCCATCGGGATTGTGAAGCCCACTGCACTGCTTCTACGATATACAACAGCTCCTCCCTTCTTCTTGTTTCTGGAGCCATCTGTAAACCAGTTGTCCCCATCACTGGGCAGGTGTGCTTCGCCGTTAACCCAATAATGCTCAGGGTCGGCCTACTCGCGATGTCGGTTGGGATTCGCACTGTCGTCGAGATCCTTCCGCCTTTTGCCATATTTAGCCTCCAGGCCGCCTTCGCAGCCACAGCCTTGATGGTAAGATGGAGAACCTCTAAACCTGTTAGTGCTCCCAGTGCCATCGTGGGTATCGACTTCGAGGCTCCAGTGACGCCTCTCAAAATCAACCCCCTGATCCTTTCTAGTCGAGACTTCACAGTGGACAGCTCGCCCCTGCTCCACCAGACCACCGCCGCATATGTTAGCCTGGGTCGCAAGATCGCTGTGCAGATCCACATAAGTGTCTCCGGCTTCAAGCCCCAGCTTTTCCCTATGGCTCTCCTACACAGCCATAGAGTTGCTACTAGCTTTGTGCACTTGTTTTCCAGGTGCTGGTTCCATGACAGCTTCTAATCTAGAGTTAGTCCTAGATATTTAGCTCGTTCTTTGATTTCCAGTTTTTATCCTTCCAATTTCAGTGTAAACGTGGTTCCCCACTTATACTGTCTGGTGAATACAACCGCGTCTGTCTTACTTGGCTCGACCGATAATCCAGTCTTCTTGCACCACTAACAAGCACCACAGCAGGGGCGTCAAAACGCCTCCCTGTGGAAATCCCCAGTCAACGGTTCCACATAAAGTGGTATCACCCTTCGTCGTTGTTAGTTTCCTGTTGGCCAACATGTGGCAGGTCTATTCCACGACTGCTATAGGCACACCATGTGCAATCATGGCCGCCCTGATCACCTCTCTAGAGGTGTAGTTGAAGGCTCCTTCAATATCCATAAAGGTTCCAATCGCGAGACCTTTCTGCTTCAGTTGTCCTTCGATTAGGTTTACTGATCCACATATGGCAGTCTCGGTCGAGTGACCAGCCCTATAGCCGTGTTGCTTCTTGTGAAGTGGCCTAATTGAAAAGACCTTGTCGCGGATTTATCTATCCACAAGTCTTTCCACTATTTTTAGTAAGAATGATGTGAGGCTGGTGGGACGAAAATGAAATTATGAATCTTTGAGGAAAAAATAATTTTGCAACAGAATAGTTTAACCTTCAATCAAGTAGTTCAATGTTCAACCAAAAAAAAGATTCACTTCCAGCGAATAATGTGAGACGGTCCGTTCTATGTTCATAATTATAAAGTTCCGGGCGAATATTTATATTGGTACACCTCTGACTCATAAGTGAACAAGCAGGGTCTCGAAATTCATGCTTTAAACACTTTTTTGAAATTAGATACGATGATTTACACTAGAAAAACAACCCGAAACACGGAGCGACTTCACAGTACGACCGAACTCGGCGCCATTTTCCCCATATGCCATATAATTATCAACCTTAATAATAAAATAGAATTTAATTTCATTGAGTAATCAAAATTATTCATAGCAGTTAATTCGTTATTACAAACAGGTCCGATCATTTATCTTTTGAACGCACAATAAATATTAAGATTTAAAACATTTTTTTAAATGTTGCAAAAGTCAAAACATTTCAGAAAATATTTTTGTGGGTTTGAAAATGTGATAAAATTTCAACGTTTTAAAAGTATTTCGAAAGGATTCAACTGATTTCAACAAATTTCAAGGGATTTTAGACTATTTAAAAACATTACAATCTTATGATATTTGAAGAGATTTAAAAAGATTTTAAGCAATTCCATATACTATTCAAGAATTGCAAAGTATTGAAAAGAATTTAAAGATTTTGAAAGTAATTTCAAGTACTTCAACAGGTTTCGTAGCACTTCGAAAACGACTGTAAGTAACTTTGGAATATTTTAAAGAATTTCACATATTTCCGAAATCTTTCAAAAGGCATCTGATTTGGAATTGGGGCGGAAAATGCACCAACTCTTGAAGTATCATTTGTCATTGAGACATTCGGATTCGCAAACTGAAAATTAAAATTTACAAAATATTCAATTCAAAATGCAAGAACAGTTTCTCAATTATCAATCTTAATAACAAAATAAAACTTAATTTCATTAAGTAATTAAAATTCTTGATTGCATTTAATTCGTTAATACGAACGGATTTAATCATTTATCTTTTGAACGTACAATTAATATTTTGATTAAAATTTTTTTTTACATTCTCGTCATAATGAGAAAGTATTGGTTTTATGTGAAAAATGACTTTCGCGGATTCCATCAAATGTCGACGTTTTGAGGCCCCCTGAGTCAGAAAAAATAGTTTTTACGTGGGTGTCTGTCTGTCTGTCGTTGTCGTTGTCTTCGACGTCGTCGTCGTCTGTATATCGGATAGCTTTTAAAAGACTAATCGTATTGGATTGTGCTTTGGCACACAGTTTCAGGAGGCAAAGAAAAAGATCGAGTTCGTTAACCAGCCATTTTGGATGAAAATTCAAAAAGTTAGAGCATTTTCAAAAATTTTTAGACCATTTTTTTCCAAACTTGAAAATTATATGTACAGCCGCTTATAGTACTCGAAAATATAAACAATTTATCCTCACGACTTTTTTTGATAAAAGGAAAATTGTCCGAGTTACAGCATTTTCAAAATCCCTCCAAAAAAAAGAAAAGTAACATTTTCGGCCAAACAACGCACGATACGAAAAAAAGTCAAGATAGGAAAAGTGTTTCTTTTCGCACGTCCTATAAGATTATCATAACGACTTTTTGAATTTTCTTGAAAAATCGAAAATTCATATTTTTATTGCACATGAAATAATGAAAAATCAAAAAAATCAATTTTACGGTCAAACTATGCAAGATGCGACAAATCATGACTGGACAGAAATTGTGCATTCAAAAAAGATCTACAAATTTCTCATGGGTCACTTTTTGATAGGATGTGGAGTTTTTGTTTTATTCGTAAAAAATAACATTAACAGTGAAAAAAATCGGCCCGATAAGCGGGCACATTCTCATCAAAACTTTGCTTATTTACTTTATTTTTCATCTTGGGTGTGTTTTTTCACAATATTTCATTGCTTTTATGTTCTCAATACTTTTTCTAACAATTGAAACAATAAAATATAATAATAATTCAAACAATTTATTCTGACTGAAAATCTGACTTTATTACATTCTCATCATAATGAGAAAGTATTGGTTTTATGTGAAAAATGACTTTCGCGGATTCCATCAAATGTCGACGTTTTGAGGCCCCCTGAGTCAGAAAAAATAGTTTTTACGTGGGTGCCTGTCTGTCTGTCGTCGTCGTCGTCGTCGTTGCCGTCGTCTGTATATCGGATAACTTTTGAAAGACTAATCGGATTGGATTGTGCTTTAGCACACAGTTTCAGGGGGCAAAAAAAAAAAGATCGAGTTCGTTAACCAGCCATTTTGGATGAAAATTCAAAAAGTTAGAGCATTTTCAAAAATGTTTAGACCATTTTTTTCCAAATTTGAAAATTATATGTGCAGCCGCTCATAGTACTCGAAAATTTAAACAATTTATCCTCACGACTTTTTTCGTAAAAAATAACATTAACAGTGAAAAAATCGGCCCGATAAGCGG